>JAWNML010000021.1:20485000-20852500 GCA_035044125.1 Drosophila ochracea | reverse complement strand
AGTTGCCACATTCGATTCAATCCACTTGCGAAAGTGATGGACATCGGTGTAGATGCCAGCCGAATCGGGCACACCACATCCGAATCCATAAGAAACAATGCCAGCTATTTTACCCTCGCAAATAAGTGGGCCACCCGAATCACCCTGGCAGCTGTCCGCTTGGTGATCATTTGCGTTCGAGGCGCAAATCATTCCTTTGGTGAATCCTTGTAGTTTCGAGCAGAAGGCATATGTGTTAATCGACAGATCTGCGTTGACCGCCTCGTCGGGGACCGGGCCGTACTGGGAACCCAGATCCGAATAAGAATCAGTGTACAAAACAGAAAAGTGCCTATTTTTGTACACACATACATATATATATATATACACTCAGAATAAATACTCCTAAATTTTAGTAAATCGCTGTCAAATGAATATATTTTTTAGCAATATTTTCGATTTCTAAGAACAACATTTTTAAAATGTAGAAATGCAAGCCCTCATTTAAAGATAAAATCTTTTCGAGTCTAGTGGGAAGTCACTCGATTCAAGTATTCGAATTTTTATAAACTTTTTGTAAGAGTGAAATCTTAAATTACTAATTCTGTTATTAATATGAGTAACAAAAAAAGCTAAAATAGAAATTCTTCAAAAACCCTCTGGAAATTTGGCACACTTTTTCTAAATTTTAGAAAATTCCATCCTAAAATTTAGAAACGCAAACTGTAGTTTTTAAAAAGCCATAACCATAATTTTTAGCAACTTACTTGGTGACTCAAACATTAGTGCCAAAAGTATTGCGATTTACTAAAATTCAGAGCGTTTTTTTCTTAGTGTAGGATATGTGCTTAGATTTACCTGAATAACTGTACCCCATCCAACGACTGTGCATTGCTTTCCAGGCTGAGGATCCCGATCAGTCAAGGGTATGATGGCAACGAACGTTTCATCTGTTTGGACGCCATCCTTAAGCTTAACAATGCCAATGTCATTGACGAGGCGAGAGCTTGAGAATTTTGAATGTGGCTTGACTTTGTCCACCTTCATTTCCTGGGTGCTCACAGTCTGCAGTAGACGACGCGGCGCACCAGCAACGACCTTCAACTTTCTGGCCTGAATCTTGCTCCTCCTGCCAAGCCCCTCCAGGTAAAATATAAAAATCTATTCACTAGGCACCAGACTAGTAGTAACTTTGACACACAACACACATACCCAATAAATAGACAATGGGCCGCCGTGAGAACCAGCTTTGCAGATATTAGACTGCCACCACAAAAATGATTGTCGCCAAAGAATTTACGTGGCTCCTTTGTGCGCAATGAAACAACAAACTTGACCAGTTCGTTCTTCTCGGGACGATAGCCGCCGGTTACCAGAAAGTGAAACGCCCCATCGTTATCGTCATGCCTGTTGGAGTTCGCCTCTTCACTCAATGGAGCATGGCTTGTCCGCAGTGAGAGCTGCTTCCGAATGCCAGCGCCAGAATCAGAACCCTTAAGTTCAAATCCATGACCGATTGTCATTTCTTTCCTGGACATTAATTCCATATGGTTTGCACTGCAGTTCCATGTCTGGCCAGAATCTGAGATAGACCTCTCTATGTGTAATTGGAAAACTAACAGAATAAATACAATAAATTTTGCAAAACACATTTTGTTGTATTATTAATAATATTTTGTGTTTCACATGTGAATGACGGAAAACTTCTACAGTATATTTTGGGGAAATTTAAGTTGAAATAAAAAAAATGTACGCACTTTGAAAAATTCTTCAAATCAAGTAACACGAAATGCATTTATGTGAGGGTGTCAGGGTGTTTTTAGGCATTCTGAGCTGTCAGGGCCAAACAGGCAGCGGAAATATTTACCTTATAACTTTCACAGCGATCCGATAGGCAAATGAAAAAGTCGTGGTCATAAATAACGTGCACCTGAACCAGTGTAGTGTAGCAACAGTGACAACAAAAACTTGCAGCTAGTGGCCCAACCATTTGTTGCCAGAGTGTGTATATATATATATATATATATATATACACACACACACACATATATACACTTTTATCCAATCTGGTGATGCAAAAATCACAGTTGGTCATTTTGTCACTGTGACTGTTCATCCGCTTATGCAAACCACCAATTTGTCAGTTCAGACAAATTGTTTTATTTATATTTCACAACAGTTTAGATTTGAAAATATTCAGTTTCGAATGACACACGGTCAACATTATGGAACTATTGAATTTCGTATAAGGAAAACTGAAACCCAACTAAATAAAACATGATTTGTGATTTTGTGGATTCGACACTTTATTTTTTCTATTTATCTTAGCTTAACATAATCATATAATAAAACATAAATATAAAATGAAATTATATAATAATCACATGTTGTTCACAAACAGCTGGCAACACAGCTGGTTCGGAAGTCGTCCTGAATTTGTTACTAGCCTTAGAGGACCGTTTCTGGCATCAAGTACTTTTGTGTACACAGACAAGTCCATTGTTGTCTGACGGTGGTTCTACTTACTAATTTTTTCATTGGACCCGCTTCGCTATAAACTTCTGGCACTTCAGCAAAGTAACCTGTGTATGAGTGTGTGTGTGTGTGTGTGTGTAGGTATGCATGTGTGTGTGTCTGTGTGTGTGTGTAAGTACTGACTTATGGGTGTGGATGCCTGGTGTGCGTGTGAGTCACTGTCGTTATCATTAATTTGCAGCCTGCCTTTCGTAATAATTTACAAAGGATTTCCTTCACTTTCTTCTTGCTAGTTTTTGGCATTTCTTGGCCAACTTTTTAAGTTAAGTTGTCATTAGATCCGCTTACAAAGACAAATTTGTGTATGGCCACTTTTTATAAAAACAAAGTACAAAATTGTCTGCAAGTTGTCTCTATGAAAACGGAAGAGCTGTTTAACTTTTTATTGTGCCGAGTTCTGAATACAGATTTCAAATATTAAAGAATGTGTACCCAAATGGGGCATGCATAGCACATATGAGATAAATATATTTCTTTATTATATTTAAGAAAATTCTGCAAGAATTTTTCTATTTTACACTGGTCTACTTACATATATTACTTACTTATTGTGTGTTTGTCTGTTAAAGATGTATATCTATAATCCTGAAACAATTAATAATATAAACACTGCTGATACTCCGCAAGTAACTATATCTTGCGAAGGAAAATGGAAAAGCTACCGCAGTCGGCCAGACTCAAATAACCAAACAACCAAACAACTAACTAACTAAGCACACCTGTAAAATTTCCCGCATATTTGTGTGGCAATGCATGGCAAGAACCTTATCATCAGTTGGCAATGGTAAACAATTCTAGCACAGCTCCAGCCTGACTGACTGACTGACTGACTGACTGACTGACTACTTGCAGCTGGCTGGCTGGCTGGCTGGCTGAAGATAGCAGGCAGCAGGCAGCAGGCAGCAGGCAACGGACAGCAGACATATTACTTATCGACAGTAGAAGATGGCAAAACATTGATTATTGTTGCCTTTTGCAGTTTTATCTAAAATGCATTCAATGCCAATAACAAGAAACAGGCTGACAGACGGGCAGTCGGGTTGGCGATTTTGGTTACCAATAGCCAACTGCCAATAGCAGCTTTTAACTGCCTGTGAATTTAGCCAGAGAGATTGGGTTAGGCCAATGTTGCCATCGTCAAAGTCGGTGTCATTGTTTGCATACATTGATTGAATTTGTTCACGCCATTAAATTTGCAAATTGCTATCAGCAACTTTGCATAAGCTGCAGTGCAAAATTTTACAACACATACAACTGCGGACTGGTTGGTCAACCTGCATTGTTAATGCTTATGACTGAACCAGCCGTTGCTTCCCTCCTGGCTATATACGGTTTTTTGGCAAGGCAGCAACGTCCCTAACCCTGTCCCTGTCCCTGTCCTTGTCGTTGTCTCCTCTGCCTGGACCGGCTTTGTCCAATTTGCCACCAACAACCCAACACGGTCCAGTCGATAAACAAAAGCAAAAGCAGTCGTGAACTTAAGCTGAGTGTAGTTCCAGGATATGTGGGTGGTATCCAACACAGGCAACAGTTAAGGACATAGCAGCAGTCTTGTGTACAAGTCATTAACTATTCATACGACATCTGACTCAATGGGGAGATATCTCGGTGAGTAGAAGATGCAGGATGTGATGACACTTTTGATTTCAACTCGACAGCCCAACAGACTCAACAGACTCCACAGACTCCAGTGCAGCTCGAGTGCTAATTGCCCACGGCCTACACAAGTCTGACTGATTTGACAAGCACATCCAGGAAATTTATTTAACGACCAGTTGAAGCTATCACAAAAGCACAATAAGTTGAGCATAATACCCAGTCGACCTTTGTCAGATTCGCATTTAGCAGGCATAAACACTGCTTAAGCGTTCACAGCTCTTTGCCACCATCAGGTTGCAAATGGGAAAGTGCTGGTGGGAAAAGCGCTTCACAAAAATCTCAGCAAAAATTGAAATTATTTGTCCAGCGGGAGTTTCTGCATTTCAGTGCAGCTTTTGTGGCTGGGCTGGGCTGGGCTGGGCTGGGCTGGCTTGCTTGGGGATGGGCTGAACAACCACTGATTGACTAAAGGGCAACAGTTTTTCTCGCCAAGTTGAACGAACAACAAAATCGCGAATGAATGTGTATTAATACGCAGTATGTTGGCAAGTTCATTGTTTTGTGTTATTGAACTGTTACAAACCGTAATGGCAAGGAGTGAGGCAAGCCGCACACGGCAAACGGCAAACGGCAAACGGCACATGGCCAAAATATATTTATATTGTACACTCAGCACTCGGTTACTTTATTATTGCCCATTTTGTGAAATTTATGATAAAAGTTATGCCGACATTTAAATGGATACGAGTATATTTGTGGCAAAATTTCAATTTCATTTTGGAATGCAACACATTTTTACAACTTTAAAATAACTCACTGTGGCCAGTAGCAATAAATATCGACTTTTCAGATAAGGTAACTTTAGCTGTAGAACTGTGACAAATATCGATTTTGCACCGGACGAAAATATGTTTATTAATCTTGGCAGGAATGTTACTAGTTAGCCTTATGACTAATATAATTTTCTACATTTAATAATAATAAATGATAAATGATAGAATTTTGAGTGCATAGAATAGTTGGATGTCCCTTGGATAAATTGTATTGCTCTGAAATAAGCTAATGCTGAAAAGTGAAAGTTTTCCACTCTAAAAAGTTAAGTTTTCCCATTAAAGATATTGACTAATCAGCCGCCCCTCATATATAGGTTTTCTGGATTTAACCAATTGGCTTTGACCATGAAATGATTTAGAGAATGCACAAATCATAAAAATGGATAATGCTTAACGCAAAACTGGATACAGGGTATCTCTTTGATCTTTATTATTTGCATTTGTATAAAACGCTGATGGTGGAATAGCCGTGAATTAATTTTTAAATTGGTTTATTCTCTTTAATGGGCATTATACTAATTATTATATAGCGTACCATTATTTTGCTTTCCTGTGTGCGCTATCACTGCCAGTTATGTCTGTCCACCCAACAATTTGAGGTCCTCATCTATATCGGTAGGTGGTCTGGTTGGTTCAACTGAAGCTTTGTCTCTCTGGTGGAAGGCTCTAATTACATTTTCCGTGCCTTCCCCAGCTGCAATTATTCTGCGGAAAGCTCATCGCATCTTCTGCACTTTTATGGATCCATCTGCTCTGAGAATTTTACACGGCTGATTGAGTTTGCGATTGCTGTCGGTTACACTCGACTGCAACGTGCTTGCCTGCCAGCTCTGTGTCCTTACCAAAAGCGCACAAATTACTTTAGTTGCATTGCGACTTTGCGGCTTATCTCATTAAATGTTGACGTATCTTTTTTCCTCACTGGCCATGGTCTAGAAATCCATACTCTACAAGTGCTATAAAATACACTCAAACAAACATTTCCCGAAATATTTGTCAATCGCCTTTTTATTCAGAAAATACATTTTTAAATTGTATGTTTGTGGATTTCTCAAAAAATTGGGTTTTGGATTTCAGGGTGGACTTTTCTTAAATTTAGAAAATGTATGTCCCATTTGCAAAGTGTATGTGTAATTCATATATTTAACTTGATCGAACTTACCTACTTACATAATAAAATATAAGACAAGTTAGTCAATTGCATTACTTGTTTCTGAATTTAAGTAAGGATTATTTACCAAAGAATGAGTTTGCATATATACTTTTTAAAAATATTTTTATTTATTTTTAAGAAACAAATTTCCTTAATAGAAACAATCACCATATTTTTGAGATGTCGATTTAGTGCAACCCTTTCTAAATTTTACAATCTTTTTCTTAATATTTACAAAATATACCTAAAATATTTTCTGAGTGTACTGGTAATCATCAAATCTAAACAAAAGTAAACAATTAAAAGCCCATTTTAGATATATACGAATGCATATAGTAATTTAGTTATATTTAGTTATTAATTTGTAGAGATGGATGTTTATCTCTCTGTAGCAGTGCTTACACATTTGTAGGTCACAGAAAAACTGTACAAGAATATTGCTTAAAAGAAAGATATATATTAACTTAAAGCCCTATTACGATATTGCGTGCCACAAAGTGTTGTTTATTTATGGGTAAAACAACACTACAAATATTGGCGAATGTTGAAATTCAAAAATATGCACAACGAAGCACACAGTAGTTGGCTAAACATTGGGGAAACAATTGAAAATATCACTGTGAACAAACTTTTGATAGCCAGTATTCAACTTTTGTGGCGACCACTGTCATATTAGGGGCCGCAAAGTGGCTTATACTAATTTCCTAAATAAACTAAGTGTGCAGATTGCTCGCCTTGTTGTCTGACAAAAAGGCAAATAATATTGTAGTTTGAAAATAAACATTGGCGTGTCTGCGTATCTCTATGTATACAAATATATATATATATATATATATGCATATGCATATGCATATAGATCATTCAGAAATGTAGTCGCCCTTCAAAACTGTAACTGTGCTCGTGCTAGGCGAGTGACGCTATGTTTTAAAAGCGAAAAAGGGTTCAATTTAACATAGCGTCGTATATATACATATACATATATATCTGCACATCCCCAGCTAGGCCAGTCAACCCAACCAACGCAACAACAGAACACCGCACAGACCTGTGGCAGGGAGTATAAGCATATTAGGCAGTTCCGCATGACAAGTGTGGGGCTCACTAAAACGTGATGTTGAATCCAATGTGATGCTTAAGCGTGTGAAAATACCAGAAAGACGTGTTGCCATCAAATGGTTTCAATGCTGGCCACCGACGTGCTATTTTAGCCAGTTGGGCCGGTCTGGCGATAGCGTTGCCAACATAGTGCCTTGGCGCGTGTGCTGTTGGTCGCTGTGCGTATTTATGGCATAAGTTAACAGATACCGGAAGTGATACATCAAGGACACGCGCGCGTTCCTCTTCGTTTTCCTTCTTCTTCTTTTTTTTCAAACTTCCTTACACGTTTTGAATTAACCTCAAATCAACTTATACTTCATTCTTACTTTAAATGGTGTCTTCTTCGAGAGGTTAAACCTTGATTAAGAAGCCCTGGTTTGTTTGAAAGGCGACTTCATTTTGACGTGGCTATGGAAAGTTACGACCAATTCCCACAAGCACTTATTGGGAGCATAATTTGATCGCACAATCACATTTCCAACTTTTAATGTTATATTAAAGAGTAGGTTAACCACATAATTAAGAAGCTCTGGTTTTTGAAAATCGGATTTATTTTAACAAAGTTCTGGTTGTGGAAAGTTTGAGTAAAATTAAAATACCACTGCAATGCAATAACAAGAAAATAAAAGTTGTAATCAAGTAGAAAAACAGCTGCCTAACTGATGTAATCAATATTTCATTATAATTTTAACAAAATCGACCGATTCTTTCTTTAAATACTGTTGTATTAGTTCCATGTTGAGGGTTTTCTTGACTCATGTGTTTGTTGCATGAAGGGTAGATTCCAAATTTGACTAGATCGACTTGGCTAGTGATGCTAATAAAAAATTCATATACTTTCAATGAACACAATGAATTACAAACAATATTAAAAAAAAACACAAGAGCCTTGAAGTTTTAAGCTAGACGGCTGCACTTCAAAGAGGCAACTTTTTGATAATATTTTTACATGAATTCTGTTCGACTATGTGGTTTCTGGTGGTCAAGGTTAATGACATTTTCTGCCAAAAAAAAACGAGACACCTTCGTCACCAACATTTAGCATATTCATTTAACACTTTCATACCTATTATCCCTGTGCCTCGAAAAAAAAGAAGAAGCAGAGCTGCTTTTGCGTGCGTTTGCTTCAGCGCTTACCGTCATAAGCCGATGCTGATGCTGACTCATGAAATCAGTGTCAAATGTTTTCAGCATCGTTGCGCAAAAGTTTATGATCCCTTGGTCAATTAAATCTCATGGCTGCTTGGCTGCTTGGCTGCAAAAAAAAAGAAAAAAAAAAGAAAGAAGCCCACAGATTTTCGCACAGCCATCTGCAATGGACGGCGAGGAGGCATGGACACGGCTGATTTGGATCTGTTAGCATGCGAGATTGGAAGATTGGAATGGGATGAGTTGTTGTTTCCGTTGTTGTTTAGCATTTTTGGGTGGCGATTCTTGTCAGTGGCAGGCGACACAGTAACAAAATCAGCGCCTAATGTGGAATTGTCTGCAGAGGTCGCTAGTACGTGTCTCTGAGTCTCTGAGTCTCTGAGCCGAGGCACGAGTCATTTCCAGTGTGTTGTCCATGTGTCCATGTGTCCATGTGTGTGCTTGTTTGTGTGTATTTGTGCGTGTACGCATGAATTTCGGTCGATTGAGGAGGGGGAGAACTAACTACGAATGCTGGACAAATGCTCCGCTTCGAGGTCAGTTTCCTGTTTCGTTTGCCTTTTGTGTTTTATCACTGGCACCCCACAAGTTGTTGGCCGACATGGACGTTTAGTAAGGCAAAATAAATTACCACTTGTAGTGTTGTTGTTGTTGCTGTTGCTGTTGCTGTTTGGGGGGATGTAGTATGTATGTATGTATGTATGTATGTATGTATGCATTCGCTTTAGCCATCGTCGGCAACAAACATTTGACACTTGCTTTAAAACCATAAATGTCAGTCCCTGTTGAGGCTTAGCCAAGTTTAAATACCTTTGGACAGATTAAAAGTCTCGTTAACCAAAATGTTTGCAGCTTTGTGCATATATGTGTAAATTTAGAACGTGCACAATATTTTCGTAAATCGTATTTTGAATACAGAGCTTTTTTTCCCCCACAAATCCTTTTTGCTCTTTGTTTGCCAAAACTTCACTTAATGCATATTTGTGTATGTAAATTGTTGATATTAATTATGAAATAAGGTGCAACAGTTGAAATCACCTTATCTATCATTAAACACAATAAAAATGTGATCAAAAATATGTAATTTGAACAGAGTATTTGAAAGTCGTTCGCTATTTTCGAGACTCATATACATATGAGTGCTTTTCCTGTGTTGAAAAATTACCATGCATTAGACCCGAGGGTCACTTTTAATTACTTTTGAGAAGGTCAACTTTAATGAGTGTCAATGTGCTTGTCTGTTGGCAAGCTGCTTAGACCCTATTTAGCTATCCCAAGATGAAAGCAGGCATGTGTTTGAGTGTACACTATTGATCGCTCCGATTGGTTCCACCTAACCTGTTTCAAATGTGTCGCAAATTACAGCAAAAACTTTTCACATTTGTCGGCTTGTTTGTGGTTGGGCAGTCGCAACTTTCGAGCTCCTTGTTTAATTTGCTTTTTAAATACCCTTCACGTACAAAAATGTCCTAAAATAATAAAGTTGAGCAGGCCTTCGACCTAATAAATATTATTCGGAAAATGATAAAAACAAAGAACGATTTTATTATTAGCAACAATCTGAAATGTCAGCTTACTGTTTTTATTTATTTGCAGGTAAGTATGCTACACTTTTTGAACCAAGTTCAATACATATTTATAAGGATTGTCAGCAGTCTGACATTAACTATTAACTACTCTACTGCTTTCCTTTATCACATTATTTTCTTGAAATCGGATTATAAGTGGTTTTTTGTTTAATTATGGTTTACTTTTTAAAACCAGTTTTGTTGCAGAAATTGTTCCACTTTCACTAACAGATTGGCCAGTAACACGATTCAAGATTCAATGTGTATAAATTCTTGGCCATGATGTCAGAGAATAAAGGAGCTAGACATTTACAATGTTTAATATGGAATCTGTTGAGTAAGTGGCAGCTGTCATGCAAGAAAATCATAGCGAAGGAAATAGAAGGGCTCATTGAATCTTTAATCAACTCTCGATAGTTTCCTTACATGTACACAGTTTCCACATCCACATCCACATCCGTTTTCGGCTGTGCCACTATTGGTATGCTGATTGAGTGTAAACTTCCGGCGCGTGCACGCCCCCAAAAATTGGCAAACCCATCAGGAGTTTTGATATTCAATGCTGGCCACGATGCTCAGGTAGACTGGTGGTCGAGTGCATAAGAGTGTCATTAGTTGCAAAAAAGACAACGCACAATGCGTGAATAATTGGCTACGGCAGACAGCGATAATTTAAATTGATATTGCCACAGAATGCCATGCCCCCCAAATATGCTTCATCAAAAGTTTGTGTATTTTAGTGTTGCTGGTCTGACCCCATGCGTTTGGTCACTGTTTTGTGTGTTATGTGTTATGTGTTATATGGACGTATGGGTAATTTATGGCCATTGAATACTAAGCGATAGAGTTACCCAGTTTGGGGAGTGGGGAGTGCGTCTGTGGCATCAGCATTACCGTAGGCATTGGGTTTGGCATTGGGTTTGGCATTGGTTTTGGCTTTGGCTTTGTCACAGTAAAGATTTATTTTATGTCATATTGTTAGCAGCATTGTTATTATAACTTAATAAGCGGCTAATTGTTGTTAATCAATTGTTTAACAGTTTACAGCTTGTTATTGCCAATTTCGTTTTTGTTTCGCTGATGGCGTGAATTATTTCCACTTTTGCACATCCATTTTAAGTACTATTGTATTCGCTATTGTTTTTGTTTCCAGTGTGTTTGTTATTTTTGTCCGCTCATTTTAATTGCAATTGTGTTCTGTTTTTGTATATATGTATATACATATATGTATATGTAGTACTTACATATGTGTGTGTAATTCTCTGCTCATAGCCACTTTTTTGCCACTGCTATTGTTTGTCTGCCTGTCTGGTTATTTGACAGTACGTTGATCTGTCCGCCTGTTGGCATATTTGGTGGTTATATAACGCCCAAATGTGTGCGATGGATGGCCACATTAAAATTAACGAGAGGCCTGCCAGCTGTTGACTGCAATTATTCTCTTGTTTCATTGTCTGTTATAATTAAATCATTTCATTTTGTACATTTAACATTTGTATGTCACCAACTAGTCAGTTTGTTCGCATATCCAGTTCGTAAATAATATAATGATTATAAGGTTTTTTTTTTTTTTTTTGTTTTCCCTCCATAGAACTGCATGTTCGACTTTTATTATCGGGCTTTCAGTATTAACTGATTTTTTTTCTTCTCTTTTTTATGTGTGTATGCACAACAGTATTCACAATAAGATACTCATATATGCATGTATATATTCATATACGCTTGTTAACCAGTATGTAAATAATCATTTATTAAATGACTCATAAATGTTAATATATGTAGACACAAATTGTAACAGTCCAATTTGATTTAAAGAACTTTAGGTGTGCTCTCTCCTCTGCTGTTGAAGCCTCATTTTACGTATGAAAATATTATTTTGGTGAGGGCAGACATAATACTACTATAATTTGTTGGGTTGCCAAAATAGTAATAAATTACCTTAATTTCCTTCCAAGATTAAATTTTACAAAATGCAGCTTGCTCTGGCATTTAAAGTGTGATCCCCAGTGTAGGTCCACGTTAGCAGTTAGCCGTTGGCCGTTAGCCGTTGGTCGTTGGCCGTTGGCCGTTAGCCGTTAGCCACATGGCACAGCTTAAACCACGTGAGCCCTGAACTTTTGGGCGTCTTTCGAGTGGCTGGTCTGGGTGTGTTGGGGGTGGGGCAGACAGCATTCAAATTGGCGCTTGCGACGCTACCAACAAGAAAATTATCTTCAACTTTGGTTTACCGTCCACAAGACGAATGAGTTCGGCTAAAACATGTTAAGTGGGCTTTGATCTGGGGCTGGGGCTGGAGCTGGGTATGCTTCTGAGTGACGGTCTGGGGCTCTGCCTACTTCGGGGCTTGTGCCAGTGCCTCAACCCCTCAAACCTGGGGCTGCGACTGATGGCTGGTCCAGGCTTTATGCTATCAAGTCGTCGTTTTCTTAATTTTCTGACGAAAAATTTGCACGTACTTAGAGCAAACGGCAAAGTTTTTGGGCATTGCTTTGGCAAGCTGCTTACTACCCTCATATAACCTTAGTTTGGACACTAATGAAATTACGGCGCACTTCAAGCCCAGGTGCAACGGGGCGCATGTCGTTGTCCTAGTCGTAGTCCAACCCATACCAAAGCTTAGCTCCCTCGCTGTTATCTTGAGCGATAACAATCTATCTTTTGTCTAACAGTGGTACGTGTCGTTGTTTTTGTAGCCGCTTCTGCAATGGGACTAAGGTAAAAATATTGTTTGTGTAAATATGCACATAAATGAGGCTGCGGCCCTTGACTAGGGTAGAGGAGCACTGCCGAAGCCAAAGTCTAAGTCAACATGAGTTACAGTTGCCAAATTAAACATCACCAACATTAAATTTATGATAGCAGGCATTAAGCCATCAACTGCCTGGGACGCAGACCAGAAACAAATTTTCTTCCTTCGCCTCTTTAACCTTTATTTTATTTGTTCATTGTGCTTATGCACATATTATACATAAGCATTGTATGTATTTGCACACAAGTATGTATCGAAGATATTTCGAAATGTGTAGGACATTCCGGTGATCATGGATGAGCTCAAAATGTACTTTTTTTTAAACACATTTACTGTATATGAGTAGAGATCATTTTTGTATTCGAGCAATGGCTAGGTAAAGCTTCAAAATATGTTATTTAGAATTTATATGTATTTAATATTCAAGTTAACATTTTTTTGTTGAGAATATTGGTTAAATTTTCGTCTTGGCTTACCCATTCTGACAACGGCACTCTTCTCCAAGCTGCTGGCAACGTACACGACGAGAGTGGGAACTAACACGAGTCAAAATGCTTAACGTAATTAAAACTAGTCTTACGCCTCGGCCTCGAGCAATCAAGGTCCCGATTGTGGCCTCGGTCGAACTCCGGCGAACAGCATACTCCAGCATTACGGCCGTATGTTTGCGGAGGCACAAGACGTCGGTATACGTCGGCGACGCACAGCAGCGCGAGAACAATAGAAATTACGAGTTTCAATTTGTAGAAAAATTTATTATATCCATTAACTAAATGGGTTTCGGAATATCTACAAGCGGGAGCCACTGCTGCGGGCACACCCCCGTAGCCGTAACCGTAGCCACCATCACCACCATCACCACCATCACCAGCATTGCCACCCAAGGTGGCAAGGTGGTGCGTTGCGGCCTGTGTAAACACGCATCAACATCAGCAGGAACCGTTGCAGACTCAGGCTAGCCACATGGACCTCCCAGAACAAAATGTCAAAATTTTTGAATGGCGCTGCTGCAGCTGTGCCATAACCGACCCAGAGCCTTTTTCCCTTCTCGTCTAGGACCCAACGTCACTAAGAGGTCGAGCCGAAGGCAACCACAATGTCTCTGCCCTGTCCCTGTCTCTGTTCATGTCCCTGTGCCTGTCCCAGTGCCTGTCATTCTCCCTGCTCCCCACCCTTTCCCTTTCCCTTTCCTTGCCCATGCACATCGACGTCGACTTTCTCATCGTAACGTGCCTGCGACTGTGTAGAACTGAATCATCGACCGCAATATAAACTTTTATGCTTGGCTTATTTGTTTTGTCTGTTTGCTTCAACGTTTGTTTCGCTGCGCCAGTTGTCTTTTTCATGATTTGGTCATAGCCTTTTTCTGGTTTGGCCTTTCTTATTTTAGCATCTGTCTTTGAATGTGGTCTCTCCGCCGGCTCTCCGTCGTGTTGCCCGGCTCTAAATTGTGTTTCGCATGAGAACTCCTGTACCCGACATGTTAATACGTTTTGTGGCCAACATTGTAATCAGTTATGTACTTGTATTTATTTTTGTGCGGCTTCATCCAACAAAACTAACGAATTCTCTTGACCACAACTTCGCTTGCCAGTCAACACAGAGATTTTAATTACCTATTCCCAACTACCTACACAAGCAAAACTTAGCGTTAATAGTCGATTCGAATTTCACTTACACAAATACAATAATTCAACTTAATAGAAATAAATACACAAAATTCAAATAATTAAATCGAACTTATAAAAATCAATCAATTTGTCAGTCTGTCAGGACAAACAATGAAATTGAACTGCAAATATGATTATTTATCAGATAAATATGAAAAAATTTCAGCGATATGAAAGGTTTACTATACATTTATTGAGTAGCTGTTATCATCATGAACACGGAACGAACTTAGTTTTGGCACTCGACTTTAACTTCAATAAATCGCAAGATGTCGCGCCACCAAGGCCATCCCCAAGTTGAGGTCACACCCTCAAAACAGAAGCATAGTCCTTGACTGGCTGGCTGGCTGGCTGACTGGCTGGCTGGCTGGGTGCATAAAGCTTTATCGATACATTTGCACAATTTAATTTAACCGCAACTTTATTACTTTTCGTTGGTTTTGGTGCAGTCGTGCTGGTGTCTTTTGATCTCGCTGTCTCATTAATATGCGCGGCAACAGAATCAGTTTGAGTTTAGATAATTTAGACTTTATCTGGGCTTGGCAAACACTAAATGGCAAACGGGAAGCGGAAAATCGGGCTTTGAGAGCAGTGACTTGAGGCGGCAGAACGACAAAATAAAATAAAACAAAACAAAACAAAAACAATGCCAGTTGATTTTAAATGAAAACACACGTGGCGTACTCGGCTCACGACATACAGATACAATCTGAGCAATCTGAACAATTGGAACAGCTGCTGGAAATAAAGTTTTGCCCCCTGATTGAGGCTCCTTCTGGTTCATGGTCCTGCCTGCCGTTGCCATTTCAATAAGGCAGTGCTTAAGATTTTCAATTTTCGTTTGTAATCAGCAGTTTGTATTTGTTGTAGCCATCTACGCGTTGCACACACCACCAGCTCTCCAAGCCCCCCCCCTACCACCGCAATAAGCAAGCAACACTTCTGTCAGAATACCACACCACAGGTGTGACAAAAGCCACTGCAAAGGTGAAGCTTGAAAATGCAAATGTTGCCCATACGCTTCACAGTCGTTGTTTGAATTTTAATTTTCAGCGCAAGCAACTTACACTGCAATTGCGGCAGAACGTTGTGGCGGCAACAGCAGCAGCAGCAGCAGTACACTTAGAAAAAAATTCACTGCATTTTGGTATTTCGTCATCAAATCAAAATCGCCATTTAAAAGTTTTTCTTGTTTTAAAAATTATTAAGCAAGCGACAATCTTAAAAATATGGCGATTTTTTCTATTTCTTAGAAATATTTTCTATTATTAACAAAAACATTTTTAGAAAAGGAAAAGTTTCTAAAATTCAGATAAAAATAATGCAATTGACTTGTTCGGATTTGATTCGGATTTAGATATTAGCTGTCGTCTGCCTCAGAGGCCGAGTAGCTTAGAAGAAAGTCACCCATCTCGTGAACCAAGAATTCCCGTAAAATAATAAGTTCTTTCAAGTCAAATATATGAAAAAAATGTTTGTTTATATGTGAAGGCTAAAAATTCTAATGTTTAATAATTATATAAATATACATAATAAAAAAAGCTAATATATGAATTCTTCTACGTACACATAGAAAACAACAACCTGGAAATTTGACATATTTTTTCTAAATTCTCGAGAAATCCACTTTGAAGTGAGATGCAAGCCCTACAACTAAATTTGGGTATATTTTTTGTTTTCTGTGCAGCAGCAGCTCAGCTTCCATTTTGCATCTCGCTTCTGGCTTTTCGCTTTTCGCATTTCGCTTTTCGCATTTCGCATTTTCCACACTCAAAGTCATGTTCGTTGCTCATTGCAAAATAATTTGCATAAGCTGCGCTCCGGTTGGCGACGCTGCTTGAAATTGTGTTTATTCCCTTATCCTTTCGCAAGTTGCAGTCTTCTCTTTGGCGTCTTTTTTGTTTGCTTGTCGCTCAACAATTGAAGTGTAATTTGTAAGTTTCTGTGGAGACTGCTTCTGCTCCAATGGGCATCGCAATTAACAATCGCAGTCAAGCTATGCGGGGCTAGTTAGTTGTTAGTGCCATTGGTGCTAAAATACACTCAAAGAGATTAGGTATTGTTTTCAAGCCGTATTCGCTCTTCAATTACTGAATATTGTTCAATAATCGGACGTTGAGTTAGATTCGCATATTTTTACTCAAAACCAAGAAACTACTTCTATTCTAAACACGTCTAAGATTTCATACCCTTGTTGACATACTAGAGATACTCTGCTGATATTAGAATTTTTGTCAGGAATTCAAAATATTATCATTGGGCACATTTAATTTATGTGTTTTCCGTTTCACGACTAATTGGGATCTATTCAGTTCATATTTGTGAAGATTAAAACTGGGTGAGACAGAGTGTCCTGCAAAGTGTTACATATATCGCCACAAAAATTGTTATGCTCAAAAATATTCACATTGGTATTCACAGCATTCAAAGAGTGAAGGGTGTTTTCAATTCGATCATTCTCGATGGTTCAAATCTAACTTGTTTGACGGTTGTGTCGGTTGACGTATGGCGAGAGCACATCTCGTGCACAGGCAGTCAGGCAGGCAGGCAGCCAGGTCAATCGTGCCAAACCTCACATCCAATGACTGCGACTTAAATATTTATTGAATGTGCCACATGAGAGAGCCTCGACTCAGCCGCTGACACTGCTAAGTGCTGTTACTGCTACTGCTACTGCTACTGCTACAGCCACTGCTACAGCCACTGCCAATGGCACTGACTCCACCGTGCTCCAGCAGACATAATCATGGCACAATTGAGAAGGCAAACAACACGTACTGGGTCCGCTTGAAAAAATATATATATATATATGTTTTTTTTTTTAGAAACAGGAATTGCCATGGATATAGATATTAGATAAGTAGAAGCAACAGATACAGCTGCGGATATGTGTACTGGGGTATCAGTAAATGTGCACAAATTGCTGCAGACAGGCGGGCTTAGAAAGAACTTCGACAACTGTTGTACCATTGTAGCTAGTTGCTAGTTGTGTAGCTGCCAGTATATGAAACACGCTGGGTGGCTACACTCAACAAAAATAAAAATAAAAATCGCCATTATTTTTAGTAAAATGAAAATCGACCTAAAAAAAATATAAGGGTTTTCTTCATTTTAGAAATAATTTCTAAATATTAGTAAAAAGGTTTATTTTTTCTATTTTTTTTTTTTATAAATATTTTGTATTGTTTAGAAAAACATTTCTTAAAAGTTAAAATGCAAAATATATATTCAAGTTTATCTGTCGTCTGTCTTAAAGACCGAGTAGCTTAGTGGGAAGTTACTCGAGAAGAGAGAAAAGTCAATCTTAACTTGTTTCAAATTAATTTATATGATTTTATAAACTATGTTAAATGTTTCTACATGTAAAATCCTAAAATACAAATGGTTGTTAATAATTATATAAGCGGCAACAAAGTTAAATAAGATAGTAACCAACAACAGCATTAAAATTAGACTTATTTTCGCAAAATTTTCGAAAAATCCACCATAAAATTGAGAATTTACTTTTAAGAAAGCCACAACAATAACATTATAAAAGTTGCATTTGGTATAATATGGTGACCAGCCGTTGGCACCAAAAGTGTGTCGATTTACTAAAATGCTTGGCGATTTTTTTTATGAGTGTAGGCAGTTGATCGCTTTTGCGGTTGGGCCGCTGAGCGGAAGGCGGACTCGCAAATGAACCTTGAAAAGTCATCATTGACACAGCACTGGTTGGGCGGGCGACAGTCAACCGTCAACCGTCGACTGCTGGCTGTCGGCCGTCTGGCTGGGTGACAGTCTCGACTCTCGAACGGGAGGTTGATGATACTATGAAGCAGACCAATGTATACACATCACGTACGCGCCCCCACACCACGGTTACAACCCATTACGTTTTCACACAGAGAGAAAGACTGGCAGGCAGGCAGGCAGGCAGGCAAGCAGACAGTTGTCTCAGTGGCAATGTTTACTTTTTGCCGCCTGTTCGGCTTGGCCGCGTGCGGTGTCTTATTGGGTTTTACCCAAAACCCATTTAATAATCTCATTTTGCCACAATAACAGAAAATATGATTTTCGTTCGCAATCACAATCTGATGCGCCAGGGCCACGGCCACAGCCAGCGCCGGGGAAGCATTCATACATACTTATATACATCTGTGTGTGTGCATACAAATATATATAGATATACATATATATACATCTTTATATATATACATATATATATGTACGTGGCAGGGATATGGATGGGGACCTAGCGATTGCGATTGGGACTGGGTATGGGAAAGGGAATCGGAATCGGAATGGTGCTCTGAGCGGTAAGTTCAACAAGTAATTGAATACGTACGTGCTGAGCATTTTCAATAATGAAAATTTTCCTCCCATTATTTATTGCGTGTTATCCTTTATATGAATCCTATTAGTGGAATTACTTTTGGATTATACTTATTGTGCATTTTCCTGCCTTGCCTTGCCTTGCCTGGGCCCGCTTATGAACTACGTATTGTTCTAAGAGGCTGCAACAACTTGGAATACCTGTGGTACTATATATCCATATGTCTCCACATACATATCAACTCCTATTTGAGTCGTGAATGTTGTTATGGAGTTGCTTGTTTATTTATTCACTTTTATCGACGTCTCTGCCGGAGATTGCTTTTTTGATGTACTGCGTAATTAGGCTTGTGTTGCAGTGTCATGGTCATGATGATTGATGCTATGATGATGCTGATTGGCTGCAGGCCGCAGGTGTGCCAAAGCCGTCAAATTACTTGACTAATTACGATTAACTTAATGTGCCAGCTGCCTAACAAACTTACTGCTCTTCAATGTTGTTTCCGTCTTCCGTCTGTGTGTGTGAGTGTGTCTGTGTACTTCCCCTCACAAGGAGATTGTTAATTGAGCCATTTTGGCTGGTACTTTTAGAAAAGCCCGGCCAAAAGCGGCAGATCGCTTCAGTGGGTATTGAAGTCACTCGTAAATTGCATGCCAAAAGCACAATTCATATTTATTTATGCAACTCTCATTTTGTTCATTTTTATGGTGGATCTAATTAATTTGTTTTTAATTCAATTTAACTTAATGTCTTGAATAAAATAAGTGCCAGTGGATCTACTCTAGAGTCTCCTGCTCCTGCTCCTGCTGCTGCCCTTGCTCTTGCTGTTATTGTTGCTGTTGGCTTTACCTTGCTCTAGTTCCTCCGCATCCGCATCCATCTCTGGGTCCCCAGCCCCCTCGTGTTGTAGTCAAACTCCATGCTCCATGCATCATCTTGTGCAGAAGAATTTGTTGTTGGTTTTCGTTGTTGCTTTGCAGAGCAGAGCAGAGCGTTGCGCATTTACTCGTATAAAATGGCGCACATTTACGCTGTTTATTGGCCTTAATGCCGGCTTGAAAACGAAATTTACATTTTAAAACAGTTTGCTGTGCTTTCTACTCCTTTAGCCCTCCTTCGCTCGCCATTTGTTTCAACATTTTCATTGGATTTAAGTGGAAATTCATGTGTACAAAAATTTGCGGCAGTAATTTACGGTCAATGAGCTCTGCAAAAGTTATTCATACGCAGCTGCTACGCTCAATGCTCAATGCTCAATGCTGAATGCTCAATGCTCAATGCTCAATGTTGATATTACTTACTCTCGTCGTTTATTTTCCTTCTTGACCAGCCCCATGGGCGATGATTTCATTTTTTCCAAAAAAAGCACTTCTGCACTTCTGGCCTTTAATCAATTGATCTTCACACCCAAATTTGAAATCCATTGCACTCGGCAAATTTTTTACTTAAAGCGACTAAAATACACTTTATCGATTTTTCAGCATCGCCTTTCAATGTCGAGCCTCTTGCAAAATTAATAGCTTGCACCAACCAACCCTATCACCACTGCCACTGTCATTGACTTTGTCATCGTCATCGTGGTTGTCGTTGTCGTTGTCGTTGTCGTTGTCGTTGTGGATGTCGTTGTGGATGTCAACGTCGCCTGTGGCCTGGTCTCAGCTTAAGGTAAACACATTTACCCGTGCATTCATTAATATGGCAAATATTTGCGTGGCCAGACGCGGCTAAGAAGAGTTGGACATTTTAAGAAAATAGAATTAACAACAAAAGCTGACAGGCCTGTGGGCAGCCAGAGCCTCCACTTTTAAAACTGGCCTGTTTTCCTTCCCTCATTAACAGTCCACCAACATGGGAACGCATAACTGGCCTAAAACACAACCAACCTTGTAGGCTTTGGCGAGTGTGACAAAATAATTTGTACCTTTTGTACCATTCTGACAGGTTTCTATTTGACTTTCGCCGTCCTAACCGTGCTCCTTCGCAGACTGCGTCCATGACTAATGTGACTACTTCCATGTCTGGCCTGATTGCAGGCCGACATTTAAATGTAGTATATCTATATACAATAAAAAATAAAAAATCGGCCTGGATTTGAGTAAATCGCCATAATATAACTCTCTTTATAAAAACTAGGGCTTTTCTTTCAGGGTACAGTTTTCTAAAATTAAGAAAAAGTTGATTTTTCAAGCCAATTTTTCAAATGTGTTCAAGAGAAACTCTAACTATAGCTTTTTTTTTTGCTTATTTTGTTAATAAACAGTAGTATTCTTAGATTTCTTTGTTAGATTATAAATTCATACAATATAATTTGAAAAGAAACCGGGCTCTTCAGCAGACGACGGGCAAACTCTAATATACAAGCCAAGTTAGGAAATGTCATTACATTTGGAATGAATTTTTTTTAAATGCATTTCTTAAAAATATTTTGATATTTGGTCTTCTTATGTATAGAAATTATTTTTAAGACTAAGAAAAACTGTAATGTTTTCACGGTAATTTTATTTTGTAAAATACCAAGCGTTTTTTTTGGTTGGCCCAAAATATGTAAACATGCATTGGCGAGGATGATCAGCAGATGTTGCAGCAGTTTTAAGATCCCCATTATATTTCTAGATTTTCGATTGGCTCTCATATAAAGCGGAGTTGCATGAAATGGCTCGTGATCATGCTGAAGCCATTGCATTACTCGACTATCATCCAACTACGTTTTGTTGCGAAGCCCATTCGATAAACGAGTTCCGTAAACGAGTCCTGTAGCTGTATTAATTGTATTTGTATTGCTGCTTATTCGTCCTTTGTTGAGTGATTTTTATTTGGCTGTGATGTTGTGGCGAGCTCTGCTTCTGTTCCCATCAATTCTTGATGCGTATATTTTTACACTGAAGTAATCCAGAGTATATTTCTTTTTGTGCAATGTCCGTCATGCTGTCCGTCCTTGCAACTTGGAGAGCTATGCCCACTATGAGACTAAGAAATCGATAAGAACATCGCTAATCGATAAAGGCACAATCGATATTCCACAAACTTGGAAGGTAACTAGCCTCCCAAAAACGGTAAACGCTTGTGTGTACCGCAATTTAAGAGCTATCAAACATGGAAGGCAGATTACTAGGAACTTTTTATAATATGTTTTACTGCCACTTCCTCCTCCAAAGGTCGATATCTCTTAGAATTTAAAAGGTAACTTAGAAGATAGATTACTAGGAGCCTCATCTAATATTTTTTTTCGGCCACGTCCAATCCTCCCTCATCAAACAAATGCACAAAAGCCTGTATCTAGCGCAATTTTAAGGGCAAACTTGGAGAATAGATTACTAGGAACACTTCCATAAGAGATCGGTATTTCCTTCAGAGTATTTCGCAGTTGGTTACACCCGACTTCAGCGTTCTCACTTGTTTCTTTGTGCTAGTGTATAGCTGTTGATCCTGATCAAGAATATACATATTTTATGGGGTCGGAGATGCTTCCTTCTGCCCATATTCAGGCACAAAACTTGTATACCCTTTTCACCCATTTTTAATGGGCTTAGGGTATAAAAACCAGAGGTCAGAGAACAAAACTCATATTTCAAGAACAGCTTTTGTAATCCTGAATACATATTTACATATTTCAAAGACTTGTTTATTGGGTATACGATATTGGAGTTCATACTTGGGGTTAAGCACTTAATTTCTTTGAGTCATCATATCATAATCGAGAGGTTAACTTCTTCAATGGATATCTAGATTGATATATTTACTTGCTTAATCCCAAAAAATGCTTTTAATGTGTATTTGTATTTTATTTAAGAGTTTTTGTTATTTGATTCAACAATAGTAAAACAAAAGTATTTATACATTTTTCGGAATATTCAGAAAATAATTGTACTTGCCTTACTTAAAATAAAACGCTTGGAAGCAAATTGAAGTTGTAATTCAATTAAGGGGGGCCGGTTTTTCTCCGCGTGTATACATATATGGATGTATAAAAAATATGTATAAAAGTAAATGTATGACTGTATGCATTATGTGTATACATAAATCTGTTCACTGTGCACACTGACCGACCGACCGACCGACCGACCGACCAACCGATATTCATACGGCCAACGCTGCGTTTTTGTTAGCAGTGAATTTTAATCCCATTTGGTCCAACGTCAGGTTGTTGTTGTTTTTTGTTGCTGTTGTTATTGTTATTGTTGTTGTTTTAATGCCGAGCACAAACGATGGCAGGCAGTTTCTTTAACGGGATGCGGATGTTGTTGCTTTTATTGCGCAGTTTGGCGTCGGCTGCTGTTATCGTTGTTGTTCTTGTTATTGTTGTCTTCATTCATCAGAATGGAACCTTGAATAATTAAAAGCAGTTTCTGATTACCTACCACATCGTTATACGCTCACAATCACTATCTATACACACCGGCACACACAGACACACCCACACACACACACACACACACACTCGCACACACAGATAAGCACATAGATACATACAGGAGTGCACGTAGCGGAAGGAGGCTGCTCTGCTGTTGTGTGCGTGTCTCTAATTAAACGGCAAACAGGATTCGAGTCGAGTTGAAAGCGCAACGAAACAGGAAACGGAAGCCAGTCGCCATGCAAGTGGCAAACCTACACACAGATACAGACACAAGGACAGACGACATATAACTGACACACACACACACACACACACACACACTGCGAGGCTAAGCAGCATTCCCATAGAGATGGCGTCCAGTTTAACAGTCAGAAGTGTGACCCCCGCAATGTTTGTTGTTGTCCTAGTTTTTGTTGCGGCAATTTTGCGCTCAGCTCATTTTGCCATCATTGAAAGCCCTTCTACACATTTTAATATTTTTTGCACCTGGCTTTTTGCATCACCTGCCAAAGCAATGTCATACTTCGTTTGTCCCTTGACTGATGCTCATTGTGGTTTTTAGCTTTGGTTGGCAGGCCATAAATTACGTAACTCGATGTGCAGTGTGAAAAATCCGTTTGCGTGTTTGTTTTGTAAATAACGTTTTTGCATATGTTTATTTCTATATACAATTACCTGCAACTAGTTGCAACATAATATTAAAATTATACAGTTGCAACCGGAGGCACATTACAGCACATCATTCAGTAGAGCCGGTTTTGTTGGCCAGCATTAATTAAAATAATAGGTTACAAAAAGCTCGACGGCCGCTTAAAATTACCTAAAAATTGGCCGATGCAAGCATAATGAAGGCTGGAAGCTGGTAAATACAGGAGCAAGCTCTGCTTTTAATTGTTACAGGCAAATCGTTTGACTTCAAATGTCCCTCCACTCATTAGCATTAATCTGTTTCGTTTTCGGGTCTTATCCTTTTACCTTGCTGAGTCACCGTAGTGGCCTTATCGGCCACCACAAATAATAAAATGAAATGAATTAAGTGTCAAAAGCTGACTAAGATTGACACTGAATTTGCTGTGTTGGCTGCTGACATCAGTGAACATGAAGCACTCCTCTGCCTCGTTGAGTAGTTGGAATAGGTTTATGTGCTAAGACAGGAATAGTCGAAATTTGATGGGCGGCGAGCTGAGTGAGGCTATTCGGCTAAGATTCCTAGATCACAGTTTTTCAAAAATGAAACCAAAATAGACGGCAAATAGACAAGCAAGTTTTTTTTTGCTTAATTGGGTGCGCTTGTTATACACTCAAAAAAAAAGTCGGTCAAAATTGTAGTACATTTTCTAAAATTCAGAAACAGGTAATGAAATTTACTGGCTCAGCTTTTATATTAGATATTTCTCAGCGGCAAAGAAGAAAGTCACTCAAACTATGTAAAATATTTACACATATTTGAAGTCAGAAAATACTAATATTTAATAAAAGTATAAGTAACAAAAAAGCTAATATAAGAATTCTTTAATGTAATCTCATAGAAAATAGTCTGGAAATTCAAGGTACTTTTTTCTAAATTCAACTTCGAAATGCAAACGATAGTTTTTAGAAATCCACAAGCATAAACTTTTAGAAATATACTTACTAAAATTTTGATGAGTGTACGAGCACTAAGTGGAATGAAAAATCCTTTAATTTTGTCAAATACTACTCGGTCTGTAGAAGCAGCTATATTTATCTTGATTATTGCCTATTATTCTGGTGGAGCCGGGCTCTTCACCTGATTAGCACTTTTGGCACGCTAAAAACCTGGGCTCACGGTAAGCATCCATGGCGTATGCGGATTGTCGCGTTCATTAGGGAAAACAGCAGGTGATACGCACCTGGGGTGCCGCAGCTGTTGTCGCTGCTGTTGCTGCCGTCGCCAAATTATAATTTATAACTGCCAGCGGGCCTTTTCAGCCTTAGTCTAGTATTTCTTTGCCTTTAATTCTTTTGCGGGTGGCACACCCGCTCTACTATTGCCACCGGAAGCGGAAGTCACTGAAATGCGCGCTGAAAATTTCAAAATAATGAGTGCCTCGTGCCAGGTGCTGTTACTTTTCCTCTTGCTCTAGCTTTTGCTGTTTCTGCTTGGGGTTCAGGTGTTGGTGTGTTGGTTCTGCTACTGCTACTGCTACTGCTACTGGTTATGGTTCTTTAAGCGCTAAGCCGCCTTGGCCGCTGAACGCTCCACTTTGTGATCCATTGTTGCTGCTCGCGCATTGCGATGCAACGTCGCGTGTGATTTTGATTAAGCGTTGCTTTTTTTGCGCAAACCAGAAGTAAAGTAAAGAAACCCCCGAAAAGAAACGAAATGAAAAGTGGCAAGGCAAGGCGAGGCGCACTTGGCTCACAGTCACTGCACCATGCAGCATGCACCGTGCAAATGTTTATGGAAAAAATGCAAATTACAAACTACACAAAAGATGTGCGCTTTATTTTCGTGTGGCACATTACATAAGTATATGCATAAAAACTGTTAAGTGCGAGGAGTAGCATATGCTTGCCACACATGAACATATTAATTTGTTTACCCATCCATGAACTCAATTTTGTTTTTGTTGGTTGGCGCTTTACTAGTAAATTATTTGGTCATCCTTCTGCATTTTTGCTGGACAGCATCCGACGACTACACGCTTGACTGACTAAGGGCGCTAATCAACCCATGAAATACCGTTTTGTCATGCGCTGCTGGCGATTGGTTGGGTTATTGAGTCATTGCCCACAACTGCTTAGTGAGATGTGCGTGATAATGCATCCAAGCGGAAGCCAGTCGCCACTTTAATTGCAATGATGTCAGCATATATTTACATACATACATACATACATATATGTATATGTTTGTATGTGTCTAGTTGGAATGCTTCTACTGACATTGATCTGCATATTGCAGAGAGATAAAGATTGTTCTGATTTCTTAAAGATTGACTGCATAATTTGCATCAGGTTTGCGTTAGATAGTTGATTGCAGTGTTAACGAATTGAATATTTGGGCAGCTTAATGAAAGGGTCGGCAGACCGATGGCTGAATAGTGGCTCTGTCAATCAATTTTAGTAAATATTTAAGTACTTCGGCTGTTTGGTTATTTCATTTATGGGCACGTGCCACCCGACCCGACGCTTTGACACCACAGTGAACAATCCAAAAAATGTGGCTAATACGCATGGCAGTCAACCGTCAAAGTTGCCAGCCTCCGCCAGCTACTCACAAGCTTTCATGCACATATGAATATAAGTATGTATATATATATATATATATATACATATAGGAGAGCACATACATATATGCATGCAGAGCCCGCCCATGAAGGCGTTATACGTTATACAGAAACAGCCAATGTCATATTTGCGAAAGTGCAATAAATTTCATATGAAGTTCGTAATCGATTTTGACTTATTGAAACATTATGATTGAAAGACATTTATGAGTGTACGAAAAGGTCTCCAGGGGGTCAATGCCAACAGAAACGCTGACAGCTGTGGTTGGGGAGAAAAAGAGGCGGTCCCACTGACTGACAGTCCTGGCAGTCCAGCACTACATGTCGATTTGGGGGAAATCGCACAATCATCAGTTATTAGGGCTACCTCGGAAGTCGTAAGAAAGCCAGTAAACATAACATAAAAACGCAATGCAGACATTGGCAATGGTTTTGCGTGTTTCTTGGGCATGGCAATAAGAGACTAAGCTCACAGGATATAAGTTCGCTCCTACGTACACATCGAACGGAAATCGAAAGAGGGCAATGACAATGTATGTGGGCGATGTGCCACATGGCAGGGCATGGCATGGGATGTGGTATGTGGGTTGTGGGTGCCGTTGCGTTTGCGTTTGTGTTTGCCGCAACATCAATGTCAATTGGCGTCGAGCTGTGAACCCGCCAAACTAAAAGCCAACAAATCTTTCAAAACAAAACATAACATAAAAATAAAAAATAAGAAGAAGAAAAAGAAAAAGAAACAAAAAACCAAAGAAACAAAAAGGGCACGGTCAAAGATGGGATGGCTGGGAATCGAGCTGGGCAATCGTTGGGGTATCAAATTGGGCTGTAAGCACGTAGATAATGTGCTCATACGATTCAATATGCGCTCAAAGACCGCACCTCCCACATACAAAATTCACTTAGTTGCCACCCCACCCCGAACCACACGCATAACTGCCTGCCATTCCATACTCTACCTTTTGTTGTTCGATTTCTTTACCCCCACCCCAACCCCCACAAAGCCCCACTTAACCCCAACCCCAACCCCAATAGCAATGCCAGTCCCCAGCCACCCAGTCCCTCAGCCCCCAGCTCCAGTCGGTGTCCCGGACCACCTCTATGCTCTATGTGTCTTTTCATTATATTCCTCGGCGTCCTGTCAAGTGTGTGGTTCGTGCTTGTGTTGTTTGGCTTGGATTGCTTTTGGTTTTGTTTGTTTGTGCCATGTTTTTCTTTTGCGTGTAGTTGTTTTATTTGTGGCTCGTAAAAAATGGACACCCAGCCAAATGTTTGCTCACATTCGCTTTATTTATTTGGCTCGAGTATTTGTTGGCATCCCACTGACATTTTTATTCGCTGTCAATGAATTTAACATGTTTGTTAAATGTCAAGTTTTTCAGGCATGTGAACGCCTTGCACAAGATCTATTTTGTATTTTGTGGCGATAACAGTTCGAGTTCGAAGTCAAAAAATACTCGTTATATGTATGTAGGTTTTATAACAAATTCGGTTAGGTTTAAGGGTCAAATATTTGCATATCAATTGAAGAGGCTTAAATCCTTTCATGTCCTACAGAAATACAAATTTATCTCATCTTGGCGTGTCAACTGCTGACCAGTGCAGATTTACTAAACCAATTGCTCTTATCACATGATGTATACCACATACCTAAATAACAAAAGTAAGCAAAGAAGCCATTATTAATCAAAAAATAAAAATATTTAAAATATTTAATTATTGTTGTTGTTGTAGAAAAGAGCGACAATGTATTTAGCGTAAGACAAACAAACAATTTTCGGGTATATTCGGATGACATAGACAAAATGTTAAGGGACAGTTGGAATTAAAATTCTTTTAGATTTTTTTGTTGCAATAAACATCAATAAAAAACAAGAACAAGAACAACAACAACAGCAACAACATCGGCCAGGACACGCACTGCGTAAATCCTTTAACGCATAATTTACAAAGTGAATTTTAATTAAAAATCCCCATGCAAACCTTAGCTATTTTAATTGAAGCTTAATGACGTCACGGCACGGTCTCTGGCCGACGCCTCGGTTTAGAGCGAATGGCACAAGAACGCGAACAAGAATGAGAACGTGAACAGTAATTAAGCGTGCCAGTAAATTTGACTTGTCTTTAAGCTAACACGTCCGTGTCATGCAAAGGAGTTCGAGTTCATAAAACCAAATGTACTGAACCAGAGCGATAACAGAAAACACAAAAAAAAAAAAAAACAGAAAACACACAACGACTAACAATGTTTATATGAGCCATTTGGCTCAAGATTGAAGCGAATATTTAAAAACTAAATGAGTATCTTTCGATGATTCGAACGGAGACATACTTGTTATGCAAATATTAATGTATTTGTTTGGTCAAACTAATTTGAATACAACTGATATTGAATGATCAGCTGTTAATTTGTCAACTTATCGCTAATTTACATAACTCTGTTAAATCTCATTCACTTATGTAAACACTACATTGTAATTTTAGAAAATATCGATAGTTTTCACTATCGAAGAGTCCGAGTTGAAGATTCAAGCAAGCCAGACGCGCGCTTTTGTTTTGGCCATAAATAAACTTGCTAAATTAAATAGTTTAAACACCGCCCAGATCTGAAGTTTCATGTTTGCATAAAAAACGCTTTATGCATCGAACAGTATTTAATTCGAATATTTGTTTTAAAAGCCAAATAAATAGTTCGAACCACATTTGATTGTTATACGAAATTCAAGTTAAGCAAATCTATTTGGTTTTCAAGTAGTGAAGAGAGGCGCTAATTAAGTCATAAGTCATAAGGTGAGCAGAAAGTATCGTAGAAATCTACATTTTCGAGTATCAGCACGTTTTTAATTTCTTTCACTTTTACCATCATCGTCCACTTGTGACCTAATAACAAAAGTGTGCGACCGGAGGAGTTTCTCGCTGCATTTGGTCAACGAGAGTGGTGTGGTATGCATAAAGTGAACTTAAGCTGGCCAGCTGGGCGTTAAGCCATGGGAGCAGAGAGGAGCACAGTTAATGTTTGCATGGCAAATAGTTTGCTTTTTCCCATTTTGTGTTGCATGGTCACTGATGCTGATGGTGGTGTATATGCGATATGCGACAATAATGTGGACACATCGTAAGCTGATTAGGACCCCGAGATGATGTCAGCCGTGGAAAGTGAGCATTTAATGAGGCTGCCAAGTTAATGAGACTTAATGTTATGATTTCAATTTAGTGACTAGTATCAGTAACGCACATACAGCGTGTAATACAAGTTCACGCTTGATAAAACAAAACACATTTAGACTAATATATGAACATTCACACAGATATAAACATATATATATAATAGTCACATACATACTATACTATATTGTGTCAAGGTAAATAGATAATATGCGAATAAATATTCCAATTAAATAAATTGTATGCAATTATCTAATGCGTATTGTTCATTTCCAGCAACTATTTACTTCGGCATCCCTTTGACCGGAAATAGCTCATAGCAGATGAAACAAATCAAAGCCAACTATGATGCAGATGGACGCTCGGCAGTTATATGTATTTGTATATGAAGTGTGCATGCTTACATACTATGGCTAATGTCGCTGAAAAAAAATTAATTATTCGCAATGGTCTGGTGTTGCTGCAACAAATAGTTTCCACAGCCAGAGCTGAGTTTGACAGGCGACGCTATTTTTGTGGGTGCCAACATTGGGGCCGGCCTCAATGAGAACCAGTAGGTGGCATCAACTCAGTGGCAGCTTCTCCTGCATCTGCTCTTACTGTTGTTGTTTGACCTAACAACGCTGCGCCTGTCGACTGTTTATGTGGCTGGCGGCTGCTTTGTTTAAACTTGTGTGCAAAACTTTAACAACAACACCAACAGAAATAACAACAATGCCAAAATGCCATCATTACCAAGCGACAAAAGTTGGTCCTTTCACTACTGCCAGTAGCCTCAGCAGTAGCAGCAACAGCAGCGTCAGCAGCAGCAGCAGCACCAGCAGCAGCAGCAGGAGCAGCAGCAGGAGCAGCAACGACAACAGCAGCAGCAACCACCGTAGCCGCAGCAGCAGCAGTAACAATAGCAGCCGCCGCCGCTAGCAATGTGAAGTACTCCTTGACTCTTCCGCATAAGCAAATGAAGTGAACGGTGTTGGTTGCGGGCTCACTCAGATTGTGCTGCTCAAAAATAAAATACATACATAAATATAAATAAGAATAAAAAAAGGCCCCTAGCACTAGCTCACAGTGGAAGAACGGCAAAAACTATGAGCACAATGCCAGCAAACAAAAGGCGCGTATTCGCAGCACACGGTCACAGTGTCACAGCAAAGTTTCTGCCCACAGAGCTACCCACCCAAAAGTACCGCTGACAATAGAAATGCGTTCGGAAAAGTGTGTTTTTTTTTTTTTTTGGTGCAATGCATGAGTTTTCCATTTGATTTCCGTTTGCCACACACATTTTCACACCATCAGCCGAAACGGTTAGCTCAGCGCGGACCGGGTCTCAGTGCTATGGAGCGTATGTTTGTACACAAAAGGATTAAGTTGGGTGCCCTCCCCTTCCCTCCCCTCACCACCCCTTACTTACTTTCGATGAGTGTGTGTATTATGTGAAATGGCTTCATTTGCGTTTAGTAATGACATGGTGCCGTACTCAGTTTACGCCTCGGCCGAGTGCATTTCACTCAAAGGTATGCAGATCCACAAGTCCTTACAATAAACATAAGTATAGCTCCAGATCCTACACTGCATTTGGCATCGGACCAAACGTAGTCGTTTGAATTTTTTATCTTAGAATATAAGTTAAAAAATCACACTTGACATCATTACTTGTTCCTCATTTGCGAAAGGAAAGAGCTTCAATTTGTTGTGCTTTTCATTTTTTTTGGTAGACAGACAATATGAATAGATGAATATATAAAGCGTTTCTTTCGGTGTACTCTTAGTGTCGACATAAACTTGAATATATATATACTTTTTTTTATTTGTTTTATAAGTTTTTATTGTGATTCCAGCTGCCCAAATTCAATTGGGTTAACTTTCTGCGGTTCGTGGCCTTTCATGCCTTTGACATTATGATGCAAATGCTATCGGTTAACCTTTGACCCACCCCATCGTAACGTCTAAATATTGAAAGTTATTTGACCTTTTTGTGGTTCAATTCAATTAAAGCCAAATAGTAGTGGAGCTCCGTTCGATTAGTTAATACTTTGCACATAAATCTTCATTTGACGGCAGCAATTAAAAATTATCTTTAATTAGCACGTGCAAATGGTCGCACAGGCGGGGCGAAGGATTGGGGAACAGCTGATGTGGCTGTGTGTTGGCTTCTTGAACTTTTGCACGTCTTATCGCTGCTATTTGGGAACAAATCGTGCTATGCGGCATGACTCTCGGCACACCTGCCGTTTGACTTTTGAAAGGCAACCCATTCACACGCACACATACATACACACACACACACACACACATACATACACACACACAGACACAGAGACACACACATGCACATACATATAGATGGATACATAGAGCAAGTGGCATGCAGAAAGGAACAAAAATGTAATTCGGATTTAATTGCCTGTTAACACGCACTCGCGCACAGCGGGCACCGGCAACAGCTCGTAAAAAGCGCACAAAAAGTGGCAGTCAGGTGGCAAAACGGGCGGTGCGGCGGACGGAGGTGGGGCAAGGACAGCGACAGCGACAGCAATGAGTTAAAACAAGAGGAAACAGTTAAGCGCGGCACTCACAAAGTGAACAGCTCGTAATTTAAGCAGCAAATTGTAGTTAGTATACCCACGGGCCCGCCAGCCACTGTTCTGTGCTCAGTTCTGTGTTCAGCTTGTTTAGCATGATGAAGGGTTATCTGCCGCAAGGGTGCGAGGGTATGAACTCTTTTTTGAACTCTGTTCGAAACCGATAAGCAGACTGTGAAAAATACGTACTATTTTTCAGCAGACGCACAACGCCACAAAAATGTTACGAATAACTATTCGAATTTACCGAATTGCCAGAAAAAATAATGTCTGACTTTAATCAGACAGCTGACTATAGAAGTAGCAAACAGTAGTAGCAGGGCAAGGCAAGGCTCAAGTCGAAGACTCGGCGAAAGAAGTGCCGATGTGGGCATAAACCGCAGATATGTACCGTGATATGCGGCAACCGACATTCATTACGACATAAATTCGTTTAGTTGCTGGTCGACCACCTCCCCCAACACAAACACACACACTCAAGCTGGCAGCCTGAAACTGAAATTCTGGTACCGATAAGACACACGGTTGATGGAAGCTCTCATTCTGACACCAACACTGACACCAGCAACGACTACGACAGGCACCGCGTAGTTCTTCTGCTTCCATTTTTATACCCTGAACCCATTAAAAATGACTAAAAAAGGGTATACAAGTTATGTGCCTGAGTATGTAACAGGCAAAAGGAAGCATCTCCGACCCCATAAAGTGTATATATTCTTGATAAGAGTCAAAAGCCGAGTCGATATAGCCATATCCGTCTGTTCGTCCTTCCGAATTTCGGTTATCGATACATATAAATTTCCGATAGCAATAAATGCTACAATTTTAAAGGCAGAATCTTCTAACTAATACATGGTACGCATATGCATATTATTGATCAACTGCCCAAATTTCATCAAGATCGAATAAGACAGGCCCAAGTTATAGTCGAAAATATATGATCATATTGATCTCATTTCCATCAGCAGCAACAAGCATTTTCTGCATGCATATGCGAACGCATGTGTGAGAAAGAGATGGCATGATAATCGACGCGAGCGTCAATATGTCTTTGTGTGTATTCTGCAGAGCCCCGTTATCCCGTTACCCCGTTACGATTGCCTGTACATATTTATGTATGTATTGTCGCCAGTCAGCTAGGATCAGTTCGGGCTTTTTTTTTACTCTTCAGTGCCTGAGCTTGCTATAAGAAATTAGTGCACTTGCATACCTGCTCACATTTGGGTGCAAAACTTATTATAGGGATATTTGCCAATAGTTGTAGAATATATTTAACAGCTGGGTTCAGGGTATGTCGTAGTCGAGCTCACTCGACTACAGCACACTTACTTGTTTACCATTCTTTTTGTCGATGATGCCATTGCGATGCATTTGTGTACGCATAACGCAATAGTGTTGCATACGCCAAGGGGCTGTCCACACTCAAGGCTCGTATCCATGTATGTTTGAATGTATGTATGTATACATACATGTTTGTATGTATATATGTGTGTGTGTGTATGTATGTATGCTTGTACATTTACATATAGACTTACTTGAAGCAAAGAGCACATCGTTTACTTGAGCGCCTAACTACATTGTCTGTTTGCATGTGAATAAATTAAAGCCACGTAAGTGCATACTCGCTTTACTGCGACCACTGTAAAATGGCAAGACAGCACAAGTACTCACACTATCATGCATATTCATAGCCGTTTAGATGTCGGCCGTAGACGCGTTTGTGCAATTTAATAACTTAATAAATGCATTACGTATACGTTCTGTTGGCGTATAGGCGGCAAGCCAGTATCTATGTTTGTATGCTCGAATTCTCTAATCTTACAAAATTGCACTAGCTAAATATTCGAATATTTTGCCTGAGCATCACCGGATAATCAACGGCTCTGAGACTAAGAAATATTTATAGCTAGCAGTGTGCCCCTCAAACGGTCGTCAACATAAAACTGTTTTGTGTAATTTCCCACTCAAAAGTCGGTTAAGGTAGTGACTAACAAGTGCACCCACAAGCTTCAGTATATATGTCTATAAATGTCCATTAATGTACATAGAGGCACACGCATACTGCCACCTTTGGAACGTATTGCATGGATCATGCGTAGTGTGTGTGTGTGTGTGTGTGTGTATAGCGTGTCCTTATTGAAGCAACAATATCAACAATAACAACAACAAGAAGACATGGGTATTTTGTAAACAAATGCAACAATTAATTTAATTCCATGTTACAGCTAAATCCTATTAACTGCAACGGTGTGTGGCAGCCGCTTTCATGCATACTTAATTTGTCAGTTTGGTGCAAGTTTACACACTTTTGGGGCAACCGTTAGCTAACTGTTACGCCGGAGCGCCACATTGTTAACGAGTGTTCCTTGCCTGACTTGCACACTGACTTGGTAACTGCCCCGGCGGATGCTGGGCTGCTTAAAAAATTTATGGCCTGTGCCATGTGTTGTTTTGAGGTGTTTTCATTTAAATTTTAAGACAAGCGACACTTACGGCTGAGTTATGTGTTTAAATTTTAACTACTTGATATCCATGTACGCACACGCATAGGTCACGCCACCCATGTTAGCTGATATAGTAGGAAAAGAGCAGAACCAAGCCCTCCCCCCCAGTGATAGTCCTAGTCCCTGGCTCTGACCTACTACACTCAGAAAACAAATCTACCTAAATTTTAGTAAATAGAGTTTTTTAGTTTTTAGAAATAATTTCTAATTATTACGAACAAAATTTCTTTTATTATTTTTTTATATTTTATAAATATGTTCTATTATTTAGAAAAACTTTTCTTAAGTGGGAAGTCATTTGCGAACCAAGAATTCTCTGTTCTTTCAAGTTTAGTATATGCATTTTATAAATGATGTAAAGTGTTCGTTTAGTATTAATACAAGCTAATATAAGAATTCTTCATTCATAGACATCTTTTTTTCTGAGTGTACACCAACAACAGGCACTAGGCGTCGCAGTGAAAAGTTTGCATAGCTGATTCTGTGGAAGGGTGTGCTGGTAAGGTAATTAGAAAATTTTATGCGATTACTACTTGCTTGTTTAACATTTTAGGCAACATCCTCAAACTCATTCACACACACACACACAGAGACACACATATGTACACTTGCTCACTGTGTAGATAAAAAGGGAACGACATGCAACTGCGCCAATGATGCGACGCAAAGTACAAAAGCGGCTTTTAGAATATTAATGGAATACTAAATACACATAACGTGCAAAGTGTCATACTTCGTCATATAATTGTGTGAGGGGAGGTAAAAAAAAAACCAACTTGTTTAAAACGAAATAATTACAATGTCACAATCTCGAAAAATGTACAATTATTATGTAAGCACAAAAGCGTTGCTCTTTCTTGCCAGATAGGTTTCTAGTTTTTAATTAATGGTAGTAAATATAATTGCATAATTTAACAGCAATTGTTGTCGATACTTTTCTATGAGGAGTCAATGATCGTAGTTCATCTATTACAGTTCTACTTACCAAATATATAACTTTGATATAAAATATAAAAAGTATATTACATTTAATGGGAATAAATAAATAAGCTCCCATTTGTTTTTTGGCTTCCAGAAACGCTATATTTTCTTGATCGAATAATTACTGAAAGTAAGCTCATTAAAATGTTGATAAGTTTCCCATCTATCTTATATATATGTTTACTTACGGCCTTCGTAGTATTAGTTTACCAGATCAGAAATATAAATGGTAGATTTGAAGAATTAGAATCAAACAGAGGACAATTAATATTAAGGCAATTGCTGAAAAGTTCGAATTTGAACCCTTAGAGGAGGTTCTTATATTTAGCATAAACACAACTTGCCAGTAAGCATGCCAGTATGCATGCCAGTATGCGTGCCAGTATGCATGCCAGTAAGCATGCCGGTACCTTTGATGTTCAAAGAGCTTTTGCCAACAGACTTGCAAGCTTATAGCAACTCGGAGTTTCGCAGCGATAGAAAATCAGCTCAAAAAATAACTCAATTTGCGCTCAAAAACCTCTAAAACGAACGAACGAATGTCGTGAATGTTGTGTTTGCCTTCGGATCCTAGTCGGCAACTCCCACAAATTATTTTTCGCACGAGCATAGAGCGACGATTCCACCGATGCTTTCGCTTAGACGCACCCACAAAGCACTTCAAATGCCATTGAATTCAATTGAAGTGGTGCTAGAAGGCGTTAACCAACGAACCGCTCGGCTTGGGCTTGAGTCATAGTCTCGGTGCCTGCATAGCCTTTGAGTGCTTTGCTGTAAAAAGTGCGCAAAATCCTTGTCGTCGAATAAAAAAACTGCTCGTCCAGCCAATTGCAGGCGCCAGTAGCACACATTTTGGCTTGTTTTTTTCTTTTTTTTTTGTTAACTTGTTTTCTAATTTATATATATATATGTTTTATTTGTTGTTTGTTATAATGCATTTATTTATATATATATATATATAAATGTATATTTGCTGATATGGTTTCCATATTCATATATTTATATATGTATATATGTATGTATATAAACTTATTGTGCAAAAAAAAAAAAAAAAAATCATCTACTTTCTAACAAAGAATATTACAAATATACTTGAAAACTCCCATTTAAAAGCAGTTTTGTTTAAAATGTTTTATGTACTCTAGTAGCATATTTATATATGCATATATATATATTTATATATATAACGGCAATAATTCAACACCCTATCCATATTCGTATTCCTACATAAATAGCTCTTATAGTTCATTGGATGATATTTCATTGTCTTCGTATTGTGATTAATATTAGGTTTTCATTATTTATTGTTAGCATCTTTTATTATTTTATATGCGTTTATTAATAATTTTTGGCTTAGTTATCATGTACTTAAGTATGTAAGCCTTTTTCAAATGATTACATTCATATATGTACTTATTAAGCACTACTACATATGATTATTTATGTTCATATATATGTATATATATATATATATATATATATATGTAATTCATGTATATCGCTCAAATTGTTGGACGACAACGATATATCGCAAATTATCTGTATCCTATCGATCTGTTTGATGGATGTTGAAAAATCGAATATTATAAATAAATAAATAAATGAAATCAGGACAATGATTTTGATAATTTCTAGGACCCCTTCAATATCTATACTTGGGATATATATACGCTGTAAATACTTTCATACGATGGGAATAAGCTGAGTTAATCTGTAATGACACATATTGAAAATGAAATCTTTAACTCTGGTCCTGTTTGTCGAAAAGAGGCACATTCTTAATTATAATTGGGCTTATGATGGTTCCTGCACCGAAAATAATCTTAAAATGTGACTATACGTTAGACCTTACCCCTAATTACTAATTACTAATTACTATATACTCTTAAATCTTACTAATTTATAGATTTCATATGTTGCCACTTTCAACGCATATCCACAACGTGCAAGTGCAAGAAGCTCTTGATTTTGTTCTCGAGTTGTCATCCAGTATTCATTTGTATATTTTAGCATGATTGCAATTCGATTAATAAAATATCGAAATCAATAGCTGCTTTCATGGAATCAAAAACGCATTGTTTTACTTTTGTTTAACTTATAGACATTGGTGCTACAATTAGCATAATTTCGATTCTCTATATAATTGTATATGAATCTAATTTATATATATATTTGATACTTTCAACGGAAACATTCTTTGTATAGGTCATTTACTGAATTTAATTTGCATATAAATATATTCGAAATTTAGTGTATATGAATTTGAACTTAAACAATTATAATAGGCCTCTGAGTCCACATTTTATACAAATCTATTTTATGTTCGTGTCGTTGTATTTGTATGTAAAATAATTTTCGCTTGCATTGTTATGTATATTGTCAAACAGACAAATACATTACATGCAAGTATGTATATATGTATGTATGTATGTATGTATGTGGCTATGTGTGTACATATTTATATAAACTTTAATATTTATTTGTATGTACAGTATATGTATATGTATGTGTGTATTTAAGAATGAGTAAATGTTGTTGTTACATTACACAAAACATGTTAACAGCAATTATGATGTATTTTGCTTGCACACTTACATACATATGTATGTATGCACTCATGTAAGTATATCCAATTCGCTATAAATATTTGCATATCAGTATGTTCATGGTTATATAAGTGGTTTTCTCGATGCTAATTTATATGCTTGAAATTTATTTATTTTGAATGTATGTGTTTTTATTTTTTATTTATTTATTTTTTTTTTTTTTTGCAGTCCCATTGGATTTAATTTTTGTTATCGAGCATTGCACTGCTTTTGTCTACTCTCACAAATTTAGTATTTGCAGCTTAACCAATCATCTGCAAACCGTTGAATCGTCACCGGCGCATATTGAATGTGGCGCCGCCAGAAACAGCTTTCCATTGAAGCAAGCACACAACTGGAAGACTCGATGCATGTGATCTCGACTCTGGCCAGAGCCGAGAATTGGCGGCTGTGCCGTGCGCAAATTGGGCATTAGTATTTTCGATGACTCCAAACGTAGCTATTCAATCAAAATTTGGGGAAAAGCCATTTGCAATTTGTTGTTGGTTCAGAGACTGGTAGACTGAGACTAATCATTTGTCTCAATAGATATTTGTTAATTTTCATACTTACGCTGCCATCGAGTGCCCGCAACTTAACATCCTCCAGAGCTAGCAATTCAATGCCGCCGGCTCGTGATTGCAAATTTATATCTTTGGAGGCCATTACTTCTAATTGACGTGTAGGCGACTCTAGCCTGCAATGAGCACAACAAGTTCAACATAATAAAACATGCAAGAATCAAAAATATATTAAGGTATAATCGTATTGGATTGTATTATTATTCACGAATCAGTGGATTCATGAAATAAAATCAAAATAGTTTTATGGCCCAGATATCCGTTTGTTCATAGAGATGGACGGACACAGCTAGATCAGCTATTGATCCTGATAAAGAATATAAATACTTTATGGGGTCGGAGATTCCGAATCCTTCTGGCCGTTACATAGTTTCCATTTATTCATTATACTCTGTTCTTTGTTATTTGTTCTTCTTTGTTGCAACATTTTAAAAAGGATTGTGAAACCAACAAATAAGAACAACGTGAATCTATCTATAATTAAGACTTCCCGTATAAGTCAAATAATACTATTTCAATGGAACAGACAATTTGATATATGTATGTTCTTGAAAAAACGCAGCGGTCATCAGCAAATTTACCAATGTCATCTTTATTACAAGCATTGCTGTGCTGTTAATGGTCCATACAAACAGTTACAGCTACGAGCCCATATGGTCTGGTTATTGAATAGCGAGAAAGCGAGTTATCTCCAAAATATCCCAATGTAGATTTTCTGCAGAAACAAAAAACTATGAATGCCCTGAAACGCTTTTCAATCCACTCGTGGACGCCACTGATGCCGTTTCAATTGCGTTGGCGATCCACTCACATATGCTTATTGCGGCTCTTCAAATGAATACGTATGAGTACACTCACATTTCACACACACACACACACACATATATATATATATATATATATATACATACATACATATGCATTCGTGCTGTAGGAGAGCATGTGTAAATATTTTTGCACCCAAGCCAGCAAGCTACATACCAACACCTCGCGAGTGTCAGCCGTTTTTTGTTTGGCCTATTGGTATCGTTGTTGTTGTTGTCGCCGTAAGAGCGATGGTCGCGTTGACAAATTCAGTAGCGCAGTGTATTTTGTATTTACATATACATATACACATATATATACACAAATGTATGCGAGACACAAGCATAAATAGTGTAACAAGGTTTCCACTAAATATATATATAGCTGTGTTAAATTGCAACACTGTGAATAATTTGGTGTAACCTTCCAATAATTTGCTAATTTTTGAATTCACTTAAGCTAGTCCGATTGAAGTGGTAATAAGCTATCTGAATCTGTATAAATTGTTCTATCAGATTTATTTATTTATTGTAATTATTACTGATCTGGCTTGTGTCTTGTGAGGCCAATTGGAACAGCAGCGATGAACGTAGCCAACAACGCGATAATACCGAGGAGAGCAGTCTCAGCTCGGAATGGGATTAAAGAGTGAGTAAACGATGTGATAAACAATATAACGTTGAGAAATTACTAAATACATTATATTATCATTATATTTGATCTCATAGCTATTATAGTTAAATCCCACATACATACACATACACACATACATAGCCATAACCATGAAAATAAGCCTTCAACACTTACCTTAACTCTCGGCCCGGCTCAGCACGCACATGCGGCGTTTGTATGGACTCGCGGAAGATGGCGCCACCCTCGCCTTCGATGCGGAGCGTGTGCGCGCCGATAGTGACTTCATTTCGATTTACAGAAAATAAATTTCGTCCGGTGGTATCGTTGATGCGAAATCCCGCTGACAGACATTCAAACTTATCATGCCCCAAGAATAAATGATTTTCGAGCACACCGTTTGAGTCACGTGTATTGATGGAAAAATTACGTGAGGATTCTGATGGAGACGACAGAAACGGCAAAGAGAATGTTGCAAGACAAAATAAAATATTATATTATTTGTACATTATGTTATTCGCTTTTTTTTTGTTACGTATTTCAAGTCGATTTCGAAATCAATTTAAATCTAAACTGAAAATATAAAGAATTAAAACGATGTCATAATTCTTACAGATTAATTTATATAGCTGCATATACATTCTCATAAATATATATAGAAATATAGAACTAAGTTCCGCTACGTTAGCATTTATTTGGAATGGAAAGGTGATCTTAAACTTACTACAACCGATTTTAAATGGGCTCAAAATAAAAACGGTTTCTTCCAGCGAACTAATCAAAGCTTCAAAAATTTCTGATGGCTTTGAACCATTAGCAAAATCATAATAAAAATTATAACCTTGGTATGATCAGAATGATCAACAAATTAGTTTTTTGTTTATGTTTATGTTTGTTTATGCTTTTTTCAACAATCCGCAGGGTATAATTAAGCACGTATCCACCACTCATTGTTCGACGTGAACTGAAAAAAAGTTCTCTCTGGTTATGGTCACCGCACCTAATACAATTCCTCTGAACGTAAGGCTGGCTGGCTGGCTGGCTGGCTGTCTGTCTGGCTGGCTGGCGCTTATTGCGTCGAGAGTGGCGTTTTAGCAGCGTACCAAATCGCAAGTTTGTTTTTCACAGATGACCGTGACATTCCCCCCTCATCTGTTTTCCTCAGTCGAGCTACGGATCTCACACACATACATATGCAGATTATCTCTATCTGTAATTGTGCATCGCGTGTCTGTTCAGCGGCACGATGCGAAGCTGTAGCAGGACCGATCTCATTTGATTAGATGCCATCACCACTTCTCCACTTCTAAGTATGTACATACATACCTACATACATATGTGTGCACATCTACATACATGTGTGGATAAGTATGAACGCTGAACGAATTCGACTTTGGCATGGTTTTCCATGTTTTTTTTTTCCTATCTGCGTATCTTCTGATTTATGACCCGAGTGACAAGGGCACACATTTGTCCTGGCCAGGCTCAACATTAGGACGGTTACCTTTAAGAAAATGTAATGGAGGAAGGACTACAAGTGGCGTCAAGCGATTCAACTAAGTAACAATGCTTCTCTACTTTTGATTTCTTAAATGATTTAAAAAATGAATAATGCTTGAATAATGCATCTACCAACGACCTGCTGCTGTCCGCCCGCCCACTCATCAGTTCTGATTCATTCGCCAATATGCAAGCAAAGTGTGCAAATTTCGTTGAGGTGTATCCGTATTTAAACATGTGGAAAAATGAAATATTTAAGCAGAGCAATCGCTGGCACTCACCTATCGATATCGGCTGTCCGTGCCGCGAGCGTATTGTGGATGCGCGTAGCATGTCCATAATAACCGCCTGACCTGTTAGTTGGATGCCACCGGGAACTATTTTCAGTTGACCCATGCCCTCCTGCAAAGGTCATGGGTCAGGGTATATACAATATGAAGCCTATGCAGTTTGGGTGCGCACTTACCGTTGAGAACTCCATCACTTTGAGTATCCACAGAGTCAGCACCAAGTTTGTAATAATCAGAAGCATTAGTAGCAAAAGCAATGTGTACAAACATTTTTTACGCCAACCGATCAGGCCAAGATATATCTCAATTCCATTGAAAGCACCAGCATTCTCGGGCCCGTTGGGCGGCACAGTTAAGCATTTCTCGCTGGCCATAACGCCGCGACTACTTCGCTGCTCGACACCTGTCCTTGCCGTCTTGGTGGATGTGGCAACTCCTCCTCCATTACCACCATCGTCACCATTGTTGTTGCGGGCCAAGATGCCTGTTTGACTGGGTTTACTTTTGCGCATTTGCTTGGGCGTCGCTTTTGGCTGTTGTTGCCCCGTCACCATGGGCAATGGCGTTATAGTTGCTCTAGAAATGTCAACTTCCGCTGTACCGGCTATCATCGTTAACAATTGGTATTCCCCTTATTCCTTATTGTTGTTTGTTCAGTTGTAATATATTTCCGGTTTTAATTATTTGAATGCTCCACTATGTTTGTGTGTGCGTTCTTTGCGGTCCATATCAATAATGTTTCTGGCAGTGGAACAGAGTTTTGCTCAAATAGTATTTTGTTTACTTTTACTTTAAATTGTCATTGTGCAATGAGTGGATGGCTTAATTGAGGAATGCAGTTACTTCCGGCCGTGCATTGCGTTCTTGGGTCTCAAAATCTGTAGTAACTATAGAGATTATCGCTGAAATTATATGGCCAAAGTATATTAATCGTACAAAGTCATCTGCGAAAAAGGTCTTAGTTAGTGAATTTATTATTATGGATTAGTTTAATTATAAACTCGATTTCGAATGTGGATATATCAGCTTAAGGGTTTTTCATAAGGTGTGATATACAACAACTAAACTCTAGCCAAAAGAGCTAGAGAAAATTGGAAAACTTCTCATATACCACACACATATAGAATTTATTTTCTTTTATCAATAGCTTTCTCGAAATAGAATAGCAATAGAAATAAAAGCAAAATTCATAAGATAAATCTTTCCCATTATCTATAAAAATATCATGAAAGAAAATGGCATTTTCTTAGTTACCAAATGTATATACAATGAATGCATTTGCACCATTTTGGGTTGAGTACTTAATTATTCGATCTCTCTCTACTAGAGCATTCTTACTAGTTTTGACTAAAATATGACCATAAAAATGAGTTTAGTTGGGGGTACTGATAAAGTGGCAGACAGGCAGACTATATCGGATATTACTACTGATAAAGAATATATATATATACCTTATGTGGTCGGAGACACCTCCAACTGGAAATCAATTCATAATCATTAAAGGTTCACCGGTCAAGATAGATTATCAGTCAGAATTTAAATCCATGTGGCCTGTTGCTTTATCGAGTGGCAAATATTGTAATACACATATTTCTTGGCCAAATGAAAACAACCTCAGGAAGGGTATAAAAAGTTTGATTGTGCTGTGCTTAATATGTCACTCTTATATCGAAAATATACATATACATACATATCTTTCTACCTCCTGTCTCACTGACAGACAGATGAGCTGCGATAAAATGTCAATGGCCATGCCCCCTTCTATATTGCAGCTGTTTTGCTTGAATCTGTTGATGGCTTCACGCGTGCAATTGTTAAATTATGCATAAGAGCATATGTAAATGTGCAGATATGCGAAAATAAACATGTGTATATACCCACATTTACAGTAAGAGTAAGTAAGAGCACGAGAGATGAGACAATATGATATACCTACTGGCACTACTACCTGCACTATCCACCACCATTGCGATGAACAATCGAGTGAGCCGCCAAGTGATAATTTATTAAATTTGTTTTTTTGTTTGTTTGTTGTCAAAATCACTAACTTATATATCTTCTCTGAAGTGGCCTATAAACTCAAAAATACTTAAATATTATCGTCTGGGAAGTCGTTTCAGTAAGTTTCTCAACGCAAAGTTGAGTCAATTAAAAATAAACTAAAAGTGGAAAAAATCTAAATTTAGAAATTATGTGAATGTGTTTTTTCATGTGGATTTTCATGGTCATCGTGAGAACAGCGTGAGCAGTGAAAACATTTTGCGTTTTCTCAATAAAAATGTAGAAATATATGAATTCATATTTTCTACACATTTATTTCGTATGAGCAGTGTGAGCGATTCTGATTTATGCTTTACATAAATATATGTATTTACGAGTTTATATATATATTAATGAATATTTCGTATAAATATATATATTTTTGATCAATTTCTAAAGTTGTCGGTCTTTATCTATATTTTTCCCGCATTCAGAATTATATTCCTTAATATCTTAACTAATAGCCTGAGTTCACTTTATACCCAATATTTTTTATATTCATTCATAAAGATTCACGAAATGAGTAATAAAACAATTGATTTAAACATAAGACAGGCTATAACCATTTTTATGCAAATAATTATTGCATTTATCATTATTTTACTATAAATTAAAAAAAAATAAAAAATATCAAACACTCGATATAAGTTCATACTTATATGGTTGGGTATATTCAGCCTAGTCAAATATTGTATAAAACAACACACAAGAATTCCATAGCTTTTGCTATTCACCTTCGTACTTAGGACGACTAAGTTTGCGATTGGTCGAGATGGAAAATGTGGTCTGTGTCTATGGAAATTAAGAGAATTGTTCAGTATATGTTTATTCGGTACTTAGCAATTAAGAAACTGCTTATAGAAAATTTGACTGAAGAAAAAAAGGCGCAATGAACAAAAATATTCGTAAACATTCCCATTTTTAATTAATGGTCAAGGCCAATTAGCATTCAAAATGGTTGCAGATTATTCACAGATAAATACACTTTCAACTGCTAGCTAAAAGATAAGCTAAGATAAAATATTTAATTGCAGTGCATCTTGTGGATATGGCTTAAGGAACACGGTCGAAAAATCGACAGTCAAAAACTAATATTTTTATCCGTGCAGCAATTGTGAATTGGAGAAGGCTGATTAAAATTAATCGAAATTATTATTTTATAATTTATAATTTTTTTTTTTTTTAATTTCAATTTATCCTTCTTTCAATTATAGAAAGACGCGTTCTTCTATGTATCCCAAGCTATCTAGACCAAACTATAGACGTTAGCATGTGAATATCATTTCCGTTCTGCAAGGGATTATTTAAATTGCTGAAGACCTCAAGAAGTTGGTAATCTTTTTCAAAAATAGGAATTTCTCAGATTACTTAGTTTCATCCAGTTAGATTTAGTATAAACGTAATGCTGATCATTTGCTGTAATTTAATAATTTAGCACTTAATTATAGTTAATAAAATCCCGTGAAATATTTTGAGCATTTTTGTTTATAAAATGAAATGGCTTTTTATTTTCCACTTTAGAGTTTGTTTCTTTTAAAGCTATTTTTAACTTAAAAATGTAGAAGCAAGCGTATGTAATAAGATTAGCATATGAATTTCAGCATTCGAAGACGCCGCTCGAAAAAAGAAAAAACACATTTTAAAACTCATTGGGTGTGTGCAAGTTAGAGTTGGAAAGTGCAATTGCAAACTGTGCCCTGTGTGTGTGTGTGACAGTATTTGGGGATATTGGGGGTGTACGTTGATTGCGGAAAAACGTTTTCATTATGCCACATACTACCCATAATCTTGAAAAAGAGGTCGGGGCAAGCAGTCAAACGGGCAAAATGTCGGTCGGGACGTGCTCTGTTAGCGGTAAACTAGAAAACTAGAATCCGAATGCAAATACACAGCGAGTTGATTTAGTATCTGCAGACAGCCGGTTATTACACGCACTCGAATGGCGAGCAAAAGGTTTACTGGCCGGAAATAAGGACAGCAACTATTAGTTGCAGTGGCTGGAGCTCGAACGACGACCAACGACTGTTACTCCAACTAGCACGTACGTCCAGTTTTAGTTAAGTTACAGATATATGTATGTAGTTGGCCCGGCTTAGTTAATGTTGCATGTTCTAGTCGTCGTTGTTGTGATACGTTTTATTGCCACATATGCTGCAAATATTTCAGCTGCACTAGTTGCCGATGGTCATAATCATAGCTAGCATAAATTTGGATACACGACATGGATGCCGCTTGTTTTCCAGAGCATTGGGAATTACTCAGATCAGCTTGTTATGTTGTTGAAATTATAAAGTGAAAATTAAGTAAGTATTTGCAAATTTTAATGACTTACTGATCACCATATTGTTGCGAAGTTTCTTGGAGTTTGATTTTGATCAACATTATCTGCTCAAGGTACATTGGACAATTTGTAATACATTTTTGGCAATACAATATTTTAAAGAGTATCCGAATTTTATATGTTAGTCATTTGCACTACTTGAAAGTAAGTACACGCTCCGTTGTTGTAGAGTATTTCAATGCGCGAAATATTTGTGTACGGCAACCTATTTAAAATTGTTTAAAAGTCCTTGACAATGGGTAATTCGAAGTAAACTGGGCTTGTTGCAAGCAATACTAGAGGCAAACCACCTTTGGAAGGGTCAAAAAGCAGTCGGCGACTTACAGGCATCCAGACACTTGGCCATTTATTCGTAAATAGAAAGTATTGCATTGTCCTACTATAAAGTTATCAACAACAGCAAACACACATATTCGACGGGGCTCATAAGGGTCGAGCACGTATTTGTTGCGGTGTCTATGTTGTCCTCATGTACGGTCCGTCCCTACTTGACTCCGACACCAAGTCATATGTGGTTGTTGGTGAAAGTTGCTGTACCTCTTAATTATATAGTGCTCTTTTCTGTTTCGGCAATATACTTGAGCCCCAACAACTGTCTCCACATTATTCAAATCACGCGTAGGGATAAGCCCATAATGTCGTAGACAGACATTTCGTCTCTGCCACAAAGCTGTCGATTTTCTTCATTTTGAGAATTATATATTTTAAGTTGAACTGTTTTAATATTTTTCAGAATTAACAGATGTCATGCGGTTAAGGGAATTTTATATTAAATGATTATAATCTTATATAGAGTATTTCTCTTGAGTTTAAATTATTCACAAGAAATGTATATTATCCGATATTCCTTGTACTTTGTGTGTTTGGCAAAAATAAAGGCCATTTTGATCTATGATTTACAGACTAAGATTATTTCGAATGTTACTCGCTGATATACAAAATAAAAAAGAATAAGCGAAATTTGATTCGTTATGAAAGTAGTTGAAATATTCATCAAAGTAGAACACTTACCGTATTGATATTTTCCACTTAGTTATTCTGTTGAAACTGAGTGTTTTAACAATTTTATTCGCATTTCATTTTGTTCATCGATGACAGTAATGTAATCGTATTATATAAAGTCCACTATTTCATTTAACTTGTCACTAAAAACATTTTCACCCAGTACATGCACACATAAAGTAGCTACGAGATAAACATATGAATATTTTTAAATATTCAATTTGTGAACGACAATCGCATAAAAGTTTACACTTAAAATAAAAAGGGCAATTATTTTAAATGCCTTATAAAGATGTCGTTCATTCATTTACATCAATCGCAATAATGCGTACAAATTTTAAATACCACAAAAACAACAACAAAAAAAAAGAACCGATTGAGAACTATTTGCGAATCTTGGACAAACAATTATTTGGCTTCACTTCGCGTGGAGCGCGTTTCGTGTTCTGGTGTCGTGAACGTTTGTAAAACAACTGACGGCAAATTTACTTTGGCGGAACATCAACACTTCCGTGGCCGCTGCGGCGGCAGCCAGTGGGAATTGACACAGGTTGGCGGTGCACTGCCAGCCGCTAAGACATCGTGTTCGCAAAGCTTTCGCCGAACGCCAGCCAAAAGTTTCACTCAAACATCGGCTGCTCGTTCGCCCTGGTGGTAGGTCGGGTGTGTGTCATGAGCTGTGCCGTCGGCTGTGTTCGGCATTTGAAGCTCGCTGGTTTGTTTACCTTTTATCGCATTCAACACGTGGTTCTTGTGTTACTCAAAACTTCTCCTTTGTTTACCTTAGCAACTCACTAGCCAGTAGCCAGTAGCCAGTAGCCAAGTGGCAGCCAAATAAAACTCTTGCAGATGCTTAATCTATGTTGACTACCTGTTTGCCTATTCCTGTATACAAATATCAAATATAATCGCTATGTTCTTACTTCAATACATACTTGTTGTGTATATTTATTACGTAAGTGGAAAATTTAAAAGTCAATTCTCATCAGCTGCATCTTTCTATATATGCCAGTTTACATGACTATAATTATATATGTAGTTAATTATATATTTACGGTTTGCATAAGTGTAACTCGAATTAAGTTTTCATAAAATGATTAAATTATTATTTAATGTAATCATTATGTATGAATGTATTTTTAAAACAAGAGTCTTTGCCTTTGTGCTGCAAGAAATGACGAAGGTTGCTCTTTTTTGGGACCTTTTCATTAAGCACACAATCGCACATAGCCTTAGCGGGTTTCGCAAATTAAAAGCGTTTTCATCTTTGGCCAGAGTTCATAATTTTTGTGCCTTTTATGAAAATATGAAAAGGACTATAGCATGCGTGGGTTGCACACACATTGGTCCTTTTAATTGTTCTAGCCAACAGCTGGTGAAGGGCGTTACCGCACCAGAGGATTGCAGGTGCGGCACAAGCGGCGCAAGCGGCAAACCGTATTTGGGAAACAACTGATGCAGCGGAGATATTTTAACGTTAGATATACATATACAGAAAGCACCCGTTCCGCTACTTATCTTTTCCTATTGTTAAGAGAGTCGCCCACTTTTTGGCTAGGAATATTGTAGATGTGGGGCGTGGTATATCTGCCCAGAGGCTTTGCAAAGCCACATATCAACCAAGAATCCTTGTAACGGTGCCGTACTATACCGCTCCGCATGTTATTCATTTCACAAAGAACACCCACACCCACACCCACACCCACACCCACTTATTCATATACATACACACATGTTAATTGTCCTATCGGGCCTATGAGTCGGGCTTGCAGGCACAGTTGGCGTTCTCGACATTGTGGATTTAATGCATATATAATTTCTTAATTTAAAACTTGCTTTCATCGGATTTTGGTCTTGGGTTTGACACGGCGCGTTTACTGCAAAAATAATGAGCTTAGCGTTATAAATACACCACATTATTGCAGTCTATTTGTAATCCTTGCAACACTATGGACTGAAAAACTCTGCATATCTATGTATATCTAAGCTGTATATTTAGCAGTTAATTTTAAGGCTCTTGTACTTATTTATCATATATAGCTAGATAATTTAGAACACACATCTATGTTTAATAGTGCTTTCTCGAGTCTGAAAATATGTCCAGTAGTTGTAGAGTTACCGTCATCATATGAAGCGGGAAAAACCAAAAGTGCACTGAAAATAAAATACGGAAAGCTTATTTGAATCCGATTACTGGCACTACCAGCCGATCTATTAAGATATTAAAATCTATTAATATATTATTATATTTATGTCGATAAGAATATACATCAAGTGGAATTTTTAACTGACAATCGAAATAATAGTTTGGCAATACAAATGATATAGTCCAAATTGGCTGATCAACCCTTAAAGCCAGTGCCCTATTCATAACAATTAACACAATGACTATTGCGTGCAATCCTGGTGACTGATAATTGAGTGCTCTCTATATGTATTATGAAAATGGTTTTCAAACATGAAATGGTCAGCTGTCCACCTCTAGACTCAGACTTACCTCATTCATTCTGAAATAACGCAGACGAAATTTATAAAAAAAAAAAAAATAAAGGTAAACGAAAGCTTGGCGCAGCTAAACTCTGTGATGTCAACGCCAAACAACAAACGTCAATATACAGAAATGAACGTCATAAAGCAAGCGGAGACATTGAGAGATTGAGAGACAGTGGTTGTCTGTGAGTCAGTCAGTCCATCAATTGTTTCAACGTGAGTGCGAATATTTGTTGTTTTTTGATGATGGCATCATCAGTCCATCGGCAGTATAACAAAAAAAGAAGAAGAGGACCAGGAGCAGGAGCAGGAGGAGGAACACACATGTACAGCGCTGGTCTTTCCTTCCTGTTTCTGGTGCAACTCTGGCAGCTAATACCGAAGTGCACCAAAAACCAACCAGACTAGCGATCGCCAAGTGACGCGATAGCACAGCCCATATTGATGTGTAGACGTGTTATGGTCTCCGTCTCTATCTCTATCTCTATCTCTGTCTCTGTCTCTGGTTCAAGCTCAGTGCCAGTCCAAAGCACGGGCACGGGCACAGAAATCCCATGAATAATTCCACTTCAATTGCACTTTGTATATTTCATTTTTGTGTTGCATACATCACAACGGAAGCGTCAATGACAGACGACAGCAATTGGCTTTGATACCGTTTTCTATTTTCCTTCTTTTTTTTTTTTTTTTTTTTTGTTTTGTCACAACAGCACTAGGGGCGAAAGTCTGTCGGCTGTCTGTTTATTCGACGATTGTACCAATATGCGTAATTCACTCATTAATCAACAATAATTCGCGGGTATGTCCCAATTTACGCAAGTGTAATACTTATTTATTTATTTTGATGCTCTGCGGACTTAAATAAACTTGTGTGTCAAAGTTCTATCATTTATTCAGTTAAAATACAGCACAATCCATTCACTGCATTTGACCATTTGTAAATTGAATGATGGATATGTGAGTTTATAGCATTAAGTCGTTTGGTTTTTGGCTGGATTGAACAACAAACAAAAAAAAAAAAACAACAAAATAGTAACACTAAAACTTCGATATGCATACATATGCACATACTCATACATATGCATTCATCCTTGTCATACGTACATACACATATGTATGTACATATTATATACACACACTGGCTATGAAAAAAGGCTGTTAGTGTAAATGTATACAAAAAAATGGACTTGGAACTGAATGCAATGGAAATGTGTATTATTCAAATAAGAGTCCAACAAAAAGGCCATCCGTTCCTGAAATTGTACACATACATATATATACACTATATAGTTAAGTCAACCGTAATGGCGCGCGATTGGCGAGTTGCCAGGTGTACAGGAAGTTTTCTCCGGCTCCAAAGATATTTTCGGAGAGTTGTCTGCAAATGGCAGAAGTATCAATTTCCATTCATATTTTGGACAGTCGAACATAAGTGCTTACATCACATACACATGTGTATACATTTACACATAAACATTTACATATACATATACATTATACAAATATGTAAATTTCACTGATTTTTATACACATAAATTCTTCACCAGAAATCCCGCCTTCCTGCTTCTCACATGTAGCCATGTAACGTACATAGGCAAACAGTCTTGACTTCAGTTGTCTAAGCGATTTTTGATTACACTTCCGACGGAAATTATCATATATCCTTCAGCTCGAATAATTTTTAAAAGTCGCGACATAGACTTCTCGTACAATAAGCAATCTGTATAAAGGCACACCTGTCGTTATCTCCTTTCGCATAACTCGTGCTCCTCTAACAAGTAAGAATGCCATAATCGAGGAGGCTCGACTACGAGATACCCTGAACCCTGTTCGACTCTCGACTTCAAATTATCGACTCTGGTATACCGAAGAGAAATACCAAATTTTTAATTTTAGCACACACATTCAAATTGATTATATAAATATATAAATCTTGATGAAATTGTTTTTAAAAAATAATGCATTCAAATAAATATGTAGGTTACCTTAAATGCAATCACAAAAGTTAATCCACCCGCTTTAGACTTTGTGAACATCATCGAAAACAAAGCATTTAGCCAGTCAGACAGACAGACAGACAGACATATAGACAGGCAGAACACCCTCACTTCGTGCCCAGCCTGACCAAGCGACGACGTCGGCGAAACCCGACACTAATTAAAGGCATTTGTTGTAGCATTTTCATTCAATTAATTATTTCGGATATCAGCGCTGTCAATCTTTTTATCAACAAATCTGCCAAGCCAGAGCCACAATAAGCGGGTAATCGCAGTGCCGGCGCAGTGTCGGCAGAAAACTTATTTGTTTTGGCAGCTTGAGGCCAGCAGCTGCGTTGAGTATCGGGTGAGCGGGTAACATCGGCTATAGCGCACAACGGGTGGTTACCGACTCCTGCCAGGGCCAGGCAATGTCTTGTGTACGCTTTGTTATGACTTTGTCTCTCTTCTGCCACTTCTGCCCATCGTCCTACTTAGCGTTCTGGCTGATATTTTTGGAATCGCGCTAGTCCCTTTGTTAAATGTCTATCATCCGTCAGTTATATTACTCTACTCTTATTATACAAGTTCCCAAGTGGCTGATGTGTATATAACATATTTGCCAAAAGCGGGTTCTGCTTTGGATCATTTTAATATTTTTGTATTAAACTCAGCTCAGTCTTGGCATCTCATCCTTGAAAGCACGCAGTTAGTTATCGACTGGGCAAAACAAATTCCCATGCTGCTAAAATCATATTCTGACATAACATATGTGTATATTGTCCGATTAATCAGACCCATTTCTATAGTAAATTAGATACTCTCTAAAAGGAAATGTATTGGAAAAGGTGTTTTTTTAAAGTTAACATAATTGAAGTATCGTCTAATATAATAGTTGCGAGTGATCAACTTAAATTTAAGGTATTCAGTAAAGTGGTTGCGGTTAACAACGACAGGCTGTTAACCTAGTCAAGGCAAGGCAAGGCCCTTAACATTGCAAATTGAAGCCCAATAAGGAACTCGTCTCCATATAGACGCTTATTCCTTTATGATATGTGTGTGGAGACATCCTTTCATAGGCATATTTTCAGTGTGTCTGCTTGCGCCGTGTGAAAGGTGCTACTGACCTTTTTATGCAAATATAAAAGAAAAACTAAAAAAAAAATGGCTAAGCACATAAATGGTCTTTCAGCCCAGTCAATGTTGCTTATCTTTGAGCGGCTCCCTCTCTGCGACTATAGCAACGACAACACCGATTTTCAGCCCGAAACGTGTATACAAACGGTTAGGTAAGCTGGTTAGCTGGTTAGCTGAAATTGAGCTTGATGTCGGCTTTTAAAGAGACATTATTTAAAAGTATAAATATGTTTTTCATTGGAGGCAAGCTTGTAGGAATCGTGGGGTAGACCGCCAGTTCGTCGACGGACCAACGCCAACAGTGATGCCATTGCAATCTAGATTTGAGATCGGAATCGCAAAACCGGAAATAAAACAGGAAAATTAAAAACGTACAAAAGGTGCAAAACAGAGAGCAATGGCATGCAGGCAGTTTGCGCAAACAGATAGGCGACCAGTAGGCAGACAAACGCGCTCTAAGAGCAACATTGAGCCCCGACTGGCAGGTGAGGAAGCTTGCGAAAGTACAAAAGCAAAAAATATGCAACTCCGAGGGCAATATGTAAAATGAATACTGCAAAAAGTGGCGGTGGGTTCGAAAGCGTTAAATCGCCCACCTTCTTCGCAACTGCCGCAAGGGCATCGACTGTTGGCCCAGGCCAGTCCGGCCGAGTCTGATTAAAGTTGCCACACGTGCACACGCCGGGAATATTGCCGCATTGCTTTTAGAACAGATTAAAACTAACAACAAAAAAGCACACTTAAATAGGAAATCGTTCCAACACTTCAAAAATTACCCCAAAAAACTAAAACAATTGTCTGGCTTTATGAAATAATTTCTAAGTAAACGAAAAAAATGTCTTTAGATAAACGTTTTTTTGTCACTCTTATTTTTAGAAATACTTTGTATTATTAAAAAATATATACGTAAATAAAAGAAGAAATGCAAACACTTATTTTGAAAACAAAAAACTCCCTTTTGAAGTGCTGAAAAAAGGAACGAAATTTGCTTTATATATGTTAGAGCAACTTTTTCGAATTAAAGTATAATGTAATATAATAAAGTAATAATATAAATAACAAAAAAGCAAATCTATGAGTTTTGAAAACATATAAAACATACCCTGCAACTTAGACATATTTTTCTGACATCATTAGACATAAACAGATTTCGAATGTTTCCTGCAAATGAAAATCTGTTTATTAGTCTGATTATCAAGAAAATTAATAATCAATTGCTGATTTTATTTATAATTTCCACCTGACAGAAACCATTAATATAGATTTAATAATTAGGAAGCATAGCACGAAATTTAAATGTAGAAAAAATGGTATAATAAATATGAGCAAAAGTATCTAATAGGCTCAGGGAAGCAGATCCGACCCTACAGACTATATATATGTATATATTCTTAAACAGCATCAATGGCCGAGCCAGTTTAACCATTATTAATAGATGCAGAATGTAAAAACAAAAGTGCCACAATCGTCACGCACCGACAGCTGCTTAACAGCAGGGGCGGGCTGAAAAAAAAATATCACAAATGTTCTAGAAGAGATGAAAAAACAATTACTTAAAGCAATTCTTCCAAACCATTTGTATCAAATCCTCAAATGCACTTGCCCCCGCCAAACTGCCTGAAAGAAAATTCCATCAAAATACAAACGACTGTCGGACTTTGTGATTGTCTGGTTTACTCAATGTAGGGCAGCTAAAAGTTATTGAAAGCGCCACAAAGCCAATACCAAAAGTAAAATAAAAGTCAATGACGTATGTGGGGAATAAAAGTCTAAAATTAAAAGAAAAAAAAAGCAAAACAAAAAAAATGAAGAGACAATCGGATACATACAAATATAGAAGGAACTTATGTACAGAAAATAATACTAGAATATTTATAAAGTAAACAGTGGCAAGTGGCAGACACAGTAATAACAATTGAATCATTTTCTTCAAGTCGCCGTCATTCATCCGTCGACGAATTTGCTAAGTACAGAACTGCAACCGACGATGCCTCAAGGATGACAGCCCCTTCTTTTAATTTTCAATGACTAGGAGATTTTTCAATTTTTTAGTCAGCCACAGTATCGTTTGGTAGCCTGTCGCTTATTCTTCACTTCTCTGCGTTTTTATTGCGAACACCAATTGAGTTCTCGTAAATACCTTTGATTTTGGCAATCGGGATTCCAGTATGAAAGTTTGAATGTTTGTACGTAAATTATAAAATCGATTCAAGTTTCCACTCAATTACCTGTTGTTCGAAATACAAAAGTAAGGTATCGCCACCACTGTCGATTGGCATTTATTTGTTATACGCCAAAGCTGCAGTAAATGTTCGAGGAATATGAGGGAAGCAAGTTGTGAGAATATTTGTATAAGCGGAGATAACCCCAATTAGCAAAATAAAACTTACTTTGTAACTGCTGAAGCATTTATATATATATATATATATATATATATATATATATATATTTTAATATCGATGTGAACTTGCCTTTAGTGATTAGTTTTGTAGCAATTGTAATTGGCGTTTGTGTCTCGTCTGATTGCTTTTTGCTTGTTTGTCTGCAATATAATAATGTAATGTGAGGCTGTGGATGTTGGACTACCGTTTGGCTATTATACTATTAATCACTTATATACGTAATAAGCATCGTTTGAATCTTCGTGAAAGTTTATAACTGCTGCTTTCAAGTTATCGATAGTATTTGGATGCTGCTGATTTAAATGCAGAGCATTTCTTTTGATTAAGTTGTGGAAGAAGAAATGGATTTTGAGGAATGAATATATTTAAGAACCACTCCACTCGTCAAATGGTAGTCGGTAAAATCTTTTTCATTGATTATTTAACGATTTCTTAAGTGGTTTCTTAAGTACAGAAAAAAACTTGCCGCTAATATGCGATTAAGTCAAAGTACCCGCAAGAAAGACTGAGGATATTATGTATGTGTTCATTTTGCCTGTGGCCGTGTGTGTGTGTGTGTGTGTGTTTCTTTATGTGACTGGGTTTCCTGCGTGCAGTTAACACAACTAGGCCAAGTAAAAGGGAGATTTGCGGACCCACAGAGTCAAGTCAAAGTGAATTGATGAAGCGTTTTTCGAAAACTTTTCTGAGCGCTATAGATGGGTAGGCTAGTACACCCATAAGCCGTTGGGCTGGCGCAATTTGCAAGCTAAATCGCACAGGGAAAATAATAAAAAAAAAAAGTTAAGACAGCTACCACGGCCCATTCAAAGTTGCAACACAAAAAGAGCTGTGAAAAAAGAGCAAGGAAAAGGTCAAAAGAAAAGAACTTAGATGGGATAAACTGGCGTTCTTAAGTAACTCGAATGGCATTCGCTTAAAGTTTGGTGGTTCGCTTTGCCTGCAAACGGAAGTAAGTTCAAGATGAAGTTACAAAAGTCGAAAGCGAGTAACGCTCGAATCGAGCATTTGTTTGTGTCTAGAACGGTTGTCGTTGAGCGATTATGTTTTCAGCAGCTGTTGCCAGACTGTCGGCCAAACACCAGCTTGGCTGGCTTAGTTAAATTTTTGGTCTACAATGTCACCATTTGATTTGATGGTTCTTCTTCGAATATTCGCTCTCTCAAATATTTGCCTATGCATATTGAAATCAACCCATTTACATTATCTATTTATATATTTCATTTATTAGTTGCATATGCAGATTTATGTTCAGGACAGATTTATGTACAGGAAAATATGACTGAATAAGCTCAACTGTTGATGCTTTATAAAACGAAATAAAAATATGTATGCATAATATACTTTCCAGAATCAAAGATGTGCATGTGACTCACCTTTGTACAACTTTAATTTCCATTTGCAAACAAGCTTAATGAGTGAAGGGCATACATACATACATATATCTTTCTCGGGGTAGTTACATTACTTACTTTCAAGGAGAAAATTCATATGCATACATACATATACATATACTAAATGAGTTACCATTTCGCTGTTCTGCAGCTTTGAGCAAAGAATGCTAATAGCGCACATTTGACAGAGACAGCAACAATATCATGGGCTGTCGACTAGGACATTAAAAGCAGCATTGAAATAGAACATCCGGCTGTAACGCAAAAAAGGCCAAAGAAAATCCCAGCGTAATGCAATTTTCATTTTTCTGGTCACGTACGAAAAGTAAATCAATTAAGTTGTCATAAATTGTACAACTGCAGCTGACGACACTTAGCCGCTGTCTCACTCGCACTCGCACTCGCACACGCATTCGCCAACATCTCCCGCCATCACCGCCCCCATCCACGCCTCCCATCCCAGGCCGCCACGCCACGCTGGTGGCGCTTTCCATCTCAGCGATGCTTTTACATCCCCGCGAATCTCTTGTCGCTTATTTAATTTTTTCTGTTTGCACAGCAAATTGAGCGGTATTTGTTTTTACTTTTATTTCTAAGCATCCGACTGCTCATTCAAAGACTCACTAATAAACCGAAAAACACGTTGCGTATTATTCAATATATGGTTTAAGTCCGGCTTTGTGTCGGTTCAAAAATTGTTCTCATAATTCTAGCCATCATCTCGTGAATTTGGGGCCTTTCTTAACACTCGGAAAGTTTGACCAACAAGTATGAAAACAAAGAGTTGTCGGTGTTTGTGTAACTGTTGAACAAGGCCAATTATTAAATTAAAAAAAATTGCAGACCCGGTATAGGGTATCTGCTACAAGGACACTCCTGATAAGAGCACTTCAACTTGATTTCCTATAGAGCTCATTGTTTAGGCAACCGTTTGAAAAAAGCTTCTAAAAAAAATGTTGACTATAGCATTTGTAAAGTGCCACTGACAACGCCAAAGCGTAAACATTGTCTTCTAAGTGGCCAAGCTTTTGACGTACATAAATAAAATAGTTAAAGAATGTACTCATCTACTAATATATAAGATATATAAATAAGCTTACCTTGTAAGCAATAGACGACTAAAAGTAAAGAGTTATATTTTGGTCATATTTTTTATATTTATCTGATTGCTAAGCATATTTACTGGCACATACTTATTCACAAATGACTTCCTTTTGACACGTTATCATTTTATATATTATATTTTGATACCGAAGGTATCATAGCATATTAGTTTTGTGCAATATCCGTCCGTCTGTCTGTCCGTCTGACCGGACATCGATAAAGTCTCACACAATTTGAAGGCTTAAATCTCAAAAATTGGTTTATAGAATGTTGATGATGTCCTTCAAAGATATATGGCACCCGAGCCTAATCATTTAAAATGGTTATATCTTTCGCAGTTTTGAGTTCGAGTTGAAGCTAGAATTGGTAGGTATATTAATAATCGATTAAACATTTTTGAGCACGGATCGGTGTTTCTTGGATACAACCACAGGGTGTTCAGTAGCACCTATTATCAAATGGTATAACCAATTGGTATAAGTGTATTTCGCAGTCGAATATGCCCGATAGCAATGTGTTAGTAAGGCTGTAGAAGGGGAAAGAGCACCCATTGCCTATCTAGGCTGCAGACAACCGGCACTTTAGTTAAGCTCAAAATGATTGCGTATAATTTGAACGCATTTAACGTGGGTCACTGAGGGCTGCTATATGAAACATCTGGTGGACGAAGGGAAAGATTTAAGAAGAGAAAAGCTCTCTTGCTCCCTTTGTGGTAGCTGCCAATTTGCTGTCTCAACGGGCTTTCGAGCTCATTTCAACAAGGATTATTTACTTCGCGAAAGATTCAATAACAATTTTGAAATGAGAGTAATTTCGTAAAGCTTGAGCTGTAGATAAGCTAAAATAATGTCGCATAAGGCGAAAAGTTTCGCTCCTCGATGGTCCTTGACGGCAACAATTTGCCAAGGCAGCTAAGTAAAGAACGAAAGACAAAAAGAATAATAGAGGAAATTACGCGATTTTGGTGTTTGAAGTGTAATTTCTGGTCACTTACCAAGTGCATAAAATGTATTACTATTTATGCTTTAATGTCCATTAAAAATTTCAACCAAAGGAAATAAAGAATTTTCTGCTTCGGCTGCTTGTGCATTTTACTTAAATTACAAATGTTATTCAGCTATGCCGAATATATTTTAAGTGATTCGCTTACCAAATCAAGCTGTGTGATTCTGGTTGCCGAGTCAATGACCTCGTTATGCCATCCAATTTGATCTTAACCCTTAGACAGTGAACTTAAAACATTTCATGATTGGTGCACATATTTCAAATTAACGTAGCTCTAGTACCGGCCTATAAGCCAAATTGAAGTAATTCCGTTCTGGCAACAAGCTCAATAAATGTTCAACAAATTACAGCTATCCAAAGTAAGTAAATACATTGAATCATATCATCAGCCGGCCATTTCCCATTCCATGCAGTGGTTATTAAATCAATCACCAGATTATTGCTGTATTTGACCGGTATTTGATTTTCTGAATAGAGGAAATTAAATTTCACGATCGTCGCACATCTCAATTTGCTGGGTCCTTCATAGGCCTGTTAATACGAGCCGAGTCATCCAACTTATCTACATGTATACAAACATATGTCTGACATCACTTTTGGCCAAACATAATGCCATTTATGGAAATAAACTCCAGCACCATGTCAATTCGGTTGTTTTCCTCTGTTTTATTTTTTTTTTTTGTTTTTTTGACAATCACGTCTTTTATTGTTCGACGTCAGCGCCATCGACGAAGTGCATTTAATGAGGAAATCTAATAATTCTTCACCAACTGTCACTCCATTAGCGTTAAATCCGACGAAATGAGCAGGCGACATAGCATTTGGGTACGTGCATTTTTGGCAACTAAAAGCACCAGTTATTTCCTGCGAAAAGTCAGGCGATGTTGAGGTAGCCGCATTCAATTTTGAGCTGAATCTGAGGTTTGGTTGGAGCATTATGTACAAGCTTCTGCTTCTGCTGCTGCTGCTTTGGCTTCTGCCTGGGTGCCATTTATGCCAAATGTCCGTCCGTTTGTCTCTGTGTGTGTGTTTTTAGTGTGTCTTTTTGAGTGTGTGTATGAAATATGTTGGCCATGTATGGGCATACCGTAATGCATCGATCTTTCAATGTATTCACTTGAATGTGCCTATTTATGTGTATGTATGTATGTATGTGTCAGTGTGAGGATTGGCGATTTATTTTACACAAGTTTTAATTTCCGGCAAATTTCCTAGTACAATTTCCTTTTCCAGAGCCACCGTTGCAGCTACACAGAGTCTCGCAGTGGACGCATTTCAAGCATTCATTTGCAAACCAATCATTTGGCCCCTTTTAAAAGTATTTATCTTTACATTGGTACGAATGGTATACATGTGTACGTAATGTGTGCTCTTGATTACAATACAACTACTTTGTATTGATTATATTATCGCATGAGAATATTATGCTCTGTGAATTTTTGACTAAGAGAACCAGATAGCTTTTCTATTATTATATAACACAAGGAAATTTTAAGTATTATCGACAAATATAATTCATATTGCCCTGACGATGACTATTCAACTAAACCAACTGAACTAAATCAACTCATTATACTTTGACATCGAAGTTATCAATTTTCTTCTTTTTTTTTCTTGGGCTTTTTTATGGCTAGTCCGTACGTAATCTTACACAAACTTATTTGTATGTATATGAGACGAAAAATTCGAGAAAAAGCCTGAATTCAAGTATACAAATTTCACAAACGAATTCGAAACTGACTCTGAAACGAACCCAAATATTTTTGGTGCCATCAAAAACAGCACGCACAGGAACAAACCAAAAAAAAGACGCAGCTCGGAAATGTGCTCATATATGAAAAATATTCATACTCAATGGGGCCAGAGTGGTCTGTACTTGCCTGCTACATACCTATGCATATTTAATAATACTCTTTTTTCACGAGTACAAAAATTATAGCCATGCTGCGACTAACGTTGAATATTTCTCTCATCAGAATTTTCGGAACCATATATTTCATCTATGTATTTTATATGTTTATATGTATGCAATATATAATCTGAAAAAAAAGATTTTGATGTATGCATAAGTAAAATTCTCTCTATTCAATAGTAATGAGAATATGAAAGGGTTGAATAAAATGCAAAAATACTGTTTTGAAAGTTCTAGAAGTACATATAATAAATACAAGCCGATCTAACTCTTTACTTCAATTTGATATTAAAATATTAAGAGGTCTTATGAGGAATATTAATGTGTTGGTTTATTTTCGGTATTTATTTGTGCAGGAAATGTAAAGCAGTAATTTATTATGGGCAACTTTATATTACCCACCTTTGGGTGCAGGGTATGAAGATTTCCAATTCCAATTAAGGGCAGTCATCGGCTTCATTTCTTGCGCTCTCACATATGTGCAGAGATTATCTAAACTTTTAAATTCTCATAGTAGGATTTGTATAATTAATTAGTCTCCCATAAAAGAAATCAGTATGATTTGTATATAGAAAAAAATCAGACTTTTGAAAAAACATATCACAAGTGTATCTACAATTTGGTAGGAATATGCATCTTATAGTTTTTCATAAATGTAATGACAGAGAATGGCGAGAAATAATGATGATGAAAAAATTCAATTCAACACACGCATTCTGACATTGACACTAGATATATGTAGATATGTATGTTTCACTGCTTATATGTATACATATAAGTCCGAATGGATTTAATGTCGATTTAAAACTGGGTAAAGAAGAATCGTTATTGCAAATTTCTGACCAATGCACTCCGATTTGATCAGCACAAGTCGGAGGCAGCTGAAATTGGTATGTCCGCAGGTTTTTGGTTTGCAAGGATATTTAAGCCCTCGGAGTGCCTAAGAAAGCTCTCCTATATAGATATTTACTCATTTCTGCTGAAAAGAACTTCGAAGAGACACAAAAAAAAAAGTGATAAGGAAATTTTTTGAAAGTTGTGTTTCCGCTTTGTGCAATTAAACTTAGTTGAAACTTAAGTTGAATTTTATTTTGCGCCCATCTCACTGCGCGGTGCCACTTTGCTTACAACTTGTTATTTCGTAAATTGTTCATGCCCTCTAAACGTGGCAGTGGGTGGAGCTTTGCCATTCTATATAAGTGTGTATAACATTATCAGTGTCTACCACGCAGCTTACGTAGCCATAGCCAGCTTGGCCAACTGCAACTAAACATTGCAGCACATAACCGAATGCTGATAACTTTGGTCATAACTCATCGTATGTGGGCTCCAAAGACCTTTCAACTGCTGCTCAGAGTTCCCAAAAATGGTTTTTGTACTTGCTATTACAACTCTTTGGCTGCCTCCATTTTTATGCCTGGTCTTTATAAGTTTATATTTCTGTCTTTCTCTTGTCTAAATATGATACATGCCCCCGCAACGCGATGAAGTTGCAAGTACTGCAAAAGAAGCCTAAAGTAACTCCTTTTCGCCCATAACTAATGCTCTACTGTTCAAGTTGACTACCGCCGCTCAGCTTGTTTTCGATTTTTCTGCTACAGTTAATACGGAGAAACAGATTGTTTGGTGCAAACACAACGGCAAAGGCAAAACTGCCGACCCCTGCACATTTTCCTCTTTAGCTGTTTCAACCAACTTCCTGCCTCCGAAAGCATGCTTCAGACTCTGACCTGGCAGCAGCAACAGCAGCAACAGCAGCAGCAGCAGCAGCAGCAACAGCAGCAGCAGTACATGCTGTCTTATTCGCTGATGGTGTAAATTTCTTGAAAGTTGCAAACTTGTGCATTGTTGTTGCAACTGGATTTATTGTTGCATTGAAAGTTCAATGTTCCGTTTTACTGTCCCTTTTTAGCCTTGCGGCAGCCAGCTGCCGTTGTTGTTAACCTCCAAAGCTTCGACTCGAAAATCGACTTGTCTATGTCTCCTTTTTGGTGTTAATGCTGGCATAAATAATATTTCAGTTAAATTAGTTAATAAATCACAGAACAAGTGGCCCTGCCCCCATTTTATCATCGAATAAAACACATTGGTTAGCTTTAGATAATCATTTTATATCCCGTATTCATACAATGGGGAAATATGGGAAATTACATCAAAGTACATCAAGTGAATCTCAAAAAAAAAGACCAAATCTTTTATATATACTAATAATAAACACCACAAAATGTGTCGCTTAATTCACTATTTGTGTTATTTAACTTAAGAATTTGTAAAGGCTTTAGCTAGAATAGAATATAATAGCAAATCTAGAATTCTTTTTTAAATGAGTATTTTTTTACTGTTGCAATTTTACCTGTTTCAATGTGTGTTTGTTCCAATCCATTTCAATTAAAAATAATTTACAAATAAAGTTGTGGTAAAAAGAGGGTTGAAATTGGCACACAAAGCGGCTGTCATGTTGTTATTTTGTTCGTTTGATATGCCAAAGCCATAACATCCTCATCTCTCATCATCTACGGTCGTAAGTACGTTATAATTTATATCGTCTGTCTGTCTGAGTATGTATTTGTCGATTTACATTGCGAAATTGTTTAAACAGGCACAGAGATCATACAGATCCCGACCCCTTTCTTCACCACATATGTTTGTATATATATATACATACAATCATGCCCAGATGGTTACATTGAATCGCTTTTGAGCGCATTTTTGAAAATATTTGTGAAATATTTCGCATTCAAACGGATTGAAACGCACAAAAACAAACATTTGCGTACTACCGCTGCACTCGTTTCATTTAATTTTGTTTGCGAGCGAAGTCCACATGCCACAATTTTTGCAATGTAATTGCAATGGAAACTGTAGCGAAACTGCATTGCCAATTCCGTGAGAGGGGTCAGCTAGAACACTGATAATCTTGAATGCAAATACATATGTATAGAGTAGTTCGTAAACAGAGACGTTTTATTTTCTTATACTCTGATCCCATTCAAATTGTGTAAAAAATGTTTTGAGTTGTGCAAAAGTATGCAACACTTCTGCCTGCTATAAAGCATAACGTATCTATGTACATAATACATATATTATAGATCAGTATCAACAGTCGGGCCGATCTAACTACGTCCGTCAGCCTGGCTACTTTCAGTTCTGGGGTGCCTTCGATTATTTTTGAGAGCACTTGCATACCTCTTTCAAATGGAAATATTTATCTTCTGGGCCCAACATATCTCGCTGTCCAGCTCTCTCAACTAGAGCTTTCTACACTTGTTTATATTTTAATTTTATTATAGTGTTCTGATATTGTCTTAGAGTTATACATAGTTGATCTTTTGCTATCACAAATTATTTCAAAATAATATCTCAAAAATTGTCCAGCAGGAAGATACCCTCTATCCAGAAGATAGAAGATAGCCCTATAACATTAAAATCAAATTATTATTAAAAAACAGTTTCCTACATAATTTATAGGTTTTGGACAACAGCTATTACAGCGCCTAGCATATTGTAGATCAGATATATATGTACATATACACTTTACAAATCGTTGCATTTTGTATACATTTTCAATTAGGTGATTTTACATTTTTTTTCTTTATTTATAAGCGTTTGAAAGCGTTTTTTTTTTCAAGTTAAGTTGCTCATCAAAGGCAATTTTATGGTTGACTTAGACTTAAACGATTTGTGGTGAAAGAAGAAAATAAATATGTATTCTCAACTGAAAAGTTTTAGAGCCGCATACAGTATCACAGGCATTCTTTGCATTCTAAAGGAATTTTTAATATTTTAATGTGCAAAAAGAATAAGAGCGTGACGGCAAAGACAAGAACAAACACAAAGTTTCCAGAAAGATATTCCCTTAAATAGCTAAGATGACGGGTGAGTGGTGCCGTTCACATGGGCTACGAGGCTACGAGGCGTCATGAGCATTAGAGCAGAGCCACAGTCACAGCAGCAAAATTATTTTGCAATAAATTTTGTGACATATTTCCATGAATGTAAAAAAAAAGAAGAAGTTGAAAGGAAAGGACGATGCAGCGAATATGACAAACACAAAGAAAACTTCAGACAGGTAACAGCTGGGCGGGCGGGCGGGCGGTCGGTCGGTCGTAGGCGGTTTTATGTTAGCCAGTGTGCTCCTCACGAATAGACACTGAAACATATAGCAATTTATATTAAATGCACATCATTGTTAAATAATAGCAACTTAAATTGCTCACGAAAATATTTTGGCAAAACGAACTGTGGCTTAAATAAAAGCAAATAAAATGTGACACTAAGCGCAGACCGGATCGAAGCGCCGTGACTTTCTGACGTTTTGATTTATATATTATTGCAAAAGTTTTGTCACAGGCAGAAAAATCACGCGCTAGTGCCAACAATCACGTAGGTGACAGCTTCAAGACTCAAACACCAAAGATTCGCGTAGTAAGCTCATAAATAATTTTTAGCCAAAAACTTGACACTGAGCCACAGCCGCCCTGCCAGCAGTGGAGTAAAATTAATTTTTGATGTGCTCAGTAAAGCAATAATGCGCTGTTTGATAGCGTAGTAAGTCATATCAATGTTTCAAGCTATATATTCACAGAGCCTCAAACCTCATATAGATTAGAGTCAATGCCTATGGCTCATACATACACATATACATACATATAACCCAAACCTGACCCAGGCACACAGGCTCGGAAAACTTTTCGTTCAATTGATTTGACGATGGCTTTTGTACCAGCGACGTTTTGGGGTGGCCACGCAATACATACATATATTTAGCAACCCCTCTCGATTTGCCAGTTATTTTTGGCATGGAAATTAATTAAAAAAGTTTTTAATCAGCCTTCGAATATGTCAACGCGCTATATAAACGACTTGGAATGGCGTCCCATCGTTAATGCTGGCGTTGGTGTGTCAATTGCTGAAAAAAAAACAAGCTAACTATTCGAATTACCCAATCACATAAAAATGTAACAAATATCTTCATAAAATGCACACATATTATTGCTGTAATCAAGTCACAATACCTGCGTCAGTGCAATTAACATTAACTACAATTTTCAAATCTCAATGTAACAGGGTCTCAAACTAATATAGCACCCAACAAATTTCGGTTATGTGGGACAGAGTATGAACATAAAAGTATACTATGATTTTATATATATACATACATATATAAATACTCAGCGAACGAAAGTACTTTGTGCTCGAACAGAAGTATTTTGAAAACCTCACCTACGATCGAAAACCCTACACCAGACATTTATTCGTAAATTTCTAAAGTCTAAAACTACTCCGGAATAATTTTAAGCATGTGTTGTGTTTATTTTAAAAAAATTGAGTGACAAAAAAAAAAAAATATATATATATATATATTAATGAATTCAATCTCAAATGTTATTGAATTTTTAACGTAATTATTTTTTAAAGTGTATGTTTCTGCGTATAAAGCAGCACCTTTTGCTTTTTCGCAGAGGCGCGTGTGCTTGTATTTGTGCCATGTGTTCGTTGATAAAAAGTTTTAATTTATGTCAAAAGCTTTTGGCAAGAATTTTAATATGCGCACAATTTTTGCAAAGTTGTCTTTGTCACTCATGGATATCCCTTCTTCCTTGGCACACAGGCAACGTCACGGACTCTTAGATTCCAAGATATTGAATTCTTTGGGACAATGTACTGAAGCTGAATTCCCTTTCGTTACCGATGTAATATAACTCTAAAAGCAATAAGTAAGAACGTTGCACTCGTTAGTTAACAGACTGTGGAATACTCTGATACTCTTTATACTCCAACAATACCAGCTGAATACAGTAGCAAAAAAAAAGTACTTGGAGGGGTGGGAATATGACGGCAGTGACTGGGTAACGCCTCGACATGCTTTCATTAACATACCTCTTGCATTTGGTGACAACCTTTGGATTATTCGAATCAATTTTCAAATTTATTAGCTGATACTCTCGAATTGTGGCAGTTATACACTCGGAAAAAAAAACCCCTGAAATTTCGAAATCACCATATGCTTAAAATCGTTATGAAAGCTAGGCAAATTTAAGTTTTTAGAAATAACTATTTAAAATAGATAATATTTCTACAATATAGTAAAATAGCCTTTATAATAAAATGTAATTATTTGTGTGATTACCAATGAGTAAGAGTGTGCTGATATTACCTAAGGCAAGAAATTGACTTGGTCAATATGACAAATTAAGTTTTACCGCAAAGTATCAATAAAATGGAAAGCGCATGCGTTGCACATATAGAAGGGCAGTTCAGTAAATACATGCATAAAAATGCAGATGCTTCAAAAGAGGTTATCTAGATGAATCTATTTTCTTAAGTATAATTTCTAATTTCTGGTAGTCTTCTGCTTGTGCTCTAAGCCCATTTAAAATAGGTGAATATTCGATTTATCAAAGCGCGCAAGCATTTTTTATATGTACGCACTCCTTTATATATACATATATATACGAGCTCGTTCAAAGACAGTCTTATTCAAAAATATACTATATAATTTAAAAAAAAAATTTTAAGTTGTTTATTATACATTTTTGAGAACTCAAGAAACTTGAGAAGAGTTTCAGTAAAATCAAGTAAAATCCCTAAATATATAACTATTTTACTCGAAGAACTCTTGCCTTTTTATAAGCACCCCTCGTATAAGTTGCATATTGAGCTTTAAGCGCATTCGGCCTGGTTACTAAATCCGCAAAAAGCTTTTTCGGTGATGAGCTTATATTCAATAAATCCACCTACTTCGTTATTTTTCACACCTGGGCGATACTTATTTATGAATAGCTGATACTTAAACCAAAAAGCTTTGTTAATATGTAAGCTTTTAAATTAAAATCAACATTTCGTTGACAGCTCAGATTATTGAACAAACATTCTCGAGAAGCAAAATATTCAAGCTTTTTTAATACTACATATAGAAAAAGACGAGCAATTGAAGTTTCCAATGGACTCCGACAAACAAGGATTAAGAAGTTGGTCTTCTGGCAATTATTCCGTCAGTCAAAACACCCGCTCTAACCGACTTAGCGAAGCCAGTGAAGAGAGTCATGCCAGCAAAGAAGCAACAGTGAATACATCTAGAGGGCAACGTGACGGCAACAGACCTGCACCCAATACGTCAAACAGCATTCTAAGCGAATTTGCGCATCTTCGCAAACGTGGCAGCCTTCGTGGCAAGTCATATTGGCGCGATGTCATTGAAGAATTGGAGTACGCTGTACACTGCATTTCTCAGCCACGCTTGCCAGTAATCGACTACTCATTAGTCCTGCCACCACATCTGCGCGAGCGCGTGAAGCAGATACAAACCTACGACTTCTCGAATTCAGACGATGTGGTTTTTATTCGGGATGAAATGCGCAAAGAACGGCCACCCGATTATCAGATAGACAGTGAGCTCGCTAGTGAAGATGATCAACAGAAAGCGGCTCAACTCGTAAGTGCAGAGGCAGATTAAAAACCTTCCTAAAAAATAAAATAAGTTGCTCTGTTTATTATTTTAGATAACGGGCGGAGGGCGAAAAAAAGTGGAAGAGCAATTTAATGAAAGCCAACACTCGGATATAGTTCGCATGGATAATGAGTTTGAGAAATTTGACCTTAGATTAGATGAGCCAGTGGGTCACACGCATCACAGTGTTGACAAGACAAGTTGGTATGCGAAGTTTCTGTGCGCTACACGGGACGAGCGTGTTTGCTGGGACTCGCGAGTGGAACGGTCCAAGCCGGGAGATTGCGTGTATACGCTTGATGAGCAGGCTGAGAACCTGATGGATGCGGTTAGTTTTACAATGCAATACACATATGTATGTTGATATAAATAGCTTCGATTTGTTTACAGTCTGCAGAACGTTTTATTCACTGGCTCAATTCAATCGGTACAATGGATACCTCCATGACACCAGAGAAGGTAAAGAATTTATTTTCAATCAAAGGCGATCGAACGCTTTTGGCATCAGTCAAAACAGACCCAAAAGAAGTTAATGCCATAGCAAAAACAGTAGCCGACAAATGGAACAAGCCTCACGTAAGTTCACGTTATAAGCGATGTTTTTTTGTTATATCTACATTTCCATCAATTTTGATTTTACAGATGGCGATTGAGCTCAAGTACGAAAAGCACATTAATGACCATGCAATGCGTGCTCCACAAAAAGTGATTCTTAGCGCCTTTGGTCGAACTGTACCACTTAAGGAACGACCATGGGTTAGACGATCGGGTGATACGGTCATCGATACAGTCTATCCCAACGATCTCCTGACGCGCGAAAAAATATTTAAGGGCATTACTCACCTTCGCAGCACCACGGCTCTGATTGATTTTTATTTACGTAATCCAACATTACCTAGACCTCAATATTTACTAGATGGTGGTGACTTCCACCAAATGAACACTAGCGAATCTGTAACGGAAATACCCCTTTACGAACTTTTGGGTCTACGGTATTAGAAACGACTGAACCTTCTTATTACTTTCGCTTATTACAATTCGACCGTTTTTCTAAATCAATCAAAATCATACAAATTAATAGTTCGATATGAGCTGAAATATATTAACAAATGTTCTACCAAAATTAGCATTTAAGAAAACAAATTGTATTCCAAGAAGACCAAGAAAAAATGGATAAGCTCGCGGCAAATGATTACTCTATTGAAACAACTATTGCTCATTGAAGAACCTTTATTTGAATTCATCACAATATAAAATAAAATAATAAAACAATGTAAAAAACAAAATCAATATTAAAATTCCATAAACATGACACAGATGCGATTTGATTGACATCAAACAAACTCGAATAAAAATTCACTGTTCGGACTTAATCTTACAAGCAAACTACTTATGAAACATATTATTATTATTTCACGTATTTATTTACTGACTTTGGTTCTTATTGGCCTATTATATAATTGCTTTTTGTGGAGTGGTTGCTCAAAATCTTTGGTGTTCACACATTATTTATTATTACCTTTTATGTTTCACTTGCTAAGGCACCTTGGCACCTTTCTAACAGATAGTTGAAATCAGACGATGAATGATTTTCTGAATTCAATATTATAGGTTGTCTGGTGATGTTGTAATCGTCTATAGAGTATTCGCTGTCACTGCCAATGGGCGTCAAATTTGATTTGGGGATATCACTATCTTCCAATTTTGCCTGCTAAGTGCATTGTGTATTGTGGGACAACGAACACTAGCTGACCATTTATTCAGTTATATTCGGTTACATGTGCCCAAGTTTCATACGTCGTGCCTTTGTATAAATTTCGACAGCAATGAGTCGGAAATCAAAAGGTTTTGCGCCAATTGAACGCAGTTTCATCTCCATCGTCCTCGTCGTCTTAAGGGACAGCCTTCTTCACAAAGTGATGGAGAGCTTGTGCACACAACCAAATGAATTTTAGCATGTCAATGATCAACAAAATTAAACTGCTTTTGCTCACATCAATAAAGTGTAAGAGGAAAATTCTGTCTTGAATATGTCACTGAATGGAAGGAAGTAAAGTACTTTGAGTTTATTATATTGATAAAATGTAATAAAATAAAGGGAATCAGTTGTATATACAGTTCATTGAAACGTTTGGAAATGAACGACGGACAAAGTGATTGACATGGGTAAATAAGTCTAACCACACTATTCTGCTCGCCTGTGCATCTTTTGTTTATTTTGTTTAGCAATGTACAAATTTAGTTTGAGGGACGCAAGTTTTTTATTGAATGGCACTAACTGAACGCTTTGAAGATTAATAAAAGAACTATGGGGAATCACATTGTTAAAATACATACATTTGATCCTTGAGGCATTCCATCAAGTACATATATGGGTCATACGTCTTTTTTGATCACATTTCCCGTAATTCAGATTAATTCTTGTAATTTCGATTACAGATTACGTTAAGCATCGAATATTTGTCTGCACGAAAACCATGGACTCAAAACTAATAAGGGTTTTATTTTTGGCATTGTTATATATGCAAATTGTCTGACAATTTTGCCATATGCCAAAATACGCTTTTGATGCTATGTCGCTGTAGCTTTAAAATGGCTGAAATCGGTTGCCATTCCAGTTATATTTTAGCTTAAGTATTTATAACAAAGCGTTTAACGAATATCACTCGGGATTCATTTGGAATCCACTTTTCTTTATGTAAACATTAATCATCCTATTGAAAGGTTATAAAACATTGATTTGTAAAGGTATGAATAATAGCAGTGAATTAAAATCCATAACATAAACATAGAACTGGTTTTAACAGATAATACATAACATTCAATATTACAGTGCAGCGTCCTGTTACTCACGTATGGTGGAGCACCAGAGATGTCTCTGAGCACCTTGTTCTGCAAGACATGAATTTGGTTTATCCAAGATTTTGCAGTTTCTCCCCCAAATGGAATCCCATATGTCCATGCATGCACGATGATGCTCCTGTACACCAGCAGCTTGTTGCTCAATCTGAGTTTGCTAGATGACCTCAGCCCAGTTGAATTTCGTTTTTTTGGATCTACACACTGCTGCCGTGATCTGGATGTATCTGCGCCAGGTAAGTTTCCTATCCAGTTAGCGAGCATGGTTCGCCTGAGGTATGACCATGTTGTTGAGTCGGACAGTTGGACAGTTACCATTCCTGAGCGCAAACGTGCAGTGCTGGGACTTGCTCCCATTGACGCGTCAGAATCTGACAGCAGATCCTCGAGCGCTTGTGGTGCTGCATGAGCTCCAGCAGAAGTTGACGATACTGCATCCAAATCGATTTCATCTTCGATTGTCGCAATTTTCCTCTTTTTTTGGTAGCATTGTTGTAGTTTAAATTATTATTGTCGCTGACGTTTTTGCTGTTGGCATTGTTGACGTTGATATTGGTGTTGTTTTTGGAGCCGGTGTTGTTGTTGTGGTTGTTGTTGTTTGAAATGCTTTTGTGGGCATTGCTTTTGTTGTTGGCAGTGTTCTTGTTGATGTTGTTGTTGTAGCTGTTGGCATTGTTGACATTTGCCAACTTTATTGCATTGTTGTTGCTGCTACTGTGTCTGCTTGCCGGGCGAGTGCACAGATTATAACGGTGTTCGTTGGTCTGCCAGGCAAATTAAAGCGAGCATCAAGAAACTGAAGCTACAGTGTCAGGCGCATAGCCGGCTCATAATGGTGCAATTGGCGCGCACTAAGCGCACTAACTTTAGAAGAGCGGTCGCGGCGCACGCACAAATCACACTAGTTGTACGCCTCTCACAAAAATCGTAATGCACCTGCAGTATTGCTCGCGAGCGTCGATAATTTGAGAGAGCGGAAGAGAGTAACGAGCACGCTCACACGCACAAATGCCGTTACTAAGCACCTAGCAGACCGAGCTGCGCGCGTCGTTCGTATCAACATCGGAAAAGTGCATGGGATACGGCGAGATAATCAAGCTTAAGCTCGACGTGAACTCTCCTCAGCGGCACAGAAACAGGCAGAGCAAAATTTGCAGGGGCAATGCACTGAGCAAGAAAGTATGCAATTTGTTTTTGTTATTGTTTAGATTGCGCCTACAATTTGAGTCAGGCATGAGTTCATAATTGTATATTTATGCGAATTTAGCACATATTTCATATTTAAAACATTAATAAACGAAGCTAAGAAGCTGAAGACTGTGTGGGATCCACCAAAGTCAAAAAAATTGGCAAAATATGTTACATTTTGAAGTAAGGCAGAACTGAATCCATAGAAAACAAGAGAAAATCTATTTTTGTACAGATTCATTAACATATTTTGTTTCCGAATATATAAACAATTTTCCATAATATTTCTTTACATTTATTCATTTTACAAAACGCTCCAATCAATATTTAGGTTTTTGAAAAGTGTATCGCCACTGTTTGATGGAAATACAACAGAAATGTAATGAAAGGAATGAAATTGAAAAGCCGGCATCAGTAGTTGGATAAACATGCACATGCAAAAGCACAGAGACACAGGGACAGGCACAGGCAGCACACACCTGCCAATGTCTGAAAACATTGATGGCACTCAATCATTGAATGACTGACTTGCAGGCTGTTAAACCAAGAAAACTGAATATATCGCACCAGCACCTATTTGAGTTGCAAACAATAGCGCTAACTAGCTGGCAGGCTCCCATCAGCAGCAGTCGCAGTGTATAACGACTTTCTGTGGTAAAATAATGCGCTACAAGCATATGCTCTTCTTGTCTTTTAATGTTGTGGACAATCAGTAGTAACTCGGAAACAAATGATTAATTATTTAGAAATGCCACTAACTTTTATAATCTTTTTCTGACAATATACTGTTGAATACAAAGCATTTTTATAAACTTGTTCTAAAGCATGTTATTCTATAAGAGCATAAACACTTCGATATCATTTTTATGTCACCTGACATTCTGCCACTGTCGTGTTGTTTTATTTTTGTCCTTTTGTCGTATTGACTCGTAGTTGGTCTGCGCATTTTTCAATTTATATAAACAAAACATTTTAATTTCAGAAATTTAATTAAACAACACCCTCAATGCAATGTCATGATAACATAGGTGTCATTCATTGTTGTTTGTGGCAGTGACGAGCGGTGTGCCAAACAGCCACACGGTCCTAACGGAGCCAATAAAACACTGAACGCCTCTATTTAAAATCGTACAAATATACCAATAGTAAAGGCTCTTGGGCGACTCTTGTCAGGGCTTACAAACTTCGAAATAAAAAGCAGTGGGTTAAGCTGAGTTAGAACTCGATCTACACCATTTTTTGTATAATATTCTACATTTTAAGAAGTAAAAAAACCAAGAAATACTTTGTGTTTACAGAATAGTTATGAATGCTATTCAAGCACACAGGCTTCTAGCTCAATTAATTAATCGCAATTCTAGTTTCCACATAAATCCATCAAAGATATACCGAATTATCAGGTGTAGGTTAGGCCACAGCTAAGTGGCGGCTTTTCAGAAACTTAGTAGAACAATGCCAACAAAGCTTCGGTGTGCACCAGTAGCTCAAACACATATTAGTTAAAAGGGCCGGAAGGGCTTTCACTTAATTAATTACCAAACTGGAAGATAAACATCAAAGCGTTATAGAATGCACACATAAATGTATTTCTAGGTGTTGCCTACAAAGTATGGTTGCTATTTCTGTTGTCTTACACTCAAGTGCACACAAGCTTAGATGCACGAGAGCGAAACAAATCTATTTACTCATAATTCATTAATTCCTATATATAGATTTGTGCACACGTTTTTTCTGTATTCCGTGCTTATCCACATGGCCCAGCGGGTGATGTCCACACGTGAACGTTTGGGGTCCGATTCAGTTTTCCGTAGCGTGCTTTTCAATTTAGGGGTGGCTTATGAATTGTTATATTAGAGCTACTACATGCCACATATCTGCATATGTGTCTAATTCGGTTTCAATCGGTTATTCTGCTTAACAAAGTCGCAGTGCAAAGCTAACTAAGTTAAATTGGTTATGGGCAAAAATGAAAGGAAATTTAATTTAGCTGCATAAACAGACTTGCAAAAAGTTTAACTGTAAAATATTGACGGCAAATGTTACGATGCATTTTGCGGTGGTTTTTTGTCAAAGAGCAGGACGATGCTAGTAGCATCCACAGAGGCATCACTTGATGACTTTATTGCATGTTTCTGCCTGTGGGCTGGGCCGCTAACAAAGTAACAACAGCAATAACAACAACCAAGGCCATTGCTTTTAACGTTAATTTATGCAACTTTTGTCAAACGCGTCATGCTTGTTCGTGTGCATCATGTTGTTGTGTTGTGTTGTGTTGTGTTACAGTAGCCACTGTGGCGCCAGTTTGAGTTGGATGTAGTCCTACGACCTGTAGATGGCAACTTCGGTCCAAGCTTTTAAAAGCAACTGATTGACAGAGCCTGCTGTTCTTCCTTCCACTGCTTTATAAAATTGTGCGTGGATATACACTCAAGCAAAATGTGCATTCATATTCAGAAAATAGTCCTGAATACTAGAAAAGTAGTTTCTGAAAACAATTTTCGATCATCCATACCACAATTTTAAAAGCTACAGTCACCAAATTTGGTTGGTAGGTTGCCGTTGTCCTTCAAAGATTGGCAAATGAAATGCGTTTATGTTCCACAATTTATAAGCTAAAGTAACCATAAGAGATCGATAAAGATTTTACGGCCACACTCACTCCGCCGATTCCAGCCCCCAAAATTATCTAAAGCCTATATCCCCCGCAAGTTAAAAGCCACAGTTACAATGCTTGGAAGGAAGATTATAAAGAAGCTCCTCTAAAATTTTATTTGGAACATAGATTACTAGGAACCTCCTGTAATTTCTGGTACTTCTTGATCGTCCGTCTGTATAAACAAAACTATATATCAGAGAATTTACGAGCTAGGCTAGAAATAAATAAATAAATTATAAATTGTATGTTTCGCATTTTTTCTAAGTGTAGGTGTCTTTTTGCTTGTATGTACCGGATGCACTTCCATAGTCTGACGACAAACGCAACAGGCAACAATATAGACAACAATTCAATAAAGTTTCGCCTATACCAACACCACAATAAGCCGCTTCATTCAAAGCCTGATTGTGCTCCTATAACCTGTATGTAATAATAATAATAATGAAAGGTATAAAGTAGGTATCCGATGACATATAAATCGGACTAAATGTCTAGGTATATGAATATGAATATATATATATGAATATATGAATATGTATATGTATATGTATATGTATATGTATATGTATATGTATATGTATATGTATATGTATATGTATATGTATATGTATATGTATATGTATATGTATATGTATATGTATATGTATATGTATATGTATATGTATATGTATATGTATATGTATATGTATATGTATATGTATATGTATATGTATATGTATATGTATATGTATATGTATATGTATATGTATATGTATATGTATATGTATATGTATATGTATATGTATATGTATATGTATATGTATATGTATATGTATATGTATATGTATATGTATATGTATATGTATATGTATATGTATATGTATATGTATATGTATATGTATATGTATATGTATATGTATATGTATATGTATATGTATATGTATATGTATATGTATATGTATATGTATATGTATATGTATATGTATATGTATATGTATATGTATATGTATATGTATATGTATATGTATATGTATATGTATATGTATATGTATATGTATATGTATATGTATATGTATATGTATATGTATATGTAGGAGCCGCCTGTAATGATGTGACAATAATAATATTGTATTCACCTTTATGAGCAAAATGGGTGGAAAACGCTTGTCATCTTCTGAAGGTAGTGGCGCAACACGTGTGGTCTACACTCGCATATTGGCCGATGTCCTCTCAAGACATGACAGTGTGCCCATTTCTCCTGTATGTCCTGATAGGTGCAATGGATTGTCTATACTCGGCTGGTTTGCATCCCATCGTACAACGTATGGCTGGGGAAATTCAAACAGGAGCACAGCGTCGAACCCCAATGACAAAATCTGTGAATTTGTCTTCCAGTTCATATCGCTTACGGAGGATGTGCGCATGACTGAAACTGTACTCATGGTGAAATCATGGTGTCTGTGGCGTCGGCATCAGTACAAGAATTGGGATTCTGCTTGCCACAGAACCTGTTGCTAAAGAGTGAGCAACTGTTTAGAGTTGAGCAATGTGTATCCCTGGTGGAGTTGCGCAGTTACTTGCCATATAGTCGAAGGAGCTGCAGCAACAGGCTGCGCCGGCAACAGGCGGCCTGCGACAGTAAGTGCCCCATTTGTTGATGGTAGACAGTAATAATACCCAAGCGTGCGATTATTATAAATACTATATTCTAAATCACATTCAAATACAGAGTTCTTAAAACCCAACAGGCAATACATTTTTAGTTGTTATGCCCACATACATACCTACAAACATTAATGCGCTAATGCCTACGTGTTGTAGATAAAAAGTACTTGTACACCACGGTAGAAGCGTTGGGTATTACTGCTTTCTGATTTATTACCACTTCCCCTAATGTAGGCGCATCTAAAACAACAACAGCAGCCTGCAGCAAAATTCACAGATATAGAGAGAGAGAATAGTATCTTCGTTTTATCTCTAACGACAGTGACTCAGAGGCCGTTCGAGGTATGCATTAACTCAATGGCTGATGTGAGTGTGAATGTGAATGTGATTATAGATTATAGCGTCCATGCAGAAATTTTCGAAATGTAACAGAATCGGGTAACTGCTGTACTTGAAAAACGCAACAAAGCATTCAATATATTGTATTGTGGGGTGTGTTTTTCTTCCTGTTTGTGTGGACAATGTCTGCTCAGGTTCTAAAAACCAAAATGCATAATGCAGCTCTCTTCGAAGTAGCGATTGGAAAATGCCTGGTTTGCTTTTGGCAGTGAATAAAGGTTACAGATTTCTCTGCGATTTTCACGCTTTTATTTCAATTTCAGGCTGGGCTGGTATACCAGTCTTACCCACACATTTATAGAAAATGAATCCCGATTGTTACGGAAATGGATGTGTCATGTGGCATTCACATACATAAAAAAAATCAAATCCACACACATATACATATGCAGTTGCATCCCGACGTAAATATATATGTATATATATATATGTTTTTATGTATGTACACATGTCCACTTCGTGAGTTTCTGAAGTATCTCCTGCCTGTTGAATATGGGTGGGAGAATAGTGCAACAGGCTGGATAAGGCATGGCAAGCCAAAGTTGACTGCCACGGCGAAGTAAGCGTTTGTGTTTCTAGACATATCAAAGAATATATAAATTTACGTCAAAGCTTAAAGCTCACGATTTTATTTTTAATTTAAATCTGTTTTTTTTTAATTTATTGGCTTTCCTTTTCTTATCCACATAAATAGATAAATACAAACGCACACAGACACTTGAATGTACCTATGTATATATGTATATATATATGTGGGTGTGTCGGCTGGAACTCATTCTCACAGTCTTCGTATTTATTCGCAATTTTTAAAGGGCTTTGTTTTTATTCTGACCTACCCATACACAAACAGCTACCCAGTGCGATACGATGCTTCTGCTACAGCCGCATTTTCATGTGTTCTACAAAAGCGGCTGCGGCTGCGACTCCGTCTTTGCTGTTGCCACTGCGTCTGCCTCTTGCGCCGTGCCTAGAGTACAGCCCGATTTTACCGCTAATATATACACATATACATATATACACTCACATATTAAACTCAACATAGGAAACGAACTACGAAGGAGCCGACGATGAGTCTGCGTATCTAAAATTGCAGCATGCAAGGCTCAGTCGTTTAACTGCCGCGTCCCAAGGCAGTTTAGCGCGCTTCCAACAAACTGCAATAGACGACTGACAATCTTACCATGAGCAACGAACCAGTAAAGTTATACAACAGCGACAATCTGTGTTTGTACATATACATATATACATGTATAAGGCAACTTTATTAGATTAAATCCCTATGTGCAAAGCGTCTTAAAAGGTCCAGGTGCTGTTCTTATATATTTCTTCTTTTTTTTTGTGTTTTTTCCTGTGAAGTGAAAGAGACATAAATAAATTTGAATACACGCAATATTAGACATCGATAAAGAATCTTTTAAAATGTGGCTTAAACTTGCAGGTAACTATGCCTATGGTTGTTGATTAACTAAAAATTATAATATTATTGATTGCTTGCATTAATTTTATTATGCTATTGCTGGTATTAGTTAAATTATTCTGATTGCTTTACGTTGATTTTGTTTAATTTTATTTAAAATAATAGAATAATTAATATTTTTCCCTCAAAAAGAAATGTAACATTTTATAACATGATTGATCATCAAGTTGTACAAATGTATGCAACAACACATCAAAGCAATTTAAAAATACAATTTTGTAACCTGTCTGCAGATGCAATTTTAACTAATTTCGTGGTAAGTGCGAACGAGCATATTGGAAAATTACTTCATAGTACAGCTTACAGATCTATTAATTCAGGAAAATAAATACTAGACTTCTGAGATAACTTTCTGATAACTGTCTTCAATTACCTCCTTAGCAAAAAAAAAATACAATTTTAGTCGTAGCTTTGCTACTGTTCAAGAGTAGATCGAAAAACAGACTTTGAGAAAATTATTAAACTATTTTTAAATTTAGTTATAAATCAAATACTTCTTAGACACGTCAACCAATACACTTTAATACAAAATAAATAAAAGGGATTGACTGTGAAAATAGGCTTAGTATTGACAAAGTTATGGCTGTGGAAAGCTATGAATCGTTCCTAAATGCAATTTTTTGTTGCAGAATTGTTACGTAGCCGCATCTATGAATTGTGTTACCCAATGTCTGTCCTGTATCTGTATGTGCAAATGGATATCAGAACTTATAATAGAGCAATATGATAAGTTTTGATTATAGGTATACCAGACCCATATCAAGTTTACTTTATTTGACTCCCACATCTCGCGAATATCGAAATATTGATAGCAATTGAAATCGATTAATCTGAAAATATATTTTTTTTTATGCTTATGCACACATATCTATATGGATGTATAAATAAATAGAAATATATATACATATATACACATATCTATATGGATGTATAAATGAATAGAAATATATATACATATGTTTATTTAATTAGAAATCTGATTAATGTATGCTTGTATAAGTAGTGCTCACTTTTAGAATATTGAATATTTTTCTATCTTGCATCGTGTACTAAATTAGTTGAGCCAATTGATGGGAACAGCAACATGTTGTTGCTTCTGACGTTGTTGATGTAATTGCTGTTATATTTGTGCTGTATCATATCGCACAATTGCAAAGGTCGAACAAAACGAAGAGCTGCAAAAATACAATTCTGTGCAAATGTTTCACAATGAATTTTAAATTGCATGTTCTATGGATGTGGACGTGGGGCCGTCGCTTATGGTATACCATGTGGAGATGACTTCCACTACGACTGCTGCTATTAGCAATCCGTGCCCAAATCGATTGGCAACAATTCTAAAAAGCATTTTATGCAGCAATCACAATTTCCTTTTAGCGCCGCGACGCGACATAGACTTCCACACACACACTTGCATTAGTATATAGATATACATACACACATATATACAAATGTATGCATGTGTTTGTGTATATGTATGTGTATGTGTACTTTACCACACATACAAAGGACACCGAGTCCGGCAGGGAAAGCGAAAATGGCCAAGCGTCGGGTAAGTGCCAAAGGCTGCAGTTTGCGTTCTGGCTAGCTTGGCAGCCAGACGTTTTCACAATATGGCAACGATCATTCGCACCATATGACGCTGAGAGATGGAGTTGACCTCCTGCTGCTGCTGCCAGCAGCTCAGAGCCACTAGTTCAGGGTTCCCTGGAAAACCTCTGGCCTTCTGCAGCGTTCAATGCAATTATAAGCGAGCCACGTAAGCTGCGTTTATCGGTTGGCCTCTACTTCATTCATGATTTAGTATTCTCTTTGGTGTAAGTAATTTTTGGTCGGACAACCACATACATACATTTGTAATCATATTTATAAAATATTTTGTATATGGTTTCCATTTGTGGCTGATTTTCCGATTGTCCTTTTAACTAAAGCGCTTGTCAGTTTTTGAAGCGAGTGTCATAAAATGCGCTCAGCTCGATAAACTGTAGGCGAAATATGTTTCCATTTCTCTTTTCGAAGGTTCATGTCACATCGCACATAAGAATGAATTGCTCCGCAAATCACAAGTACTGCAATTAAACTGGCTTTATTCATTTGGCGTAGAGCCCCGTCGACAGACTCTTCATGAGAACTTCCCTAATCATTTCTTCTGCTTTCCGATTTATACTTTTAAATGTATTGTATAGTAACCGACATCAAATTTGCTGTTCATTTATACCCCTTAAATATATTGCTCAAATTAGTTTACATGATATAAGAAATTTGTATTTAGCAAATTTTTTTTTTTAATTTTGTCTTCTCTTGCCTTACATACAGATTTCCGGAATACCCTTTACCACTTAACATGCAATATTTACAATTTATATACAATACAACAGTAAACAGTATAAACAAGTAACAACGAATAAATAATGCGACAATTTGGAACTGGGTATTGCATTTTTCCAGACACTCTACTTAGTGGTTTCTCTGATATGGGCATTTTTTTGTTCAGATTGGTTCGTGAACAATCCTTTAACAAGTAAAATGCATTCAGATTAAGTTAAAATGAGTGTTTTATAAAATTAAACTACCTGTGTAAGCATCTGACAACATTGCACCTAATATTATATTGTAATAATAACATTTTGTTGATTATTTTGCTTGGTGCAGTATCTGTAGTCCTATTTGCAACTGGTCGTCCACTGAGAGTAGTCTTTAATCAAAAACCAATTAAAAGTTGTAAGACATTTTTTCTCCGTCTTATTTAATTTCTTTTAGGCGATACCGTCTGCCGTAAGACACGTACAGACACACATACACACACACACAGACACACACACACAGCACACACAAGTAAATTAAATATAAAAATGGCAATGTACTCCGAACACCATTGCGTATTGTTTATTATTTACAGTTTCATTCGGAGACTAACGCAGTGGCAATATGAATGACGCCGACTCCGCGGAAGTAGTTAAAAACAAGTAAGAATTTTCTAATCAAAAATATTGGACTAGGGTATACCAAAGTATTTAAGTCCTTCAAAATGCGTGAAAAATGTGCATAAACTTATTGTATGTATTTATGTATGTGCTGTGTGCCGTCTAATCTAATCTAATCCGCTTTTGATGCTGATCAAGAAACATATATAAACTTCATTATACCTATGGTTTAATCTATAATCTATATTGCGCAGATTGTTGTTGAGAGAGCTTTATGAATAGAGGCAGAAAGACAGACGAACTGAAGGCTATGCCGACTCGACTACTTTGGCTGATCAAAAAAATTATAATACCTTTCACAATGCTATACATACTGACCAACCGTTTTTCGCCAAAAAAAAAAACTAAACACAAAAGTTTTTTATATACTTAATGATCGGAGACGTCTCCTTCGGTTTTTTAGATACTGCGTGACAAAATAGTAATACGCCGTACAAAAGTAAAAGAAATTATTCCGATTTTTTATCAAAATATGGGAGAAAGATATCAATTTTTTCCATATATATTTCGAGATATAAGTTGAGCTAAGTATAGGAAATGTTTTAGTCGGGCAGTCTGGCCCAGAGCACTCTTACTCCTGCTCTTAATAGGATTTAGTTTCAGGTCGCAGTTGCAATTAAATGTTTGTCTGTAGCTGGGAGGAGGCAAGTGCAGAAAGTTCTCTAAATTCAAGGTGTACTTAGCGAACGAAACCACGTAAGTGAGCAGAGAGATTCAGAACGTTTGACCTCACCGGACCAGTCAAGCTGACTTTGCCTGGAGTGCATTTCTAATAAACGTGACAGATTTCTCGGATGCTCAAATGACTGTCACACACATACAAACATATTCAGCCGCAAGGACTTTGGAAAGGTGTCTGCTTCTAAGATCCAAGACAAGCCAATGTGGCATATGGTGAAGCTAAGAAAAACCTTAAAGCTTACTTAAATCAAGTCAGTTTTTGCTCAACTAACACAAAATTCAATTTATAAGTGGGTTCACTCCACCCGCACACCTTGTATATATATATATATATATGCATGTGTGTTTGTCATGTTTGTAGTATGAAACAAAATTTAATTGCATTCTCATTTTGGTTTTAGGCTTACGTCTAATAAATGTTTCAAAGTTTCCTTGATTCCGTTTGCCATATTGTTACAGCGTTGTAGGCTTGAGCTTTAATAATTTACATTATAGATTTCATCAACTAAAAAATTCAAAACATTTCGATCACTTTCTTACCATTGAAAATACTTGTTACATGGCTTATTTTTATCTACATCCTTGTTGATTTCTAAAATTGAGAAAGTATTTTAAAAGTCGGTCAGTTAAAGACAAATAAGAGTTGTCCAATTGACATTTTAAACCTTTAAAGTGCAATAAGAAAAAAGAGAACTGATAAAAATGGTTGTCCTATTAAAAATTGGAAAAAGGCTTTAAAATGATGCAACCATATTTAGTCAACTGTAGAAGCATCTCCGACCACATTCAATTTATATATATTCTAGATCAGCATCAAACGGCGAGTCCAATCCACCTGTCTATCTGTCTGTAAGGACTTGGGCTCAGGGTACCTCCTAGTCGAGGTATCTAAATTAAGGCTTGTTTTTTGCTGTGATCGGCAAATTACTCTTTCACGTGTCCAGACGGCGAGACACTGCAACGGAAGTCCCTTAATTTCAGTTCATTTTCCACGTTCAGAATTCATATCCGTTTATGCTTTAGCTTTTAAGGGTTGTTCTGGCGATAGGAGGGTCACTTGTGTATAGAGGAAGTAAGCAACGATGTTGCAGACAGCTCTTACAAAACATTAAATTAATTTTCACATACTATTCTTAAACATAGCATGACTTATTGATATAACGAATGTAATATTTCCTATTTCAGTTAGTTTAACCGATTTAATAGGTGCGTGGCATAACAAATGAGAGTGAAATGAGACTTTATTCATTGAACTTTCCAGTTATAAAGGTAATTAACTTACTTTTCCACAAAGTATAAGCTCGTATGTGTAGCAATCCCCTAGATATATAGAAAATGCTCGCTGTACGAACAAATATAAGAGCTAACCACTTCAAACTTGGAGTATAAAGCGCATCTCAAGATTATTTTATACTATCGATAACTCCGATTCGCGAATATCGATACAGATTGTTTTCCGATAGCAATAAAAGGCGTAATTCTAAACATATTATTGATAAACTATTTAAACATATTTAATCACTGGATTCGGGGTATCTCATAGTCGAGTTCACTCGATTATAGCATACTTACTTGTTATATATCTATCTAAGTACGTTCTTACATACCGCCTGCGCTTTTCATTATTGTGGTTCCATATTAATCTCATTTTAATAAACTCCACTTGAAAAAGTTTTTAATCACTTCGAAAATGTTGTCAAACATGTCTGCACACTTTTAAGCAGCTTGAAGCTAAAGTAAACCAGCAAACTCAAATGCTTCTCTGGCTGCCGTTGTTGGTGTTGTAATGTTAATAAGTATTTTAACCGTCAGAGCTTTACCGGTGTATTCCACTTTTAATTTGGAATTTGGGCAATAAGTTAAAGATCAGTAATGTTGTGTGCAATTCGAACATACATTTCGGAAAACAATCACAAACATTATATATATGAATCTTGTGTGTGTTTTCGTACTGGAACTAGAGTTCTAGAAAAAGAGTACTTATGTTGCTAGAAATAAAAGAGTTATCTGGAATTGTTGTTATAAAGAACACTTTCCTTTTTATTTTATTAAGATATGAGAGATACTCAATATTCGAAGTCTCCACTTCTTATATATTGGCTAAATCGACACGGCTATTGATGCTGAGCAAGAATACACATATATACTTTAAGGGGTTAGAGATACTTTTTTCACAACTTCATTATACCCTTACCTTTTTTTTAAAAAAGGTAAACCAGCTGACACCTCGACTTCATCGTCAATTTAAAAATGCCACCAAGCTTTATGATATATATTTTTCCGATGCTGATAGTTATTTCTCAAACGCAAAAATGTGTGACTTAATTTATATATGTACAAAATATATATATATATATATATATATATATATATATATATATATTGTTGGTAAACCAATTAAAACGTCAATATAAAAAGCATCACGGCAGTTATTATCAGCACTGGGAATATGTCTTTATTGGCTTGTCGGTGTCAAGCCAAGTATATAAGTTGGCGGTTGGCTTTTCAATGACATCATTGCCAAGTACGCAAGTATTTCTTCTTATTTTAGAAACTGAGTCGACCAACAAGATGCAACACAGCATAATGTGTTTTTCCATTGGCTTGCGGTTCAAGTATATATTCCGTCTGAGGATGCTACATATTTTCTTTAATTTCAATGGGGGTCTGCGCTTATAGCAGGTGGGCGTCACGACGCGTCCCTGTTAGTAAAATGAAATGTGGCAGGTAATTAAGCGGGCGGAATTGCTAAATTATTACAGCTTATAGCGCGGGTTCCAGGGATACCCATGCTCTCAAACACTACGTCTGCTCAGGTTAATGGGATGTTAAAATGGAATATCTGCCCGTTGGCTGGGCGCGATTTAGTTTCTTGAACGTTCTGATTTCACATTTTCACAAGCCCTCTTAGCTTTTTTCCTTGACTATTTGTTGAGTTGGCAGCATCAAGTGCTGTTAACAGTTTTGAGCTGCTTAAGAGTCTGCACCTGCGTTGCTTAATGACGAAACTATTATTAATATGCGTGGGATATAAGACGCCCGTTTTGCTCGTTGCTCGGCTCTTAAATAGTATTATTGGTATGCAAATATGATCGCTAATCCCATTGGATTAAATTCTTCACTTCTTAGAATAGTATATATCACTAGATTTGAAGCCTCCATGTCGACCAATAGGCAACCAATATTGTCGCAATTTAATGATTTAGTTTTGATTATTAATAGCTGAAACTAAACATTATAATAATCTACAAGCAATCTCTGTCTCAAAATTATACCCATACTCCTTACTCTGCCATTCGAGATATACATTTGTTAATTTTATGCAAATGACCCCAGCGGCCCTTGGCCGTTGGTCAGCTTTGGTTGGACGCAACCAGCAGTATAATAAGGTAGCGCGATAAACTGGAACTAATTTAGTAAACAAGCTATGGAAAAAGGCACAAGCCGAACATGAACATACTTTCTTTTCAAACCCCACCCTAAATCTAAAGCAATTCATGTGTGTGAGTGTGCACTTCACGGGTGAAATAGCAGCAGCAGCTCATTTTCAGAAATTATAGGTAACACCATAACCAACACAACAAGCTGGTCTTTCATTCAAATTAACGTATATAATTATGTACTCGAAATATGCAATACGAATCCTTAAATTTTCACACTTATTATCATAATTATTGAACACTTAAGTAGACGTCTCGATTTAGTCTAATCATAGCGAAGGAGTTTATATGAGTCGAACGGATTAATTGTAGACTAGACTAAATAATAATTGTACATAAACCTTATTAGTATTTTCTTTATTTGTTTGTTGAAAATAACTTGAATAGTTGCGGTGCGATATATACAAACGTGCAACCATTTAATAAGGGCTACGGTGAAGAAAGATTTATGTCGTCTGCTCAACTTTCTACTCTTCTCCCTTTAGTTCGCATTCAAACTGGAGGCAGTTTGACTGCAAAATACGCCGAAAAAAAAGATGAATTTCCATACTTTCACGCTTCGTAAAGTACTGTTGTCCAGTCAATGGCCCTGACAGCGCAAGCAACAGTTGAAAAGGTGGGCGGCGTAAAAGAGCCGCACGCAGCGCTGTCGACGTCATCGTCATCGTCATGCCCCAGCGCTGTGGGCAGTAAAAAGGTAGACAGAACCAGTGCACTGTTTCCCCGCCGGCACGAGGCTCGGCTCGTGACACTGATTTAGCCGAGCAACAACGAATGTTTATGGAGGCAGGCAAGAGGCGTAAATAGGGTTCCATAGCCACTGCCACTGCCACTGCCAGTGCCACTGCCAGTGCCAGTGCCACCGCCAGAACCAAGGAAGGGAATGTGAATTCGATGCGCAAGGGATTTCTCCTCACAAATACAAATTTATGCAGACAGACATACACGCAATAACACCCACCGCTTACACGACTCGCCCGTGCTCGTGGTATTTCGGATTGCACACTCGTGTTGGGGGTTGGAAAAGCATCGTTGCCGTTAGGCTTACCATAGTACTGGTTTTACTGTTGCCCTGTAAAGAGTTTTCATTATAAATGAAAATCAGTTGTTGGCTCATTCGTTTCGTGACGTTCAAGGCGGAAGTACATGCCAGACGCATAGCAGTGATGGCTCAGGGTTTCTAGCTTTTGTTGAAAGTGTCGGTCTGAATATCGGGTCCGCGTGAGGCAAACGTCCCTTTTTTAATGGTGTCTCACATCAGTTTTTGTTTAAGTGTAAATACAAAAAAAAAACAATGTGAAACATTCAACAGCATAAAGAAATGCAACTATATTCTTTGGCTGTTTAAGAAACCAATTGATGCAAATAGCAAAGTCGCAAGTAAAAAGCTACAAGTAATAATATTAATATGCGACAATATTTACTTATGAATATAAAATCAGTGATTGGACTTTCAAGTGTAAGTATTACACAATTACTCCACATACCAACAAAATATATACTTAAACCATAATAAAACTTATGTATCTACAGAGCGTTAACAGGTGTCCATTCAGCAAAGTCAATTGTTATTTGATTTTACTTCAATTTATTTAACCTTAGTCAGCTTTAAATTGTATGCAAGGCGGGATTTGAAACGGGTATAAGCTTAACCTTAAGCTGATGTACAACCCTATTGGTTGTTGTATAAAATCCCTAAAGTGTTCATAAAGCGCAAAAATCCTTAGCCCCTTTGACGTGCCAGCTCTAATGAACTCCGATTTATATGATAATCGGTTCGTCGGTTTTTCCAAAGCAAATTGATCAATTATAATTACTAGGAACGGACCAATTGATGTGTCTTCTCTATGTGGCTGCAACTTTCTTAATTAAATATTTGGTTTACTGCAAATTTAATGAAAAGACTACGAAAATATTTAAAATTGAGTCAGTATCTATATATTACAGGAAATCAGTATCATTCATTCTGCGAAGCGCGGTAAAAACGATCCAAAACCACTCAGTCACTCAGCAAGTCAGTCAGCCGAGGCTTTGTTGCACAATCGTCAAACTCGTACGTTTTAATGTTACCTCACTTGGCTTTTGTGTACTCATTCTTTATGTTTATTGATGCACAATTAAACCGCATTTGGCCAGCCAACCAGACATTCAGACAGACCGTTAGTCTGTCATCCGGCCAAACAGAACAAACAGAATCTTTGTATACTGTCATGGTCTATTGCCAACCAAATTTACTAGGAGTGTGTTCAAATGGAATCAGCTATAGGCATAGAAATGACCAACAGCTGATACACATTAATACACACATAAGGCCATGAATAAATACATATTATATGATATGATAACATATTAATGTAAATACATAAATTATAAATATGAATTTACATTTAGGCTGTTGTTTAATTTCGGAAATAATACCTGAAAGAAGATAATCGCGAGTAGGTAGTACTATTGATATATATATACATTTTCTTGATCAGGTCTGTTCGTCCAATCTTGTAAGGGTTCTCATATTCCACATGCGAATAAGTTTATTTCATATTTTCAATATTCACATTGTTTCCCCAAATTCAGCGAGTGACTCTTCTCAGTTTTAGGTTAAATACTGACGTACTAATTGCTGACTTGACTTGGAAGACTCAATTTCCAGGTTTAACTTAAATTAGTAGTGCCCTATATGGTACATATTTTCTATCTGGAACAATATGTGAAGTGATAAATTAATTTTTGGCAAAAAAATATCCATATCGGATTACTAATTCTAGGAACAATTGATTGAGCGATGAGTTTTTTATTGAAAACCTGTTTTATTTACCAAGATATCCTAATCGTACTCAATAATTTCTTAAATTTATAATGAAATTTATATTTATATATTAGCATGAGACAATGGTATTTTCGAACAGCTCCATGTATATTCCGGCATTCATCAATTGAAAATTGTCGTCCTTTCCAGTTCAGGCTTTAGCAAAAATGATAACATGACTGATGTCGATAATGGCGGCTGAGAAAAGACAAAAGTAGCACTTAAACAAAAGGTATGATAGACATTTTCGCCCGTCAACCCAACGACAAACTTAGTCATTGATGTAACTGATAAAAGTAGTGAATACGACAGACAGCAGAATCAGCGGAAATGTGCGAGTTACAATAAACACAGAGATACACACCCACTTAGCGATAGCTGACTGGCTCAACTAGTGGCTGCTGAGTACTGAGTTTGCCAACTTCCGCTTTGATACATTGCATACATATGTACATATGTATGTACATACATATGTCGGGTATGTGCATATATTCGAAAGCACTATTTGCGACAACAAAGGGGTTTCACTGCATCCGCTCTTACATCCGCACTGTACGAGTAACTGTCGCATTTCACCGAATGTGGTAAAATAAACTTTAGACTTTTTATTCTTATTGCTTTAGTTTTAGATTCCTTCACCATCAAACCTACTACCAATTTATATTTAATTTTATTGTCGATGTAGTTCTACTCACAAATAGGCGCCTTCTGCACTAGTCATTTGAAAAGCTCCACATCTGTATTTATTTATTATCATACAACAGTGTACAGCGAACCTCTTACAAGTTGTTTGTTTGGCCATCTGTTTTACTAGAGCTTCCCATTCTCCGATGAAATTTCCTTCTCTAATATCTTTGAAAAACCCATTAATATATTATGTAACTCATTTGGACAATACAAGCTTAGAAACCCAGGCAGTCGATTTCACCCAGTTGGTAAGTAACGCATCCTCTCAATTTTCAATAGATTAACAACAAAATTCATATAAACATTTTTAGCCTGCGGACTCTTATTATTTTTTTAATGCAAGCTACACATCTTTACAACAGCTATTTTAATTGCTGTGGTAAATTCATAAAGATAAGTATTCGAGGAAAAAAGAAGGCTGAACAAAATATTCTACGACCAACAGAAATTTTTTAAGAATGCTAACCTAAATACAAATTCTTTAAAGTAAACAGCTGTTTGGTTACTAGGTCTGCAAGCATTTTAAATTATATTTTCACTTCACTTTTTCACTTTGTATTTGTATATATATATATATATATATATATATATATATATATATATATATATATCTTATTTGTTTTGTAACATAAAAAAATAAAAGCATTCAAAAGTCATCCAAGCATAATTATCGTTCCAAGCCAACTCCTATAATATGACACTGAGCTAAACGATATGTGGAAATGTAGTTTTGCTGACCAATTTTACACATGCCAAAATTTTAAATGTGCTTACAATATATTTATTTTCACTTACTGCAAGCTGCCAAAATAATTACAAAACAATGCAGAAAACATTACATTAATATTAAACATGATATTTAGTTTTAACACAGCTATTGATGCTGTATAGTGTCCGGTTTCAAAAGAGAAATGTATTATGTAGGCTGTAAACTGATTTGTATTTTATCAGACCACGGTTTGCATCAAGCTAAAAATTAATTAATGCTTAGAGCGACGTTGGGTATACTCCAATAATAAATACAATTCCCTGCTATTGATTTTGTATACACTTTGATTTTGATTTTGTGCAATGTCCGTGATGCTGTCCGTCAGTGTACACCCAACTTTTTTCAACACACTTAAGTCTAGAATCTTGAAACTTGTAATTTATAATCGATTATGACTGTAGCGAACAACGGCTTAGCTTGGTAATAGGAAAATTACCTATGCCCCTCTGTAAAATTCGTTCTAAACTCGGTACACTCTGACTCGTGTCCGCAATAAAAGCCCAACTCCATCGGCAAATAAGCATCGATTTTTAAAAAATATGGCTCATCGTGGATAACAATATATATTATGTAAATAATTTATATATAAATAATAATATAATAAGTTATCTCTTGTGAATTGAGTCATCTAAGTAAATAGTTAGACAGCACAGTTTATGCTGTTGGCAGACTACATTTAAATTTTTTACTGCGACTTAACAATAAATTTACAAGAGTACTCAGAGTGGCATTTTCTATCCTCCTGACTTATACAGCGCTTTTGCAGTGTTGGCTGGTCCTTTCTTCTCCACTGTCTATCTTTCACTGGCCATATTTTATAAACATGACGGTGGCAATACAAGCAGACTACTAGCTAAACTGCCGTATCGCGCACAGTGCACATTTCTGCTGAAAGCAAATTAAATTTTATTTGATTTTAAGTGAATTATTTACTTTCTTGTTGGTGGCGTTTTTACCAGCCAACATTTTCATATTTCACGTTTTCTTTTTGCGATGATTGGCATATATATTCTGCAAAGGATCCTTATAGCAAGTAGCAAGTTAGTTGGCGAAGTTTCTCCATATTGATAAAAACACAATCATTTTTTTCCAATCTTGCGAACCCATTTCGCTTTCAAACTGTCATGTATATGTATGCATCAATTAATAATTAATTGTTATTCATCAGTTATAAGGTATGTTTGTTTGAACCGAATATAAGCAATTCGACTAGGAACCAAACAATCATATGGCTATGCGTATATATTTGTCTAAAAGGTTTTTTAATTGTGTTCTTACCGGCACCGTAAAGTATAAATTTTTACTTTATTAGCCGTGTTCTTACAGCCATTTCAGTCTGTCTAATTTTTGTAACCCTGGAATTAAAAATAATCTTGATGAAACTTTGCTACATAAGTCGGAGATAAACGGATCGGACCAGTATATTATATAGTTACCACAGATTCAATCAGTCGAAAAACTGACCTATCTCGAACATAACATAATATTTCGGACTCTTAATATATATTATTATCCTAGTATATATTAGCCGACACAAGCACACATACAAGCTTATGTCCAAACAATAAGTGTGCGCCTTTTTTCACAGTGTTGGATAAATAAAGACTTGGGTTCAGAGTATCTTCTGCTGGAATTCGCTCTATTAGATCCTTCTTACATGTTTTTTTTTTCTGATCCTGGGCTTTACATTTATCGGAAAACACCATATTTAGAAAAATGTAATATTTAGTGTAATCTCCAACCATACAGATCGCATTCATACTTCTTGAATTTGCTAAAATAAAATTACCACGGTCTCAAAATCAAAGCAATCACAAAAACTTGATATCCTGCCATTATCCAAAGGCTTGCGACATACGTCAGGTTGAAATGTATAAGTTATTGGTTGCAATATATAAGATATCTGTTGTATATATATGTATGTGTATATAACACAATAATAATATAATATGTTGTTTTTTAATTATTTTCTTACAGATAATATGGACCACTGCGTGCACAGTTGAATTCGCCATTGATAATTGGCCTAAAAGTATTTCGGGAGCGTACTCGAGCGTAGTTGGCAGCAGAGGTTTTCAGTTGCTTTTGAAAGGAAAGTGTCACAGGCAAAGTATATTATATTATATTATATTATATTATATTATATATTTGAGAAAACCGACGAGGTCTGTAGTGTGTTCCACATTGAGCTCGGGTTTCGTCAGCAGCGGGCTGTGATAACTAATAAACAAGTTCGTTGTCGACGAAACCTGCATACTGTGTGGAGAGTCAACGAGTTCCACTTCTGATCAATTAAGTGGACATATGTAACACCAGTCGAGCAAACACAAAGTATATATCTTAAATGTGCTAACGGGAATCTTCGATATCCCATCGGGGAATGGAGAAATTAATCCAAAATGTTATTGCTTTGTGAAGGTTATTTGAATTTTGTGTTCATGACTTGAACAAACCGATAGACGTACTCCACTTCCATATTTCCTACCTTTCATATCGATGAACACATATATCGCCCATATTGTTATAGCTAGAATAAAGCATTTTTAATACAGATTCCTGGAAACCTTCTCTAAAACAATGTGTATCACTAGCCTCATTGTTTCAATATATATTCCCTAATCGACTAGGCTACTGCCAACTGCACCGTTCAAACTTTTTTTTACTTAAAAAATAATAACATATAAGCGTATATATGTACATACATTGTGAACGGGTCACAATCGGTGTAAATGTTAATGTCAGTGATAAAAAGAAAAATAATCGATAATACCACCCTTAAGATGTACACTCAGAATAAAAAGGCAAAATCGCCCTGAAATAAAGAAAAACGCTTTAAAATTAAAACCTTTCTCAAAACTAGAAAGATTTTTAGGCCTTAGAGATCATTTTGAAATATACAAGAAAACAAAAAGTTTAAATGTGTAGAATCTTAAAATACTAATGTTTAATAATAACAATAAAATAAATTACAGAAAAGCTAATGGAAAAGTTTGGGGACACTAATTAAAAAACAGTTGGATATTAGATAAAAAGAAGAAAGAATATAAAAACGCTAGATTTTAGAAATATACCTTCTATATATAATATGCTGGGCTACCCATGCCGCCAAATTCTAAAATTTAGATCGATTTTTTCTAAGTGTATTCAAATACAAACATTGAAATGAAAAATCACTTAGTTATCAAGTAAATAATGAAAACAATGGTAGAATATGAAACCTAAGCTCTAAGGTCTTATCGTACCCAAATATGAAGTGAGCTGTATCTACACTCAGAAAACAAGTCGCTCTAAAAGTTAGACAATCGCCCTAAGAGCTCGAAAGAGTTCTTGGATAATATTTTCTATTACCAAGGAATATTATATTAAAAAATAATATATTAAAAAAAAATCCAAGCTCAAACACAAATTTTACAAATATATAGGTCATCCATACATACAGCTAAAGAACTTGTCAAAGTGTGAAATGAAGTTAAAGTGTAAAAATATGTTTGAAATACTATAGAATTTGAATATAACTGTAATATATAAAATGTCTCTCATTTTAAGTTGGACATTACAATTTTTGATATTAAAATAAGAGTTTCTAATAGCACAGAGGGTATATGCACAAATATATATAATAATATATAAATAACCATTACCATTTGTCACTGACAACAGCCGCGCACATCGGAAACCCAAGTTAATACCCATGCATTAACTAAAAACAAATTACACATACTATATGACGATCTATACACAACTCTGACCACTATCTAACCAAAGCGATACGAACGAAGTGCGAAAGACAATTATTTTTTAGTTTTCTTACAACAGCAGTGGCGCCTACACTTTTATTTCACACCTTGAAAAAAAAACAGTTTTTATTTTGTGATTACTATAAACATTAAAAATTATTTTAAAAACATTTTCTGACTTGCATTAATGTGTGAGCCGAACATCTTGATTAAATACGAACGAATGCCATCTGTCACATTTAGGTAAGAATAATTGATTTTTTTTTTAGTTAACATTTTAGTTATAAAAATAATATTAGAATGTGCTTACACAAAATTTGCTTAATAAATGAGCTAGTTGCCTTACACACATAATTTTAAATAACATTATTTATATATATATATAACGGCAAATGAAAAAATATTAACGAACTTGAAAATTTTGCCATAAAGTTTGTAACGTGTTGATATATTTATTATTATTATACTTGCTTGAGACTGAATGTCTTTCATCAATAAAAATAACTATTGTCAATTGATTCACTGTAGATTACTAAGATCGTTCTCCAATTCCGTCTCGAAAGACTTCCCAGAAGCCTATATCTGCCGCAATTTAAGAGCTACAATTGTAAAACTTGGAAGGAACGTTACGAGCTTATATATGCCGAAATTTGAAAGGCAAGCTTGGACTGTACTTCTTGGATACACCAAATGACTACAAAGTTCCCTCTTGTTAAAACTAAATTTGTTGCACAAGTTTCAAGTGTTATTTTTCAGTATGTGTTGGCCTTATATTGAAAATTGTGTTAATCTGTGTGTGTTAACAGCGGCAGACAAAGAAAGCACAAAAATCGCTAATCAACTACTCAAACGTTGTCTGCCAGCTTAAGTTACTGCCACAAATATTTGAAGCATTCAGTGTCATAGAGAACTTACTGATGTATAGCTGTACACAAAAAATCAGCTACTGAGTCGCGGAATCAAGTCATTACAATAGTCAACCATTTCACACCAATGATTGCTTTCGAGTCTGCTCTTTGAATCTTAGCCCAATAACATTTTATTATGTCGCTAACTAACTTAAACATAAATGGCTTTTATGAAGAGCCGATTTTATTGTGGAAGACAAAGCAACGCGTTCATTACAGAGATGATGTGGCGCGTGCCAAAAAGTTCGTGTTTTCTATTGAAAGTTAATGAATACATTTTATTGTTATCAAATTCAAATCACACACATTTTAAAGAAGCAAACCATCAAATACCTTTAAAGTGTGTGTGTGTGTGATGAGTGTGTTTTAAGTGATGTGTTTATTTTACACTATTTATTTTGATTTGATATCTATAAAATATGTACAATACAATAACAACATATACATCGAAAATTATTGTTGCTGCTTGTTACTTAGACAACGCCACTAGCGATAACGGCATGGCTAATATGAGCCAGCAAGTTATTTTTGGCCCTTATTGAAATTCAATGAAATTCATTTCTGTAGTTCGTGTATGTTATTTATTTATATTTATTATTTATGACAGCGGCTAAATTATTGTTTTGGCGCCAAGCATAACTCACCTCATTATTCAGAAAGTGTTTTTTTTTTTTAATGTATGGTTGTGTCGCTCTAAAAAACAGCATTTTTGTTTCTTAATTCCAGAGCACATTTTTGTAAAAATTATAAAATAGATAACCATCTAGCGTGTTTTATATGTTACTCTCCTTAATTTATAATTTTATTTGAAAAGGCTTTTTCACTGCATGCCGCACCGAGAGCATTGTGTTACTCCTCACAGAGCTATACGGGAAAGAACTATTAACAAATAACTTAAATTTGCTTCCATAGCAGCAATCGCTAAATTTAATAAATAATGCAATTCAAATGAACGCTGATGGACTTCGGTCTGCAAGGGTATATCATTATTATTTATTTTAAATTTGGAGATTCTAGCTCAAAAACTGACTGAAATATAGGATTTCGAATTTTGTAGTAGCATTTTCACAGTTTAATTATAATACTTAATTATAATATATTATTTTAAAAAGATTTGTATAACTATTAGTTGGCAACGAAAATGCAATAAACTTCCTTCCAATAGCAACAATTGAGCATAGTATGTAGGCGTACATAGCACTTACATCGATTCATAAGTATTTATTTATACCTTGAACTGTTTTCACCGCAGCTTCTGCTACTTCAGCACAAAATTATGTTTGATATTTCACTTAGCTGCTCTCCGTTAATCGCATACAAAGCTGATTAGTGCAAAATTAGCACGGAAAGTTTTGCTTTTTATAAGCATCGCGCATTTTTATGTACATTGTATGTACATATGTACATTATATGTATAAAAAAAAATAAAGTTCACATCGAATCATGATTCGCCTTCTCGAAAAAGTCCACCGAGCTTTGATACTATAATTTAAAAAAAAAGAATTTGTAAAAAACAGAATATATATAGGCATACAGGTAAATTTAGATAACAGTTATATAAAAGATGAATTCAAGGGGTTCAGGATCAGCATTTCCTAATATTGGGTGGATTTTTAAAAAATTTAAAAAAATACGCCTCATTTCTTGCTGTTGGTTTCTATGGGGAAACATACATATGTAATTCTTATATTGGCGTTTTTGTTACCTATTTTTCTTATGGAAAATTAGTGTATTTTAAGATTTCACATATACAAACGTTTTACATAACTACTAAATTTTGGGGCGGTTTTTTTTCTGACTGAGTTAACTGCACGACTAATGGACTTCATACATTTTTCGCAAATCTTTATATACATATGTGCAGCTACAGAAATTCCAAAAGATATACAATTTGTCATGTTTTTTCGTTAATAACAATAATAATTGATAAGTGGCGAAACGCTAATTGTAAAATTGAAATATATTATATGACATAATTTTGATTTGAACCACAAAAGCTACAGACATTCAAAATGGTATTGATGGATACAGACTTACTTATTTGTTGTGTTATCAGTCGGTAATAGCTTTGTAGAGTTCACCGCCCGTGTGCTGGTCTTAAATTGGCTAATTAGGTGTGCTTCAGTCCTACCAATGCTAACTCCGTTATGAACGTGCAATCATTGCAAAGCCAAACACAACAAAAATTAATTGACCAAATCAATCAGAAACCAATCAGCAACTCAAGATAATACATACTGACCAGTGAGGGCACATCCATCTTTTGAATTTGTCGACGAAAAACCGTGTTCATAGTTGACAATAGCCAGAAGTTTGTTACGGCAATGTTAGTTGATGTTAAAATTTTAAGTTGAACAGAGCTGGGGATTTCCCAGCGTGTCTACTGTGCTTCTACAATAGTTGTGTGTGCGCGCAACTGCACTCCGAAGTTTTCACGAAAATTGTTGAATTCACACCCGATCTAACGTCAGCAATCAAATACTTAACGACAGCTGTCAATTTATTGCAATAAGGCCGAAAAAATCGATATCCTTCTCTCGCCTAACTCCGTCAACGGCGCTGGAAACGCCACTCAACTTTAGTTCATCGATTGCCGCTAGCTCGAACTCTATAAAACGATACGCTCGTACCGCATGTGATCACTGCGGCCATCATAACATACCAATTATGTCACACCCAATATCGCCGCTAGCGAAATCGCAGACTAATTTGGAGCTGATGGATCCAAGTAGCCAGCAGCGCCAGACACTTTTACCAGTGCCAACCAATGGTATGCATCGTGATGACTCAGCTTGCACACTCCAAGTGTCCCGCCGCCCTTCTATACTACTGCAAGAGATCCTCACCCAGCGACCCCCTGGTGCTGGACGCAAGGATCCCAGTAATTTTCTTCATCCACGCAACTCTAAAAATGCAGGGTATAGCTGGTCTTTAAATTATTTACATATACGTACGCCAGTTAAATGTTATTAGCTAATTAAGTTAAGAACTCGCTGTCTTTCTCATTTCCGTTTTCTTTTATCTTTTCCAACGAAGAAACCCACATGGAACGGTTAATGGCAGTACGGCAACAATTAATTTTCAAAGCGGATCTACCAGTGCTCGCAATGGTTCGAGTTCCAACTATGACAGCGGTGCAAAAAGCTTTCAGGCCAAGCAACAGAAAGAAAAGAACCGACGAACGGGCAAGTAAGAAAGTCCTTAGCCTAGCCTAAGATGATGCAGGATACATTTGTTTCCCATCTTTATAGCGATGCCATCAGCTCGGCATTGTCTGCCACTTACTGCAAGCTACTAGTCCTTTTAGGTGTATGCCTCCCCATCACTGAAGTCATCTCAGATCAAATACCAACATATGTTTATCAAGGATTTTATGTTTATTTATATGCTGGCAGCATATTATTTGTGATATTTGTTTATATAAGTGCATTTCGAAATCGATCGCTTTTTAATGCACTCAAGGATTTTCGTAAGTCTAATAATAATTTCTACATTTATTTTTTTAATATATGTTTCCCGTTTCACTTGTGCTTCAAATATTACATTTTTTTTTTTAATGTGAAAGATTTTATTTACAAAAAAAAAATACACTTATGTAAGAATGGTGTATTTGATACTCAGCAATTAAAAGATTCCACACATAAATATGACTTAACTTAAATTTGCTTAAAGGCCAAAGGTTTTGTACATAGTAAAGATACCATATTGTATCAATAGATAGGTAAATATCTGCAACCATAATTTATACAAATTGTTTTTGTTTTTTTAATTTATAATAAAATTGATGTCAGCTGTCAGAAGATGGACTGATGTCTGCAATGTTATGTAATCTTCGACGTAGCTTAACTAGCCGTCCTATAAACTTAACCCAATAAAAAGTAGTAAAAGTGGTATAATGAAAATGTGCAAAGGTTTATAGATTAATGTTGAAAATTTGAAGCTGTGAAACTAGAAAACGGTCGTCATTATTTACGTAATTTGTTTTAATTCTTGATTGTTTTAGATGAGAAGAATAGCAATATACACCTAAAGCACAAAGTGACTCACTTCGGAAGTTTCTACCTACGCGTAGGTGCTATTGCCTTCGCAATTGGTACAATGGTGTATTCGGGCTTGGAGTTTGGTCAATTCTTTGAACTGAATGGTCATCCGGGATGTCACGACGTCTTTGTAGCCATCACCCCTATCTGCCGCATGGTCTTGTGCATTGCACAGGTACAGTTCATCTTCCTTAACACCACGTATATGGATATGGCGCGTCATAAGGTCACCTCGCGATTCGGACTTATGCACATGGTGGCCACCAATCTGTGTGAATGGTTATACGTGCTGGTCGAGGAAACAAAGCACGAAATATTTCATATTGGCCACCACGATGCGGGCCAAGATCCGATCTTACATAACGGTACACATGGCGGTCCCGATTGGTCGGCTCTTAATGATTCCCTACACTTGCATAGTCCCCATCAGACTGTATCAACCATGCAAGCCAACTCCACTTCACCGCTTCACAAGGTATTAGTAAATATGACGGCGACGGTTGGTAATGCCACAGTACTAGAACCGACTTATGCCCCATTTACTGGATGCTCCCGTACAACAATCATGGGTGCTTTGGTTCAACAGTTGTCTCCGTTTCTATTTCCGTGCACAATTGAATACTCGCTCATTTGTGCAGTTATTTTATTCGAGATGTGGAAGACCGTTAAGTCTATACCGGATATAGACAAGACGCGTAAAAACTCGGTGAAGCCAGTTGCGCAGAAGCCGGCACATCACTTCTCTGTCGATTGCTCCCAATCGCACAAGGGTCTATTCTTCGGTATACTTATTATTGTCATGACCATAATCTCAATGATTATGTACTTTGTATTGTATACGCAACCCGGCTACGAACTCATTGCAACCCAGGAAGTCACACTCTGGGAAACATTTATGTACTTTATGTGCGCCTCCGCAATAATAACCGGTCTGTATATTAAAAAAAGTAGCCAACTACATATATTATCTTAATTCTTTCGTGACAGGCATGTTTCTAATGCGTGATCTAAAGTTTGTAAAAGATACGAGCGACGAACACCATTCAATGGATTTGGATAATCTCCTGCTGGTTGTGGCCCAGACAGGTGTCTACTTGTACGGAATGTTCAGCATTCTTGGTAGCTACTTTGCCAAATGGGACACCGTACCGGATCGAGTTGAAGGCATTATCGCGGAGGTGTTTGGTGTGGTGCAGACATCTCTGCAGACCATGTTTATATTACATGCTAGCCATCGACGCTGCAAGGGATCGAAACAGGTCCGACGAAAACCGGGCCGCGAAATTATAACCTTCCTTTTGGTCGCTAATATTGCCATCTGGTTTGTCAACACGCTTATCAAGGGAAGAGCCGTGTTTCGTGAATCGCACCTTGAGTTTTTCGGCGTTTGGGGATGGACGATTATCACACATATTTCAATGCCACTGGCGATTTTTTATCGCTTTCATTCCACGATTTGTCTATTTGAAGTGTGGAAAGTAACATACAAGGCCAAGGCTCATTAGGTTGTGCTGGATTCAAATTTATAAATGTATTTTCCATGTTTTTTTTTTATTAAATTATTTTTAGCCTTACTGTTTGACTATTCTTTTGTTAGTATTTATTATTGAAACTATTACAACAGCAGTGACTTAGAGGGATGCTCTTGAAAGTGAGTGGGCGTGAAAATAATATTTATTAATCATTTTTTTCAGATTACTCAAATAAAATAGTTTGCTGAATGTTGACCAAGGACACGAAAAAAAAAGTTAATTGAACTGAAGACTCATTTTATGAAACTGCAATTTATTTACAATATAAATTTTTTTTTAATTTTAATCCTCTCGGTTTCAAACTCAAATCTAAAATTGGAGATGTACGTCAACTGTTTTTTAAAAGCTTTAATTTTTCACAGTGTCCTTTTTATTAAGATTACAATAAATACACTCAAATTTATACAGCATTTTTTCCCATTAAGAAACGCTTTTAATTCACCAATGAAATTAAAATCCATTCCATTATAGAGTTGTTTACTTGATACTTGTCAAAAGTTAAGAAAAATAAATTTCTAATACACTCATAACTTTGACTTTTAAATAATAAATCAAAAATAAATATTATAATTTATTGCAATATGTTTGTTTACAAAAGCTTTACACCTGTTATGAATGGAAACACAAAATAATAAACATAAAACAGTAAATGTAGAGTCAGTAGTTAATTTAAACTATGATGCTTAGAAGACTATTTAATCTATATTTAATTTAATTTGCATATACATAATATTGCAATGGCTTTTTTATACCTTGATACCAAAGTTATCATATTACATTGGTATGAACTTTTTTCGACACTCTTCGAGATAGAGACTTGAAACTTGGAACACATTCTGATCTGTACCCGCGTCAGACAAAGTGTACAAATTGGAGTGCTCCGTCAGCTAGGGGATTGGGAAATCGATAAAATCGATTTTAAGGCTACAGTCACTAAAATTGGCGATCTCCTTCAAAGACCGGTATATGGCACGCCCACCTCCGCCGCCCCCTCCCATCCCTTAACATTTTCAAGGGCTATATCTTCCTCAGTTTTTGAGTTAGAGCCGTCAAATTTGGTAGGTATATTACTGGTAGCCGCCTTTCAGAGCGACAGAGCAACAGATCAACAGAGATAACATATTTTTATAGCCACGCCCATACCTGCGCCCATAATCGCAAAAGCCGATATTTCGGAAAGTATAAATCGAAAACCAAAATTGGAAAGTAACTTGCTGGTAACCTACTCCAAGGATCGGCATATAAATTATCAGACCACACCCGCTGCGCCCAGGAAATTTGACCCTAGAAATCGGAAATGCGCACAATTTGTAAGCTAGAGTCTCCAAAGTATGTTGCTGGTAACTCCCCTAAGAAATCGATAAAAATTGAATAGCCACGCCCACTCCGCCTCCATAAATCGATACACCTGTTAGTGTAGATCGATAAGACCATATATCTCACACAATTTGAAAGATAGAGTCACCAAATTAGAAAGGCATATTACTCGTAACACGATTCAAAAACGTATTTAAAAAAATGTTGGACCACAACCACTCCCGCTCCCAAAAAAGATAAAGGCCTAACTTGGACAAAAGATTTGTAATAATTTCACCCTTCTGTGGTCTTTGTTATTACGCCCGACTGCAACGTTCTCTCTTGTTCCATTTTAGAGCGGAGAACAAAAAAAAATAAATTTTGTGTGTCTTATTATTTGGCATTAATTATTTTTAATTGAAAACTAACAGAATCAGTAGAAACGTTATTAATAAATAATATTATCAACATTTTCGATGATATATATGTATATATAGTTATTACATTATATATAGTTGACAGGCAAGCTAGGCAAAGCTATGAAACAGAGTACAGCTTTACGTATGGCACTAGATACAATTTACAGTAGCACATATCGGTTTGGTTTTGGTATCGGTCTTATACGTTCTTAAAAGCTGATCTCTTGTTCATCTATCTTTTATTCATTATGTAAAATTGAATCACCTATATAATAGGCACACTATTAACTTCACTCTATTAATTTTTAATACGTAGATTGACATTAACCAAACTTTAACAACAAGTGCAAACTAGCTGTACATACATATCTGCCTACAATATGTTATCGTCTTTTATGTGATTCATTATATATTGATATACAATTTAATATGCAGCTTTTTATTGTAAGTTTCGTTGTTAAAAATATGTAACTTTATTAAAATATAGATTACGAATTTATTCGGCCTATAACATTTTTTATACGGTTTTGTAAAGATAGCTTACTTGAATGTTGACACATGCATTTGCATATACATATAAGAACTTATATGCTCTGGAAGTAAATTGGTATATGTAGCTTTTGTTATCATGTGAGCTTACGTTCCTGATTGGTGCAGAAATCTCTTACATATAATTCTCGATCAACAATTGATCGGCTTCAAGTTTTATATTGCCTGTATATAGGTAATTGCCGGAAGAAATATGACTAATCTTTTCAAAGTTTTTAAATGTACAGTTTAAAGCTTAGTTATTGAATGTTGAAAATTTGATAGATATGGTTCATCATCATACTTTTTGTCTTCAAAAGTATCTATATAACTTCAATCTTACTGTTTTATCTTGCACATCAATGCTTCCAAAAATAGTTTTTATTTATTTGAATCTTTGAAAGTGATCATTTTTTTATTTTTAATATGTCAATGTTTTGGGAAAGATATCGTTTCATGTTAGGAAGTTTTTCACAAATTGCATCTGTCTAAAAATAAAAAAAGGAATTCAGTTGAATAAATGGCTTTAGGATACCCTGTACCCAAATCAAATAAATCCCTTCACATAAAAAATACTTATTTGTATAACAATTATGCTTATAACCAATCATTATGCAATTTTCAAGATATAGAGATGATATGCGAAAAAATGCATTTACCACGCTAGACGTTTTTTTTTTTGTAATTTTTTGAGAAGTTTACGGTTCTATCAAAAACTTTTAGTGAGCTTAATTTTCGTATGTATATATGTACTATGCTAGACGAGCTGGACTAGGTCAACTGTTGATGCTGATCTACGATATTTGGTTTAATTTCTGTAAATGATGTTTTGTCTCTATTTAGATAACTTTTATAAAACGTATTATACCCATTTTATAAGTGTCGACCTCGGAATTGAGAGCATTGAAAATAATTTGAATTAGGGGTAGTTCACCGACTATTAATTTATTTATAGTTTTACGTATACATGTATACGCAGACCATATGACTTTAAATTAAACTAATTCTAATGATATTAAACACGGAAATTGTTATCAAATTTTCCAAGAATTTTTTATGGATAATATTATTTGACAATAATATATAGGTAAGCTTTCCATTACATATGTATAAGCTTATATTTATAACGAGTTATAATCGATTTCTACATCCATATTTGATTTTGATTCTTAAGACATTTCAGAACTTAATATATGTGGTGTGAAAGCGTACAATATATACAAAAGTTCTGTTTAACCGTTGCTGAGCATTTATATATAACATACATACATACATATATATTTTACTTTAACACACCTCGCAACCAATTTTGAAGACAAAAGCTATTCCTAAAAAAATTATATGAATGGCTAATTTTTCCAATTCAAGTATTTCAAAATCTTTAGTCAAAATCTAATTTAAATCAATATTTAACAACTCTTTTATAATTTGGCTAGCTGCTAACGCTCTATTGTATTTAATTGTTCTTTTTAGTGTAACTTTCAACTTATAATATTTTAGAATGGATAAAATGCAGCTATGCTGGAAGTGCTAGTAAAATTTAGTATCACAGTATTTTATATAAGGTCAAATTTTGTTTTATATGTATGTTTATTGTTATGCAACATTAATTGTCAATATTCATAAGTAGCATTTTTATTGTTGGATACATAAATGCAACTCAAATGAAACAAGTATTACGAGAACCTAAAGAAAGTAATTTGTTTTCTATGTAAATTCTATAACCAAACGAATTCTTAAACAAAAAAGGAAACTCAAAAAGTTTATAATATTTTTTAAGCCCAATAATTATGTTAAAGTTGATTCACTAAATCAAAAATATATTGCTAATTAATATGTGTTCATAAATAATTATCAATAGTTATTAAAAAGCATCGATTGTTTCTGCAAAAATTCATTGAACTATTTTCAGATTTTTTCTATAAAAATTCAAACTAAAATTCTGATGTCTTCTGCTTCACTCAACTAACTTTATTATAAAATAGTACAAGAAAGAACTGCTATCTCAGACACGTTGAAGATTACATACCCAATGCTGACATCTAAATAAATTAAAAAACCGATCGATTGTTTCTATAGAGGTTTATATAGTATATGGATGATGCTTGTCCAAATGTATGAAGCATAATAATACTTATAGCAAGATAAGATTTTTGAGAATATGCTGATGATGAAGCAAAAAATTGTTATTTTTTTCAGCAAAGAGAAGGATATTTCTAAGCTTAATCCAAGTTTCATTTTAAAGGGGATCAGTTCGTATATAAGTAAACAAACGGCTAGATCGGTTCGACTTTTGATATTCCACTATTAACCATCAATAATAAATTTATATAAATTTATTATATATATTATGGGGTTGGAGATTCTTCGTACTGTCTTTTAAATATATATGCATAACGCCCGTTTACCCAGGCAGTGTCTTAGCCCCGCCACTGTCCTTTTGGCCAACTAAAGAAACTTCCTCCCTAAGTCACTAATTAAGAAATGTCTAACATGCCTTGAAATTATTTTTAAATATTTAGCACGCCAAGCTTAACCCAAACATAAAAGCCAGTTTGAGATAGAATGGCCTTCAGCTATTATTATAAGAAGTGTTTATATTTATGGCTAAGAATTACATTATAATAGATAACTGGAAAACTGTTTTTTTTTTTTTTTGTATGGTACACAGTCTAAGGAAGTTTATGTGTGTGAGACGCGGATTTGACGTGGAATTGTGCTATTTTTTTATTTTTATTGTATATGTTTTTATAGAGATGTATATATAGGTGTGATTCTGTAAACTAGGGGGAACGGCATAAAATGTTAGTTCAAAGCTGTTAGTAATTGGTTATTAAAAGTGTTTTCATCTATGTAAAGTCAAAAACAGTAGTCACATATTGATGTTTTGGCATTTCTGCTAGCACGGTCCTTGTCGTTAATGTTAACATGGCTATGGACCCCCATGAATTTTATTTGTTAGGTTGTGGGAACTAACGGCTGCAGCCTAACAGCTGGTATTTTGAACATTGTGTTATTATTATATTCATGTCTTCGAAGAATCTCGAAACAGTATGTTTGGAAAGTAATTTAAATATAATTTTGTAAACTATTTCGATTGTACTTATACCTTATAAAAAAAAAAAAACATTTTATACAAATGTTGCTCGTTGTTATTTTTTGCGTCAGTTTGTAATCATTTCTTATCTGACTGTAGAAAATATAATGTATATATATATATATTGTTCATAATTGTGGATACTGTCTTACTTTTGAAGAGAAGCGTAAGTATGCGATATTAAAATGTTGTAATGAATACCGATCACATAAAGTACATACAATAATGTATACTTGACTAGTATCAACAGCAGAGCCAATCTTCTATGGAAGCAACACAAATCTTTCCCTGTATTTATTCAATATAATAATAATTTGATAAGATCATTTTTGATATGGGGTTACCCATTCTATAGTCTTTAATGGAACAACTGGAAGTTATAAGTTTCTCTTATTTTCATACAAATTTCGTAACTTGCATTGCTGCTTTTGTATAGATTCATACAAATGCCGAAGTTGCACGAGTGCTCAGTAGATGAAATACCTTCCTTCCGAACGATCTTACTAACTGATAGGCAATTAGTCGCTATAAACATTTTTGTCATATATGATTGCGTTCTATATTTTGACAACAAATTATTAACATCGGAAAACTGTGTCATAGCTGTAGCTGCCATAGGGTATATAATCTTCAGGGTGCCGAACAATTTAACAACAATTTATTGTTGATTTATGACATCAGATGACGAATGATAGAAAATAAATGTAAAACGAAGTAGAATCGATTTTCTCATAATCTAAAGCCTTTATTTGAATACAAGCAATATCGCTTTTTACCTTTAAATATTCGATAACCCAAAAACAGTTAAATAAAAAAATAAATAAAAAAAAAAGAAGAGTGAATCATTTGAATATTCCCAGACTAATATGAACTTTACATGCATACACATATGTATGTAGGTATATACCGTTAAATTTACGCTTATACATACATAATCCGCAGCATTCTAGAACAGTGCAAGTGGTATCTCTTAATTAAGTATCCTCTTATTTGTATCTAACGTCAAATAATTTCCAATCATTTTAATGAAAACCTTTGCTAACACACTCAGTTGTTATTCAACATTAAATAAATGGAGGTGATAAATGTTCAAATCAAATTAAATGCAATGACGTATAAATCAAAATTGGACTTTCGACCATATCGTTTATTAAAAATAATACAATAAATGTATTTCATTTGACAAGATCAATGGAGAAATCAATATAACACAATAATTTAAATTAATTATTTTTAAGTCTTTAAGGTTCCAATTGACTACTAAGGCCTGTGTGTTTAATGTTCGGCAATTATCATATAAAAAATATTTTTATGGTGACTTCAAAATTGCTTTGATCTTTGCAAACTGACCTAAAAACAATATGTTTTTACATATTTCCTGACGGAAAACTTTTTCACAATTGGAAGATTCGAATCTTATGCCTTTTATTTTTAAGTTACTGCAATCACATTAACTTCAAACATATTAAACGATATTATGTTTAACTAACCTTTCCCAAAAGTTGTATAACAAGATGGCACTGAATCGGAAGATTTTTTGAGGTATTCAGGCAGTTTTTGTTTGTGGGAAATTAAATTGACTATTATGAAGGTAGCTCGTTTCAAGAGTTACCTAAAACTATTATATTTTATTAAAAGTGAATTCTTTAAAATGAATATTAACACTCAAATAAAAGTAAAGGCATGCTTTATCCATATAATTGATTTTATATTGTGTACAAAAAAAAAGTATGGACAAGAAAGCCAAATTTAAAATCCCCTATTCATTTTGGGATTGGGTATTTTGTATTTAAATATATTTTTATAAAAAGTAAATTCAATTATCTTAAGCAAGATATAAATAAATGAGTTGCTGCTAGCAAATTAATTTAAATAGTGATTATAATCTTTGGAACAATTTTTTTTTCTTCAGAAAATGGTCTACCCAAAACTACGCACAAATTATTAAATGTGAAGTTTTCACATACTTATATATATTTTCACTTGCTTTTGAGATTATTTTACTACTTACAATTTAATTATTTGTGGTAGAGGCTAGTATAACTCATGTAAGTATACATGCTTAAATTTGATAATAATAATATATGTATTATATTTATACATATATATATTATATATAACATAATTATATATTTATACATATATAAATATATGTATGTATATGTATTATGTATAAATATATGCATGTATATTTTGGTTTTATTTGATTTTTATAAAGAGTAATACATACAAAATTGGGTCTAGCCCGATTTTCAATGAAAGTAAAAGAGAGCAAGATATAACTCAAAGTGGTTATTTTTCCAGAAATTTTAATTTCGAAAAACTTGTCATGTCATGTTATTGATGTAGCCTTCGATAGGTACAGTTCTTAGTTAATTTATGTAAAATCAATTATTTTAAGTAAAACGCCATAATACTTCATTACTTAGATCCAGCATAAAAACTACATTCTATTCTAGAAATATTCTACTGAAAAATCTCTTCGTTCCAATATTTGAACCTATATCTCTGTCGTTGTTGTTCCGATGCTTCATCGGCAGGTTATTAATTAAAATTAACTGGTTTCGATTTAATTGGACAAAAATAAAATTGCAGTCTAAATTGCAAGTTTTTATATGAGCTAAATTATCTAAATCTATTAATTGCTTGCCGTTGTTGCTGTCTTTTTTTAAAAAATTTGCTGTGGTACAAATGTATCCGGTTGATGGTGGAGTTGAATGCAGTCATTCCACATTGCCAAACTGATCTTGTTCAATTGGCTTTTTTAACCAACTGCCAAGGTCCTCTCGTTTGAATGCAGAAAACAGCTCCTGCTTCGCCGTCTGCAAAGAATAATGAGTACATGTATATGGTGAAAGCTTTATATATAAAATAAACAACAAGTACCAACCTGGTAATCCTTGACATCCGCCTTTGTTTCGCCGTAGTCCTTGATGACCTTGCGATTTGGCATGCCAGGCAAGTTTTTCATCAAAAATCCATATTTATCAAAGAAAGCTTGTTTCGTAATCCTTGACACCTGGCCACCAATTGTTCGCCCGGTTAGAGAATTTACCACCTCCAATTCCGTATCACCGATGGTCCAATTTATTCCAAAATTTGGAGCCTTTGCCTGATTGCGCGGTTCTGCAGAAGTAACCAGAGCCAGACGAGGCTTGTTTAAATGATACGGAGGCGGTAGACCTTGTATAGATTTCTCAATTCGGCCGCACACTGCGCGATACATGTGCTCTGGATGCAGCAGGCTGCCCAATACAATGGAATGCAGGTACACTGGCTCGATAATGGAAGACAGTAGCGAACCCTGAATACCCACAATGTTCCAGCGCGCAATTTTATCTGAACATGACATCGTTAGCAAACGCTGGCCCTGTGAATACCAAATTTAATGAAAGAATCAATTTAATTGAGCGTTTTGAGCCAACCCAACCCAGCCCACTTACCTGCAGTACGCCATCCCAGGTTTGTATGCCATCACTGCTTTTCACAGGTATGGTGCCTTCGCCCGATTCGATTTTCGTACGCAATTGGCCGCGTGCTTTCCTATTCGTTAGTAGTGAGTAATGTGTATGTTCCCAGTGTAATGGGTTATGTCACGGGAGTCAACAAATTCAGTATATCAACATATACAACGTTTATGTGAAAGTCCAAAAGCAGTTAGTTGCATGTTTTATGGGCAAGCCGAGAAATGACAAAAGAGTAAATTATAATTATAAATTGAACCTGATTCTCTGGATAGTTTGTGGCACCACAAAAAGTATCTTTCTTCTTTCTTTTTTTTCTTTAAGGTAACAAACAACAATCTGTTAAGTGTCTACTATCTGCAAACACGAAAATTACACTGTTTAGTGTTATTATTTGTATTTATGTATGTAAGTATGCACCTGCAAACTTTAATTATTTATGCATTTATGTGCAGTCAACCATCTTTAACTCGGACTTCCGTGAGACGAATGGAATTTTGTTGTAACTGGAATGGCAACAAGAGAGTTAAGAAACAATATTCTATACAGTATTGTCTTCATAACTCGAACTGAAAATGTCGAATTCACAGGTCATACAAACACTGATCGCTTGTCTGTTTATTCAGCTGTATATTTCGAATCATTATAAATTTCTCATAATATGACTAGTTTGGTTGATATATTTCGTCGTGAGTATTTCAAATTCAAGTCTCTATATATTTTTCTGTTGTTCCCTTAAAGCTAGAGACTTGAAACTTGGACAATATATAACTTGCATGTGTCCGCGTCAAGCAGTGTGTTAAATTTTGGTTAAATCAATAAATGCAAATCGATAAAACTACATACATATATCCCACAATTTTAAATTTAGCCACCAATTTTGGTTTGTAGATTGCTGGCGATGTCCCTTAAAAATCGACATCGGTTCAGTTCCTTTAAAGTAAAACAAACAAAAAAAAACACTATATACTTCACAGCTTTTCAGCTAGAGGCACTAAATTTGGCAGGTATATATTACATCGATAAAAAAAGAAAGTATGGCCATGGCCACGCCCGACTCCCAAATCAATATATCTGAAAGTGTAAATTGATAAATCGGCATATGCTTCATCTGAAGAGTCAGCAAACTTGGTGCTAATCAAAGATCAATTTATACTTTTCGAGCCAACTTATTTATTAGTTATTTCCATTTATGTGTCCCGCAGATTAGATTGATAAATATGAATATCCTTCTAAGATTGCCACACACACACACACACACACACACACACACACTCTGCCCGACTACAACATTTGAATGCCACATCACTTCTTTGCTGTAAGACTGCTGCTGATTGGTGATTGATAACGGGCTGGCATGTAAAACTACCACAATATCGGAGCTTTTTGGATAATTGTATCCAAGTCGAAGTAAAAGGCGGACGACTTTTCGTTAAGTGTTCGCATTCGCATGTAAAAGAGTGAGACAGGAACAGATGATCAATTTTGTTAACTCACTCTTCTGCTCTCGTTTCAATTGTGCTCCTTTCGTCGATTAGACAAAAAGACGAAAAAATGCAATACTTCTTACAAATTACAGCCGCAATTAAAAACAAAAATCGTTTAAAGTATTGTTTACACATGTGAGTATAAAGTCAATTATATATATTAAATATTTTTTTATCCAGATGTCGTTTTTGTATTTTGTACTTGAATATAGTACAGCACAGATACAGAATATGGGTAAAAAATTAAATTAAAGACGCGCATTTAAGACTGTGTACTTTGAACTCTGATATACTAACGGTTGTGTGCATTGTCCCTTATGCTGTCAGTCCGAATGAACACAACTTTTTTATTGACGCACTTGCAGTTAGAAACTTGAAGCATATACATATATATAGAATATATACGCCATTATGTCTGCGTCAAACAAAATGATGAGTGTTTTATTGATTTACCACTATTCGGTTCGGTAAATCAATAAAATCTCAAATTGTTGCATAATAAACTTTTTGTATATCTTCGAAAACTCAGTGAAAATTCTATTATGGAAATGAACATTTCTCTTTCAGTGCGAAACGCATTAAAGGAGACGTCTCCAATCCAATAAAGTATATTTAAGCATACATTCTTGACCATGCATGACTTGAAACATCTTTATGAAATTTTGCTGCCGCATTTTTGTTGCACGCAGTGCATATGCCTGTTAAGATGGGAGCATTACGTCAAACAGAACTGTTCGTGGTCGAAAAACTAGTTCTTGTTTAACAAAATATACAAGCGCTATTACGCTATTGCTTAAATGTTGACAAATAACTATCAACATCGAAATTTTGTATTAATAATTAAACGCAGGTGAACTCTAATCTGCAAAGGTACGTAATCTTCGGGGTGCCGAAGAAATCAGATCTTTCTTATTTTTTTTTTTTATTTTTTTTTTTAGTTTTAGTAGTAGAAATATTTAGATATTTGTTGTACGAACCTATTTGGATGCTTATCAACACCAGTGTCGTTTTCGTGAGGACTAAATATCCGTGCATCCCCACATGGTGCTGTATTTATATACAAATGGAAATGTACCCCGGATTTTAGTTTATAAGGGTATTGCCCGTCTGTATTCCTCACGAAAATCGACTGATATGCTGTTGCTATAATTCAGAAAAGAGTAAATTAGAATAATAAAATATATATATAAATAAAAGTTAGGTTTGCAGTTTGAAGCTTCAATATATTGATTTTAAGGTTTATTACCATATACATATATACATATATATATGTACATATGATTACACATACATATATATACACATATACATATATAGCTTTTGAGATATTTTTATTTGTTCTTATTATCTAAGATTAAAAATCTGAATACGGATAAATTTCACAGGAACAAAGTCTTTAAAAATTACTTTCAAGGACAACTGAAAATAATATATTTTTCGAATATTGATAGCTAATATGGAGGTTCAGAGCAGCATCCGTCCCCAAAATTAATTAATATAAATAAGGATTATATAAGGTTGAACTCTTATTGTAATATAAAAAAAAAACTACAAAATATCATAATCAATAAAATGCTAAGAGTGACGACTCTGTGTCATTTTTACTGGAAATCAAAATATATTAAGTTAATTCCTTCGCAAATGTAAGGCTAAGTAATTAAAATTAGATATTTTGGTTTAATATACATATGCAAAAACAAGTTCATTCAAGTTTGCGCATTATCTTTTTTTACGTACCTAATTTAAAACATGTAAAAATTATTTTTTGTTTGAATGTATGAAACAATGAATGGCCCAAAGCAACAAAATCATACGTATGAATGAACAAGTCGAAAGTGCTCCGATTGAGGAGATATGGTGTACCCAGGCCCGATTTTCTGTACCTTCATCTTCATGTATGTACGTAGTCAATCAAATGAAGATGCACACACTGTAAGCTAATTCTAATTAAATGAAAAATAACTGAGAAAGTGCAATGTTACTAACTAAATCGACCATTACGCGAAGCTCGCGTTTCTTGCGAGCCAAAAATGACACCGTTTAATGACGATTATTAACCAATTTTACCGGAGGAAGACCATAATTTTACATTGTAAAAAGTAAAATTATATTTTAGCATGAGAAAAATTAGTTGATTTTTGTGAACACTCGTTATGTCTTTGTACCATATTCATAGGTTAGTGGCAATCAATTTTGCTGACCAAATGCACACGTTTTTAATCAATTTGTATTATCAACTTATATTATTTTAAGCTATATATATATATATAGTAGAGTAGTTCAACAATCATTTTACATAATTTGTTTTTATAACTATGCCGCGAAATATGCACAATAAGCAATTCTGACATTCAAAAATTGATTCAATTATGCTATTAATAAATAATGGAGTTAGAGAGAAACTACTTAGATGCATGCTATTTTCACAGCACAGCAAAGCCGTACTAGCCGTACTAAAATGTACATACATACATATGATGTCTATAAATCTAATAAATATGAAACTTCGAACTTTAAGCATATATATATTTATATATAAAATATATACAGCATAACCTACGCTTAAAGAAACATAATATTGTATTAAACCATACCCTGATTACACTGGAGATCAAGTTGTGCATACAAATATTTTAGGAGGCAACGCCTGGACACTATTTCAGCATGCGAATCATTAAGCACAGCCCCATTTACACTCATGTGTTCACCGCTGACACACTTAGTGCCCGTCGAAACCGAAATAACCTGAAAGGAGGCCATATTTTGGGTAAGGTATTACTGGTATAATTTCACTACTTACTTTGGCTTCGCAAAAATTCATATTGTCTGTCATAACAATGCCGGCCAGCACTTTTCGCCGCGAGTACGCTTCCTGACCTTTGATAACTTCCATGAATTTCTCCAACACCAACCGTCCGATAGTATCTGCGTGTATTTGCGGCAATTCCATTGACGACGATTTATCATCAATGGGCAACGGTGCGTTCTTCTGCGGTGCCATCATTGGACTATACGAGATATTGCATAGCGAGGCAAGCGCTGCCTTGGCGGCTGCATTTTTTGCTAGCTTCTTCGAGGGACCTAAATAGCCTTAATTTGTAATGCAATTATACCAAATAATTGAATAATAATATACCCACCAGTTCCATCAAACTTTTTATCATTGATAGTGACGGTCATTTTAAAGCGACAGTTGTTTTGGGCGCCGTCAATATTCATGCATTCAAAATTAACGTCATTAAATAGCTCGTATAATAACATAACAGGGCCCTTATCTGGTACTTTCTTCTGTCCATCGACAGATATCGCGCTTTTTGACGCATCTAATAATTAAAAAAATATTAAATTGTTCCGATTTTATTGTATATTGTATATATATGGCGTATGGCTCACAAATCCTAGCTTAAGATATTTAATCTAAGAAAACATGTACACATTTATAACAGTTTCTATTTAACGTTTAAAATAATAAGGGTATTTAAGGCTTTTAAAATAAAACAAAAATCAACAACAACAAAAAAAAAGTCGTTGAAACTCAAAGATTATTGAATGTGCCTCCAAAGCTATTCTGGCTGTTTGCAAATTCATATTTCCATACATTTTTGTCAAAAAAAAATGTTTTCAAAATAGTTTTCTTTTATTGGAAAATATCATGCGTAAGAAGATATTCGAGTGGCTCACAAAAGCATTAGCGTTAGGAGGAACGAGTTTTTAGGGAAAGTTTCTTTACAACTTTTTGTGGACTTTAAATATGAAAGCCCCTTTTGTTTACTAAGAACTTAAGTAACGCAAGCACATACATGAAGAAAAAAAAGTACTGTCACTGTGCATTGAGCCGCAAATACAACTCTAAATAAATATAAATAAATTAACGCAAAAAATTAAAAAAAAAAAAAATAACATAAAATTCTAATACTTGCTGTGGCTCATGCAAAAGACTTGTGGGCGCAACGTGGGTTGTTCAAGCGAGGTAAGGTTGGATTTCTTTTCAGGCAACATCAACATCACAAGTTCGACTAATTCTGCGTTGGACACGTTTTCAATACCATTTTCCAGATGTTCATCACTGGTAAAGTCCAAGTTGCCAGCAGGCTTCAGGGGTGATAAGACAGCGCCGTCTTTAAATTGTATAAAACTGCGTAACGCTGTGGCTGCGGCTTCAATACGCGCTACCTTTTTACTGCGCCCTTGACCCATGTACTTTTGCCCATCGACCTGTAAATAAATAGCGATTGTAAATTATTTGTAAATCTGTTACGAGACTAGCATATATCCCAAGTATATCGTAGATGTTCAAAACTAACACGTTGCAAATGCGAATGGTAAACGATTTTTAGTACTATTTGCCCATTTTAATGGGTTCCAGTCCAATGTATAAAATAAACTACCAACGGAAATTGGAAGTTTTGGAAGGTATGTTTCATACATTTGGAGTTTTATCATTAACATAAAATTTATAATTGATACAAACTTCTTAATCGCACAACGAGTGTTGATAAATTTAGAAAATCCATTCCATTAGGTAACAAAAAAAATATTGAATATGAATTTTAATGAATTATTAAAAGAGATTTGCCCGTTTCTCTCGACAACATCGCTCTTAACAGGACAAAATGAGCGTCTGCACTAACTAACCTCAACGGAGATCGTAAATAACGGTGCATGCACCGGACCAGTCTGTGACTCTAATTTGTATATCAGTCCTTGCCGCAATTCATTAAGCATTGCTACTGTATTCTTCGGTTGTGGTACGCGCTCCTTGCATAATTTCTTTTTTGGTGACGCTATAAAAAACGAACAAATATTAATAAATAGTAAAATATTATAAATATAAAATTGAAGATTTCGATTATTTCTGGTTGAAATTAAATTCAATTTACTTTACTTACCAGCATACTGTGGCATATCATAGCGCCGTTTTTGGGGTGATTTACGATTGTAGCCGTTCATGTTCTCCTCCGTTGATGAATTCACGACCTGAGTATTACAAAAAAATATGCAGTTTAAAATTTGTATACTTATTTAAACATAATTAAATGGCAGATTTTTCAATAATCGAGAGATGAAAGCATTACTACACAACACAGACAATAAAAATGCCGTTTACACACTTTCATATTGAACGATTACAAACATTACAACACTGATATGGTCAAGACTGATGGACTGATGGATTAGAAAATCCCATACATATGATAATACCCAACTCATACCACATATAACACATACATTATTATTAATATTCATTATTCTTCATTATTATTATTATTATTATTATTCACTCACTTTATATTTCGACAGGGTTGGAAATGCAAAACATCGCTTAAAAAACCGCCGTTGAAAGTTGGAATCTGCGTACAGGTGGCGACTCTGATAGCAAATTGCGGATTTGGCAAAATTCATGCCGCGGTAATGCATTTTACAATACATACGTTTTGCATTATAACAATCAGCAAACATTTAGTTTTGTATTCTCAAACGTAATAAACAACGATAAGAACAATTTGTGAAACCGACACACAAACCAAAAAAAAAAACGGATAAAACGGATAAAAGCGGATAAAAGCGTCTTATTCGGCTGAGAGTGAGAATTCAACTGACTACAATTAAATCAAAATGTACAAAATCCATTTGAAGCACAACAAAATTATTTGAGAAGTATTAACATACACATATACAAATACAGATATGTTCAAATTTTTTTTTTTTTTGTATGAATAGCAGGCAGGTTGAGCACTAAGACAGCCTACCAGGCCAAATGATTTTAAGTGCACTTTAGCATAAACCGTATAGCAAATGCTGATGCTATTCGGTTGATAAAACATTCAGAGTGCCAACGAAAAACATACGAAAGCTAATTAACAGTGTACAGCGAAACAGTCCGGAGAAACTTTAGACAGCGACAACGACAAAGAAACAGCCATTAGCAAAATATTTTTAACTTTATATTCTTAATTGAAATAAGGGTCCTCTATTTGGCAAGCCGAAAAGTACATACCCTCTTAGGCCGGGGTTAATCTGCAAATATTTTAAATTTAGTACGAAGCTTTAAATACTATTAGGAACATTTTATTTCTATGCTTTTTGTTTTTACGACTGACTTTGAACTTTGAATATTTAACATTTATGAAGTTATAGTGTATCAGGTAGTGTGGAGCTATGGGATATATATATATGTCCTAAATTTCAAAAACTATGCTAAATTTCAAAAACGATATCTTTAAAACTGAAGAAGTTCAACTTTTTCAGAAAATAGATGTAAGAAATGGGGACGACAAAGGTATAAAAGTAAAGTTAAGCGATCTGCTGCATTTTGCAAATGAATAAATGAAAAGGAGATTTAAACTTGAAAAATTGAAAGCCACAAAGTAAAGTACAAACGTAAGCCTTTATTTCTTTGAAATTGTCCAGTATACAATGTTTTTCAGACTGAATTGCAGACGAATCTAAATTTAACTTGAATTGCGTATAAGTATGAAATCAACTAATTTAAGAATTTACAACAACAACAACAACAAAATGGACAATCAAATAAAAGAACAGCTGAACGGCCCGAATAGTAAAGGGCTGCAGAGCTTTATAAGACCAACGGAAAATGTACATTAATAATGTTGTTGTTATGCTACGATGCATTTCAACCACACATCCATGCACCTGCACACCAAGTGTCAACCGAGCGACAGCCGTCTGTTCGTCTAAATGACTTAACAATAAGTTTATACTAAATTAGACAACAAATGCAGCCAGGCAACGCACCTGTCTTTTTAGATCTTGTGCAAAAGAGCATTTCACAGAATGTGAAAAACGCAAGCGCCTCAAAACATTGACTGAACCACAAGTCCTGCAAAAGATTGCAACTGCTTCGACGGTTGGTGAACAATTTAAGCGATTTCATGTCGAAACTACTACTAAACTCCAAAATTCAATTCAACAATTTTTCATACAGTTGAATAATGTGTAAAGTGTTAAAAACAACAAAAACAACAAGAAAAGCATTTTTCGAATTACATTTCTTTGAAGACCGAAGCCCGCCCAGCTGCCCACGATGAAATTTCATAATAAATTTCGAAAACCGACCTTTTGTTCCTAGTTTAGTGTGAATAGTTTTATTCCAATATTAACAGATGAATTAAATACAGAAATTAAAAAGTTTATCGGCTCGTACGAAGCAACATATTTGGCAAATTTACATCTGATAACCCTATCATCTATCTGCCATATATAATGTTATTTTTACACTACGATCGAATGCAATTTTCAAAATAAAACAACTTTCGTTATTTCGTTAACTTTCATTAATCTTTCGCTTTGAAATCCTTGGTTTTTGTAGTGTTTTCGTGTACAGTTATAGGCAGCCCATCAATAATTTGGCACGCCGACTAAATCAATGATGCTTTTGTAATGTTTCACCAACGGGCAACGTTCAGTGAAACATTGCCTTGCCTTACCGTCAACCGTTTAATGTAAGAAAATCTTTTGTGGTTTCTCTCTTGGCCGAGTGCTGCCATTTGGCATAGTGACACTTCATTGGCATTTAAATGGCAATGCGGAGAGCCTGCGCAAAATTAACTTTTTTCAACATGTAGACGTATTTGTGTGCCGGATCTAATCTAATTAAAAAACAGCACACTTTTCGATAATTTGTTAAAAAAAAAAATTGTTTAGATAAATAAAAAATAAACTTGATCTGCGTTTGGAATTCGAACACTTATGTTCTAAATTTAGCGTCTCTGACATTGGGCGACAGACAGATGGACATGACTAGGTCGACTCGAATTGACTTGACTTCCTTATCAATAATAAAGTGCTTACCAACTTGATGAGGCATTTTCGTGTCAAGACTAACCTCAGAGATAAAAAAGACATATGTAATCTTTTTTATAGCTCTGAATTGAAAGATATGCCAACTTATTGCCGGCACTTTACAAATATATACAAATTTACAAGCACATACAAAACTCTTCAGTAAATAGTTTAAAGTTCAGAATAATATTTTTACAATGTGCACAACTGTTCAACTACTAACAAAAATAATCAAAATGAATAAATGTAAAAAAGGCAAGCACAGACGAAAGAAACATAGGAATATTCTTGAATAGTTGAAGGTTACATAAAAAATATGTGAGCACAAAAAATTCTAAGTTTCATTCAAAAGAAAACTAAACTATGCGAAATATGTATAATATTAACAAATTACGTTCAAAATGATTTGCATACATTGTGCATTTGTGCATATATATCTAAATATTCCAAATTTGATTTTACACACCATACATATTAAATGTACGCATGCTTACCACGCTTATGCTAGAAGTTTGAAGTTTGAAGCTGATTTAGCCTTTATCATAAATTGAAAGATCATCAGGTAAAAGGAGTGAATTGCATTAATAATAATGAAAATACGCATTTTAGCACAAGTTGATTAAATGATTTTTGCAATAATAAATAGCATAAGCGTAGTCAGGGATTTAATAGAAATATATTAATGTGTCTACTTACATGCTGTACAATATTGTTATTGGCGCTGTATGGCATGATTTTTCCAATTGGAATTGCACGTACTTTGATGGTTTCTTTGTAATTTTAACTGTAGTTTTGTAATACTGCAATTTTATAGAGGAAAGAGTCCGCTCTTGAATTTTTCGTGAAATATCTGACATATAATTATTGTAAATTAAAAAACCGTTAATCGAAGTACAAATTATAAGTTATATATTTTCATAAAAAAAAAACTTGTGCTTTTGTAAATTAAATCGGGCAAACTCAAAAAGGTATTTTGTATTGAGTCTATTTTTATTTTGAAATGGTGGATTAATTTTATTTTTTATTTATTTATTTTTTTTTTTTTTGTGCAAGTATGTAAGTATGGCAAGACGTTAATATATTTGTAATTTGTACAGTTTTTAATTGTTTGCTGAAACATCACGTGACACCATTATCAAAAAGATATAAAACTATTTAATTTGTAAATGACTAAATGACATTTTGGTGAAATGCAGCAAATTAAAAATGCATCTACACATACATATTAACATTCATTTATATACATACATATGCATCTTTGCAAATTCATACGTAACTTCAGTGTGTAAAAACAAAGTGAAAACTTTGAAGTGTAAGGGTAGCCGCACACGAGAGAACCGCTTTGCCTCTCTCTCTCTCTCTCTCCCTCTCTCTTTCTGTCTCTCAGACTCGCTTGGAGAGAGAGACAGTTGCAGCAGCATCTACGTATTATGCGGAAGTATTTACTGAAGAGAGTACGTCGACGCAGGCAGGTCGATAGAAATTTGCTTACATATGTACTCACATAAATACAGTATGTTTTGGTTCTATCGCCCAGCCTGCAGTATGTAAAAAGCCGTTTCAACCATATACTTTTGATACAATTTTTCAAAAATATGACGTCTTTTTTACATTTGGGTATGTGAATGTATATAATAAGATATTATTATAAGATATTATTATATGCTGTATCGATTATCCGAAGCATTCTTTTAAATAATTGAAACAAATACATTTGCTCATGCAAAGAAACTATCTTTGTAGAAACGTACTTATTACGACGGCCATCAACGTGATTTTAATTCATTTACATATGTATGTGGCTCACATGGACATAATCGTTCTTTTCATAAAGTATTTAATTTTGCGTAGGCTTCTTTCACTACACGCACAAATTTACATACAAACACAGGTATGTATATACATAGTTACGGAAATTTACATATTCATCCATATACATGTGCATCAATGTACTTAATTTGTTTTTTTTTTTGTTGTTTTTTTTTTGTTTTGAGTTGTCACTGCCTACCTTACTTGGTATTTCGATGGAGCTCTAATTATTGATTTTTACATCACTTTTTTGTTTTGCGTTTCCATGTTACATTGAATTGCACTCCACAAATAAATGGCAAAAAAAAATATCACACAGACCTAAACGACAAGCAATGCAACTTTTCTGTTTTTGCCGCGGAGTGCATCGAACTAAATCACAGTGCAAATCTCTTACAGCTGCTTCGTTCGAAACGTGACCGTTTGATATACCAGAAGAGGCAACACCGACTTAAGTTAATCTCCACTTTTTGTTTTTGGTTTAATGGTGATATATAACACATTCAAGGATGGCTAAAAATTATCAAAACGTATGTATCGATAATTTGCCAATTTCACGTTGATATCGATATTTGGATATACATCATAGTCTCGAATCATAGAAATCAGACTGCGCAGTCGAGAGTTAACATGGCGCTATGTTGCGCATCTACGTCACAAAAACGCTATGCTCTATGCGCTCTATATTGACGTTAAAAGCAGCTGAATCGATAACAGAGATGCAAAATGCGCAACTATGTACATATGTATGTAAATGTAAAAATCATATATGCCGAAAATCATGATTTAGTTATTTCTACTCTTGTCTCTAAAAATTTGCTCTCTTCATTTTGCGGCAGTTCACAATGGACCAGATCGACAATTGTTTTTTGAAAATAATTAGAAAAATGTTATGTCTGCTTACACAATTGTTACTTGGAATATGTAATAGATATTAAATGACAATAATTATACAATTTTTTTAACCAACTCACTAGATATGCGTATTATTATATACTATATATATATTATATTATATACATTTTATTGCCTTTATAGACAATTAGTTCTCACATAAATAACTTGTTTGTTTAACAACATGTCCTAATCAAACTAATATTGCGCGTTAATATAATTTTTAAATTTGTACAAAACATTTCATACATAGGAACAATCTTTGCAAGCAAATTATGAGTGAGTCTGCAGAATTTGATGTGACCAAGCACAAGTGCAAGTAGAGAATATACATATAATAATTTTACATATACATACATACAACTACCAAAAGTTAATTTGTTAATAAAAGGAATTAGTACCGAAAAGGCCAGAAATTTACTTCTCTTATGCTGGCGGCAGAGCTCGAAGAGAGTGCTATGTGATACACTTTACTGGTCTAGCGGTCTAGCACACGGGCCAACATCCAGGGTTGATTATACTAATGAATTTATTATAAATAGGGTATGCTCTCTTAAAACAGTCAAATCAATTTTCGATTGATTTCCAACCAAATTTCGAATTTGTGTGTAAGTCTATCTGCATTTTTTGACTATGTGCATGTGTATGTTATTGCCATTATTTGCATAAATATGAGTCTACATATACTCACATTTGTATAGATATAGTTCATTTTACGAAACGGTAAACTTACATTTGCTTGGAGGTAAACAAATTCAATATGCAAAGAAGGCATTTTCACCACATTGCTTAATTGCATTATGTGCATGTGTATACTCACAATTGTACATATGTATTTGATTTAACATACGAGTTATGTTACACTTATATATTGGTAAACACGAAACCAAATTCCATGCCTTAAAAAATTAATCATAAATGACCACACTCGTCCAAGTGAGTATATGCTTCGAGATGTGCCGCCGAAAGTGGTTAGTTAGTATCGCTAGCACATCGAAATCGAAATGAGCATACGATTTTTGTGGGTTATCGATAGGAAATCAAACTGGCCCAACAGTGCCAAAAGAGTCTATGCTTCGAGAGAAGCAGTTGAGTTTTGGCTATCGCTAACACTTCACAATAAACATGCGATATGTTTAGATTATCGATCGAAATTCGGTGAACAGTTTTGTGCAAATGTATGTAGAAGCACTAGACAATGCGCTGTACTGTATTGCTTAATGGTAAAAGGCAGAAGGGGGCGTTTGCGACCCCTTAAAGTATATATATTGTTAAACCGAGACAATACGAGCTAGAGACTTCCAATTTGCAATATAGGTTCTCGTATACCGCCTGCAGATCAAGTTTTTAATTTTATTAATAACCGTGTCGCAAATATGAATACAAATTTTAAACGCAGGATTCTAATTAATCTATAATATATATTCATTAATCAGCGCGTTCATATGTAAGAAAGGGACGGTATTATAATGGACGTGGGTATAATTATGCTTGTGTATATTCTACAGTGCCCCGTTACCTACGATTGTGTGTCGTGTATATGTAAGGATATGCACGCGTTTATCGCAACTAGAGGATAAAAAAATTAAAGACAATGGAAAACTAATGGGAAATTCGATAATAATAATAGAACATAGTTAACATGTGGATTTACGGTATATTGCAGTCGAACTCAATCGACTACAACAATCTTACTTTATTGCTTATCTATCTAGCTTACCTCAGTTGTCTATTAACTTTTCTATACAGACGCACAGCAAATGCATCTCGCTCACTGTTAATATCAAAAAATAGCGAACAGATGAGTGAACGTAATGTTATGGGTCGAGTCACAAGCGTTAAAGTTATGTTATGCATCATTCACTGTTTACAAACAGCATGACTCTATTTGAACCATTCTGCAAATAACACAATTGAATCGTTGATGTATTAAATTGTTGCGTCACACAAAATCGGGTCATATGTGGAGAAGAGCATTAGTGCCGGAGAAACATTGATGCTTACCCACATCGATGTTTTGATGTTTATTGGAGAATGACATCGATGTATCGATGCACCGATGGCGACTTTTTCAAAATTGTATACTAATGCTTATAATGTATGTATGTTAAGCGGCTGTGTATTTAAAATAAATAATAAATAATAATCATTCTCAATTAACATAATAAGCAAATGGTAATAAATCAAATAAAAGGAACAAAGAAACAAACTCTACAAAAATTAAATTACGTTCCAGCCAAAAGTGAGTTATTCGCTTAAATACTTACAAATAATTCCAGATCAGTCCTTTTTATTTATAAGATGAAAATCCACATTCTGCTTTCAACAATTTGCACTAAGATATCAGCTGTGTCATCTACAGTGCAAAGAAATCAAGCAACGCCATCTCTCGGTCATTATAATGCAGCTGCTCGGCTAGGCATCTCCAAAAGCGGCGGCTAAATAACCCAAATTGAGCCCTAATGAAATAAAACAAATGCAAGAAGCCGGTGCGATATCATCCAGCCCAGCTGAACACCATCAGTCAGATCATTTACCTTTGGCATCAGTGAAGAGCAGCTATTTCCTCAGAATGGCGCATGAGCGATTTCAATTATTCTTATTCAATTATTGTTATATAGCTAACTCTGAAGGAATTAACGAATGAAGAGTTAAAAAGAAGAACATAACAAAAAAGGATCATTAGCATATTTACATACATACATATGTATTTCAGTTTTTTATTTTACAGCTTTCAGTTTTCACCTTTTCCGATTTCAATGCAGTTCTATTCGAGAGCTATCGATGAGAGCAACTTGGTCTACGACAAGTTGTATTTTGTAGCTCTTATAGTCTCTGCTCCTACAGAAGTAGGAAATGGGCGCAGTTACCAGACAGACAGACAGACAGTTGACGCTGATCTGGAATATATATATTTATATATGGTTTATGGGTTCACAGATGCCTCATTTTTAATAGATAGACAGAGATGCGGAGGTTGCCTTTGCAACGGCTGCCTTGGGACACTGTTCGAGTTGTGCTATTTGGAGCATGTCGGCGACTGGCTGCTGGGAGACAGAGAGAGAGGCAGAGACAGAGAGAGGGAGTACTACAAGTACTACGTAGTAACACTCAACAGATAAAAATCGGTTAGTTGATCGATCCCTTGTGTGTGAGTATATGTTTGTATGTATGTATGTATGCATGTAGATAAAGCTCGTAAACTGAGCTAAATTGGCATTGGCAGATTGGAGAATTTAGTTTGGATTGCTGAAACTTTGGCGGATGGAATAAATATATATATAATCGTAAATGGTTATGTAGGTATGTTATGTATATATTTCATATTATATCATTTTTATCATACATGATTTCATTTTTGTTTTAGCTTTTAGTTTTAGCGACTTAAGTTTTCTTTGAGTGCAAAACGGTAAAAACAAAAAAAAAAACATTAATATATAGATAAAAACGTGTGACAAATAAAAATTACAAAAAATTATTATGTATTAATCAAAATAAATATTTAACAAAAAATAATGACAAGTGATAAATATATGTATGTGTATGTATGTAAGTATGTATGTATTTAGTTTGGTTAGCTTAAAAATCAGATATTGCAAAAGTTTTCCATATTCTTCAGTTGGTTTTTTTTTTGATTGATTTTTATTATTATTTATAATATTATTGCGCTTAAAAATAAGTTTTGCATATATGATAAAATTGCGTGAATGTGTGTGTGTGTGAGAGAGTTTGTTTTTATTGTTTATATATCAATATGTATAAATATATAAATAAATTTATAGGAATATATATGTGTTGGTTTTTAGGCAACATTTTTGTATTTTTTTTTTGCTTTTGTTTTTTTTTTATTAATTTTTACTTTTTTTTAAGTTAAGCGGCCCTTTTTAAAAGCTTTACGAATCGAATAAATATATGTATGTATGTGTGTGTGTATGATGTGTATGTATGTTGCCATATATAATTATTAATTAATGATTTACTTTTTTTTTTCTTTTTTTTTGCTTTGCTTGTTGCTGATATTTTCAAAAAAACGGAAGGACTCGCGACAAATTGTTCCTGTTCCAGTTCCTGCTTGTTGTTGTTGTTATCTACGCTAAATTTGTTGTTGTTGTTTGTTGTTGTAAAAACGTATAAAAAGCTAAATAGGCTTGTTTAAAAAATTGTCTCGTCAACTAGATGTGTATAATATTATATATAAATATATATTATTCCTTTTCACATACATATACATATGCATGTGTATATATATGTATATATATATGAGTGTGTATGTGTGTGTACATATATAAACATGCAGTTTGATTTTAATTTGCATGTAGGATACACCTTTTTTTGTGCGATTTTCTTTAGGATCTTTTCATGTTTTTTCCTTATATTTGATTGGTTTTTTTTTTCTTTCAAAAAATTGCTTTTTCTTTTCTGACATAGTCTACACGTTATTAAAACTCTGAAAATTGATACGCGTTCTTGTTGTTGTTGTTGTTCTTGTTGTTTTTGTTGTTGTTGGTGTAGTTATTGTTGCTAAACACGTGCTTCTTGCATCATTGAAGATTGGAGTTTGGGATTGGAAGGATGCTTGGAACTTAGAATTCCCATTGGGTGGCCGAATCGGTGCCATCGTCCAGCAGCTTAAAGGCACCATTTTTGGTAGCGCCCAAATATTTTCCCTGCTGCGATCTGTTTAGCGATGGAGAAAATTGTTAATATTTCAAATTGAACTTATCGAAGACATTCAAATTCAAAGACAAGCAAATCGATAACATCGATAAGTGCAAATCGATATAATTTGTAAGTGAGTACAATTAATGTTTATTCCAAGGGTGGGGTCTCTTACCTTATGCAAATCCTTGTTGGCTCACGCAACTCCAAGAAGAAACCATCGGTGGGCGCATCCGAGTCGACAGAGATGCTTTCGCCATCGATGCGCCAATATTTGCCACTGTGTGCCTTCAAATGGACGAGTCCCTTTTGGGCACGCTCCACCAGGATGGTCTCATACGTGGCCTTGTTGCACTCCAGCTTAAGGTTGCCGGGCGTGCGATAGCCGACAAAGCCCTGCTCGCACTTCAGCACCAGAATAGGTCTATTATACCAAGCACACAACAGAGTTAAGTCAAATTGGCGAAGTTACTAGCAAAAGCATATATGTGTTTCTGTCTGTCTGTCTGTCTGTTTGTCTACCTTAAAGCCTTAAGCTAGGAACACACTTCTGGTCTACAGCCGTTGCTGCGTCCATTTCCTACTTGAGGCCGGCAAATCGATAAAGCCGCTTATCTCCCACAATTTTACAGCTCCTCCCATAAAAATCAGAAATGGCTAGCCATATTACCGGTAAGCCCCCATAATCGCCAAAAGCGATATCTCTGACAGTGTATAGATATAGAGTCACCAAACTTGAAAGGAAACCTGATAACCTTTTTCACAGATAGTCTAGTATCGGCATTCTCAAACCACGCCCAAAACTGCCGCACATAAAAATCGGAAAAGTTGGCTTGCTTCTTCCACAATTTTTAAGCAGCAGTCACCAAGTTTGCAAAGTATTTGTTCCTCTTAATAGCTCCCCTTAAAGATCAATAAAAAAAAGTCCGATTACTAGGAAAACCTGCGTCAAAGATGGGAATTTCTTGGCTATATCCACTTATTACTAATTACTTATTGATATCAGAGCATTTCGCACAGCAATATTCTCACTTGTTTTACTGTGAGACTGAGGCACTCACCGATTGATCAAATAGAAATAGAACTTGGTTATCTCCTCGATGGACTCGGAGGTGGCAAACAAATGGCCCGAACGCTTGGTGGCCAAAAATTTGCCATTGTTGGCCCGGAACGACAAGGAGCCGTCGCCATGCCAGATTAGCTCGAATAAAGCATCGGCACAGCGACGATTGCCGGTGGCCTGAATGCCGCCGCCCGCTGACAGGCACCAGTAGCGATCCTGTGTGGTGCGCAATGCCCAACGATGCGCCGACCAATCATACTCCAGCTGGAACGTTTCATTCTCAGCGACCTCGTCCTGATTGGCGGTCACATCGACGCCCTGTTTAACGCTCACATAACGCAAATTGAGACCGGCAATGAACGATGCCTGCGGCAATGAATCCTCCAGCGAGAACAGCTCATCCCGTGTCACCGTCGACGAGCGTGACTTTAACACAGCCTTCGAACCGATCGGCGACAGATATTGACCCTGACGATCCCGCAATGCCAAATGGCCGCCATGGTATTCGGCACTGAACAGACAATCCTCGTTGCACACCACCTGCAGCTTACCATTTGCATTCAGATATCTGCGAAAGAAAAATGAATTGAATTCAAATCAAAATTACAATCATTCTCTCTCTTTCTCTATTTCTCTCTCACTTGTTATTGCACGTATGGAGGGCATAGCGTCCGCCCTCGTCGGCACGAAACTCGAGAGTGAAGAGCGTATCCTCGCCCCAGGGTATATTGGCATCCACATGAATCTCATCCTGCGATTCAGACAAATGTGCGAATCGCTTTCGTCCAATCGAACGTAAATTCACTTGGGGCCGGGCAGCCAAATGTACCGTCCAAAATTCACCGGCGGCTGGCGTTTTGGCCGTACAATCAAGTTTGTCGGGTGTGCCGCCCAAGAAATAGCCACGCGACTCATTCTTAAGCGCCCAGCGACCGCTGCCATCCTCACTGATGCTGATCTGGAAACGGCTGCCCGCATCCCGTTCGTCCGTCTCGCAGAGCACGTTGCCAAACTGATCGACCGATAGATATTTGTTCAGATGAGATCGTAAATAGATAATACCTGTGTGGGTCATAAACAAATTGATACATTATTAGCAACTTCTTACACTCAGTTTATATATCATTATTTAAGATGATAGTTAAAAACTCTGGTTCGATTAGCGCCTGTTTACTAGTTTTTTAAAACAAATCAAATTTTTTTTTTTTTAATAATTTCCCAAAAATGTAGTGTATAAAAATAGTCACTAGTTGGTACTGCTGCCATCCCCCCTGTGGACACAATATTGTCTCCGTTATGCCATCTTTCCATGCGCTCCGCTAGATATCGCTCTCTGTATCAAAAAGCACTTTGAATTTAAATTGTTGCGCGCAATTAGCTGTCAGATAGCGTTGCCATTGATGTCGATGCTACAATGCCAGCTGGCAATGCTGCAATGCAACGCTTAATTACCTATCGATAGTTCGAAACCGTTTGAAGAATGCGCGCGAGCGAAATGGTCAAGAGTATCTCGGTCGAATCAGTCGTTTTTATGCGTGCTGGTTGGTTTTGGCTTTCTTGTATGCTTAAAAGTAGATTATTAAGCAATTCAGCAACCGATCGTTATCATTAATATTAACATTGCATCATGTGGCTGGCTGGGCAAGCGAAGCCAAGCCAAGCCGCGTCGTTTCAATTTTCAATTTGGATGAGCTATTTTTTAATGGACCGTTCGAGAAAACATTTCGTATTAATTGCCAGCAGCAAACAGCAGCACCAACAGCAGCAGGAGAGAAAGAGCCGCAAAAGCCTTTTGGCAACGGGTCGCGGCTAGTGGCAAACGGGTTGGCTTTAATTATATTGCTCAGCCAGCACGCAGTCAACGACTCCAGCACCAGCAACCAGATCGCCGATCGCATGGCCATCATATATATATATATATATGATATATATATACATACATACATACATATACGTATAACAAACCCAATTCCATTCCAACTCCAATTGCAATCTTCAGTGGCCATTGCAACTCGTGGCGTCTTGATAAATGATGCCAAATTCGTGAGACACTTTGTAAGCTTTGTTGGCCATGAACACAGTAAAGCTGCTGCCTCTTCTGCTTCTTCTACATTTTGTGTGTTTTCTTGTGCACGTCAAATTAGTGCAGCTGAGGCTGAAGCTATTCCCAAATGATTTATGTGTTTTAACACACACACACACAGATGAAATACCCAAGAAGCACACCAACATTCAAATACCCTCGTGGAATGGAATTTTATTAAAAGATTCCACTGTCAACAATTCTTACATTCTTTTCCCGTAAGGGAAACCTTCGTTTAGTATCGAGTATTTCGTATCTTTTGCGCTGACTGATTATCGATTACCATATCGATGTTTTCAAAAGTATGGCAATATCAATGCGACAAACTCAACTGATATTGTAAAAAAGCTAAACGGCTTTTTTAATATACAATTAAAAATGATTATTAATTTAAATGCGGAAAGCTAAATATAGAAATATATAGAAATACAACTACTTTGAATTGCTTAAATTTGTTTCTTATTTATTGGATGTGTTTGTTTTGTTATTCATTTCGCAAAGAAAACAGAAAAATAAACCGATCAGTTGTTTTATTTAAATCAATCTGTCATTTTGCCACTCACAATAAGGACTCGTCAAGAAATATATCCTTTAATGTGTCACATACGATACGGAAAAACTGCTATATTCAACGTAAGGGCATGCTATGAAAAGCAAAGCAATTCAAAAACCAAAAAACAGAGATGATCATTGTGATTAGCGAGCCACCAATGTGATTTATGGCCACCAATTGAGTGACTCATGGCAATGCAACTAGCCTGATAAACTGATAAATGCCAGTCTGATAATGATGCCAAAATAGAAGAAGACGACGACAACGACAACAACAACAACAATGGCAACTGTAATCAACATGTATAATTTCCATTTCCCTTTTCTGATAGTTCATTTAATATGCTTATCAGTCAATGGGCAAAGAGATAACAGCATAGATACAAATGACTATAAATATGCATATATATATGCACTATATATATACATACATAAATATGGAATATCTATATATATATACATATATATGGCTGGCCTTTCCCCCCATTCACCGATATATGTAAATTGATATACCCAAAATAGGTTAGTTCTTACAGTTCAAAACTATTTCAAAGCCAAAACTTTCTCATAAGTGATCAGATCTGAAAAAATTAAAGCTTTTTAATCATGATTTGACTTTTAGATCCAAACTACATTCGAATTTGGAAACGCGATTCTTGGCTCGATTATCATGTTCAAATTATACACAAAACACAAATTGACGCTCAAATATACCGTTTTACTTTTTCTTGAAAGCTCTTGTGTAAAACTTGTCATATTAAACAAACTACAATCAGCAAACTATATATTCAGGATATCTTCCAGTCTTGACTAATTTGTTTCTATTTTCTTTTTTTTTGACTGTGTGGAATTTCATAACGAAAACTTTGTTGACATTCCGATTTACAATGTTTAGTTAAGTGTGGAGTTAAGTTGCCATGGCTGGTTAATCGGGATTTTTTTTGTTGGTTTTTTTTGTATTATTTTTTTAAATCAACTCACTTTCACCGGTGTTGGATGGCTCCAGTGTCCAGAGCTGCTTCTTCTTGAGACTGGCGCCATTCGCGTTGAGCTTGAATCCGAACGTTTCGGCCGTCATATACTTGTGCTGGCCGTTGATCAGCCCAATGGTCCACCAGCCCTTCTGTTGGTTCTGTGAGATGATGTCGCCATTGCTGTGGTTCAGCTCACAGCCCTGGCCGTTCATGGTACTTATTGGAGCAATGGTGATGCCGTCACTTTCTATCAATTGGCACCTGCCGGTAAGAATCTATATATCTCTCTCTGTCTTTGTCTCTCTCTCTCTCTCTCTCTCTCTCACTCAAACGCAGCTGTTGTTGCCTTCTGCTGTGGATTAAACAAATAGATAAATCAAAATTTGAAAGAGTTGTAGATAGTTGCATGAACTAAGCAAAAGCAAAATACAAGTGTGTCCTTGTGAGAGAGTTTCTTCTCAATAAGACAATGTGTAATTTGAAATATAACCCAAAATATAACTTTACGTTTTTTGACATTTCACTAATCTAATTTGAAAAAGTCTGAAAATATTGGAAAAGTAGAAATGTGATTTAATGAATAAAGTTTTACTGTTACTATTGGCCTTCCATTTCATTTCGCATCAAAAGACTAAGGAATACAATCCTTGGCTTTTTTAAATTCAGCTTGATTATTATATCCTTTATTCGCTTTCTTTGTCATTTTGAATTTGAATTTAACTTTAATTTTAAATTTTTTTTTTATTTTTTTTTTTTTTTTTTTTTAGAGATATTGGTTTACAAAAAGAGATGTGAAAGGCAAAGCACATTCAACTAAGAAAGAATTCATTGTTGAAGTTCGTTCTGAATTGATAGCAGTGTCATTTTTATTTTTTGCCGGCACTGTAAAGTGCAGACGAGAAAATTTACATATGCATTTTGTGTGTGTGTGAGTGTCTGGGCTGCCTGACAGCTTGCCAGTCTGACTGCCATGTGTGCCATGCATGCAGAACAGGCAATATATCTTTATATATTTATATGTGTGTATGCACATATCTGCGGCCCGTTGATGATATTGGTCTGCCATTTATTTCAATGTCGCCAAGTCGAACAGGAAACGTAGATAAAGCCAATGGGCCTCTTCTTCTTCTACTCTCTTCTTTGGCTGTTGACTTTACATGAAGCGAGGACAACAACAACGATGACAACGACGACGACGGCACATGTTGCCAGATCTGATTCCGATTTCGACTTCGACTTGAACTCCAGCAGCAGCAACGGCAAATTCAAATAGTCAACATGACAACGTCAATTTAATGAAAAATCGATACTGCCACAGCATCGATGTTAAGCGTGTAATCGATACGAGAGTAATTCGATAATTTCAAAGCGGACGTTGAACATTTTGGAAAGCAGCTTTGCATTATTAACATCACTGCTGCTATTTATGCTTGTATGCATGTGTGTGTGTATGTGTGTGGCTCATTAGCGTGACGCGTGCCTGCTAATCAGAGCTAGCGAATCACTCGAATGACTCAACCGGCTAAAAGCCGCAAAAAGAAGAACTACGCTAAAGACAGGCTGAGACAGTAAAAAGTTACTCACATTTAGATGTGTGTATGTGTGTGGGGCCGGCCCAGATGCAGGAACAGATAGTTATGTACGTTTTTATGTGTGGAGCGAGCACAGGTAGCGCACTTAACAGAAGAAAAAAACGCTATTGATGTGCAACAGTGTTGCCAATAGCCTTAAAACAGTCAAACTTCTACAAGCCAAATTTGCCGCCCAACTCAAATCAAAATCATTTATTTTTATTTTGAACCAAATTGATTTTGAATCTCTTTTAAAATTTTATTTATGTCTTATTTTTTTTAAACAACCTACAACTTCAATATTCAAGCCAAACTTGGCACAACAAAATAATAGCCAAATGATCAACACTGATTGTGGGCAAAGAGAACGACAACAACTGTAGGCAAAAGGTGCGCAGCTGTATTTTATTGCTGTAGTTCTTAGTTTTCATTTCTCATTCATTCTGCAAAAAAAAAAGAAAAGGGAAACGAGCCAAGCCCGAGAGCGCTGCTTGCACTACCTGATTGGCAGCAGCAAGCAAACGAAAAAACAACAAAACATATACATATATAAATATGCACTGTACATGATAAATAAAGGAGGCAACGCCCAAAGTGCGACTCCTTTTTGTGTGTTTTGCTGCTGCTGCTGCTGTTGTCATTTTTGTAGGCGTTGGCTGACCATTTTGGCCAAACGATTTTCATTTCCATTCATTATAAGGCGTTGGCTATGCTAGCAAAACAAAAAGGCAAAAAAAAGGTAAATGTTTGCCAAAGGCAAATCGGATGGCAGATTACCATCACATTAAACGCAAATGAAAATGAAAATGAAAACCTGCACCTTAATGGATTATGATAATCTGGCATCTTAAAAGAAATATAAAAAAACGCTGTGTGCGTGTGCACACTTGTGTGTGAGTGTGTGTGTGTTTGCATTTGTATGTGTGTTGGTGTTGATTTCTTTCTCTTTCCACATTTCACGCTTTGGCAAAAAGTGAAGTCAATGATCGCTGTTTTCTTGTAACGTCAGCAGCAGCAGAAATCCCCCTCCCCCTTATGTACACTATTTTCATGTTAACCTGAAATGCGATAGCGCCAGTTCTAGAAATCTGTTTCGCAAATAGTCGAAATTAGTTGGAAAATTAATTGCTTTCTTTAAATGATAATTTCCACATCATTTGTACAACAGCTAATTAGCAAACCACATATAAAAATACATGTTTATTGTTAAAAATTATACAAATGACGACATTTAATTTATACCCATAAGTACATTCAGCAATATTATATTATCGATATTTTGCATCCGTGCAAAACGGTAAAGATAAAGTAACTTTTAAGCGATTCGCCTGCCGTAGAAGTACATCTTAACACTAATTGAATTCCTACTGGGTATTAAATCATACTTAGTTGTGCATATGCCAATTTGAGCAGCGCATACACATACATACACACACACATATATGAAACTGGGAATGAAAGAAAATATATGTATGTACATATGTGTGTACGAATGCAAGAATGGAAAGAAAGCCACTGTGGCGACGCAAACAGTTTAAACACCGTTGCATTTCGTTTAGCAGAAGAGCCGACAGCAGCGCCAATTACTGCAAATGGTGTTGGCAACAATGGCCATGCTGAACACCAACAAGCAGCGTAGTAGTCAACAAAATCGAGATCAAGAACACCAACAAGAGAAAAAAGAAACAAAAAGAAATAAAAAAAGAAGAAAAACATCTGCAATCCTCAAGTAGAGCTCAGCTCATCAACAGTCGACAACTCATTTACACACAAACACAGACACACAAATACACTCAATCAAATTGAGTGGCATCAGTGCCAGGGCAGTTTACCGCTGTCGCCCGCTTCTTCTTCTTTGATACATTATTGCTTCTGCTGCTGCGCTGCTCACAAATCAATTAAATTACATTATTGACTCTTGCCATATTTACGGAGCATGTGTGGCATTATTAAGCGCAATCTAATTAAATGAAATTGATTGCATGTATGTATGTACATACACACATATACATACGTACATAAATATATTTATGGGTGTGTGCGTGCGTGTGTGTGTATGAGCTTTTAGCAAATTATGAAAATGTAAAATCTAATGAAATTTTATCGCATCGCACACACCTTTCACCAGGCAGCAACATTTTTTCTCGTATTTTTTGCGTACTATGTGTGGCCTCAGCTCATTTACTAGCTCGCTCACTCTTTCGCTCATCTGCGTGTGTAGCTTGTTAATGATAACGGTAAACTGATAAACGCACAGCACACGCACAGATTCAAACAATGCGAACAGCTGCTGCTGCTGCAATTATGCATATGTTGTATTAGGCGAAAGAAAGAAAGGAATTAGAAAACGGTGAATGGGACGGGAGAGGCTGAAGTCGGGAAAAACGGAGAACGAAAGACTTGGTGGAGCTAATCTGCATACAATTTGAACTAAATCAGCGACAGCATGTGTCGTAATTTTTTTTTTAATACTCGACGTCTCGTGACCCTGGCCATCTAAACTAACATGATCAATGGCAGCAAACAGCTCACAATAAATTTATGTATGAATGTTTGCTGCCGCTGCTGCAATGTTTGCTTGCTGCTGCTGTTGCTGCACAACACAAAACATACGGTATATTTTAACTGTAACATCAAGAAGATGAAGCAGAAGAATTAGAAACAGCAGCAACACAAACAAGCAAACATTCATACATAAATTTATTGTGAGCTGCTTGCTGTCAATGGTCATGTTAGCTTAGCTGGCCAGTCTCACGAGACGTCGCGTATTATAAAAAAAAATTACGACACATGCCGACGCTCCAAATCTCGACTTTTAAGCAGGCAGCAACAACGTTCTAAAAATACTCACTCACACACACACACACAAAAACGTACAGATGCACAGATAGAGCCATCAGAAAGGAGGGACGCAGATATAAATATTAGAGTGGCCCACGTCTTCGTTTTTAACTTTCAAGTTGCTGCTGCTCAGCAGAGCGTCTCATTTGCATTGTATGCATTCATACATACATACATTCATATTGGTATATGTATGTGTGTGTGTGCAGGTGCCTCAGAATGGGGTGAAGAAAGGCAGAAGGATCACACTGCACACTGGTCCACCACAAAGCAGCTGCTGCGATTAATCCCATTCTATATAAATGCATATAATTTGCGGTACTTTGTAAGAATCATAAATCAACGAATACTTGCAAATCGTAGAACACCTAGAAAAATACAGAGTTCTACACTGTGCATAAGGAGTGATAAATTTAAAGTAACTTTTGTAATCCCCCCCTTTATGCAATTTTCACCATATTCAGATCAAATATAAGTCAAATTCAAAAATATGGAAATATATTTTATGCTTCTTTAGAATTTAGAGTATTTTGGGTTCAATTGCATTTTAGTCTTTTTTTTTGGGTAAGCCATGCCACTTAAGATTTTATTACCGCTGGCTAATAAAAGTTTTTTTTCTGCCCTTGAGTGCACACGCATAGATAAATATTGGGTATACAGTTAATATATGGGTGCACGGCACCACTGTGCGGGTTGGGCGTGTCACCCTGTCCCTGTCTCTCTCTCCCTCCTCGCTCATATTGCTGTTTGTCTATGGATGCGACTGGGACTTTTTATGGCTGTCAAGAATGCAAAAACGATGTTGAGACTTGAACAGTACTCGTTAAATGCAAAAGATTTTCGATGCCAGCAGCAGCAAGAAGAAGAAGCAGCACAACAACTTGTGGGCGATTAATAATACTTAGTCCGAGGCTGTAGTTGTTGTTCTTGTCGTTTTGCTTGATTATTGTTATGCTTGTTATTTATATACAAAAAAAAAAAGAAAAAAAAAAATAATAATGCAGGCTTGCGGTTTTTGTGGCGGCGAAATTGAAGCCTTAAAAAAGCAAGCCATCGACTCGCAATTAAACAGTAAAAACGGTGCAATCATTTTTTGTTTTTTGCCCGCAAGCAGCACCTTTCCAATTGTTTTCATAATTACACATTGTACAATTATAAAGACACACACACACACGCACACATAGACCACTTTAACATGTTTTGTTTTCAGCAATTTTTTTTTAGAAAGCGCCTAAAACAAGTGCAGTAATCAATTATTACGCGACGAATCAACAAATTGTTTTTTGATTGGACGAAAAAAAGAGGGAAAAAAGTAAAAGTTTCAAAGATGTCAAAAATGAACAGATGCACTGAGGGAGAGCAAGACAGACAGAGTGAGGGAGCGTCGACTTTTGGCAAAAACCGTTAGAACAACGTTCGCTTCATTTGTAATGGAAATTGTGAATGAACTTGTTGAACGACGGTATCGTAGGTGCATGAGAGCAAGAGAGAGACAGAGAGATAGCAAACCGGAGCTTTTTTTTACTTTCTGCATTTACAGTTGGTTTTGCTTGAGTTTGATCTTTGAAAACAATCAAAATCAACAAGGCTAGCCAACACACAAACAATATGAAATGATCTTAAAATAAAAAATTTAGAGAAATCAATGAAAGCCACTAAAAATGGCCAAGGCAAGCGAACAAAAACGGTTTCGGGTTTCGGGTTTTACTTATTTTTATTTTTTACTTTTGCGCTTCTGCTGTTGCTGTTGTTGGTGCTGGCATCTTGTCTGTAATTTGGATTGGATTGGATTGGTTTTGCTTTGCTTTGGTTGATTGGACGCAGCACGTTGCACTGTTCAAATGTAAACATCTCTCTTTGTCTTTATACAAACCATCCGTCCCCTCCTATTCCACACCACTTACATATCTGTAGCAAAACGGCTAACTGTTGTGCAGCGTTGAAATTACTACCACTCGGTATGATTTATGCATCAATTACGTACATACACACTCATACACACACACACACACACACACACACATAGAATGTCTCCAGGCGGAGGCATGCACATTAATAAAAGACGTAACAGAAAATGTATAAAAATATTTAATAACAATGAGCATAAATATTTTGTAGCCCCGCAAATAACATAGCAGACAACTTTTCGTATGATGGCTGTAAGGAGGCGGCGAAGGCTGCTTGATATTTAAGCAGACAAGCAGACAGACAAGTATCGACATTGCGATATTGAAAAAAAAAGCTTAAACGGGTTAAGCTGAACTTGCACTTGCACATGTGTTTGTGCGTGTGTGTGGAAATTATGAACAAAATGAATTTACAACGACACCTCCTCCAAGCTGAAGATCACGATGATGACGACGACAATAAAGGCCACGGGCGCACTTTAAAGCGGGCGCATAAATCAAAAGCGCACGAGTGCCATAGCTGCCAGCTTTAATGCAGTAAAATTGACGGTGGGAGAGAAAGAGAAACGAGAAAGAAAGAAAAGTCGAAGAGTTTTTGAGTTTTATCGGCAAACGGAAATTGTTGTTGTTGTTGGTTGTTGATGTTGGTTGTTGATGCTGCCTGGCAACGCTGTAAAGTACACTAAAGATTGCGGTGCATTGAACTGCGCACAGAGTTCAGCAGCATATAACATATCAATTATTATGATTATTGTAAGCAAGAGGAAAAGGAAGCCAAAGACACAGCAACAAAGATGGCTGCGACAATAATCCAAAAATAGCACAACAAATGTATTCAATGAAAAAAAGGCGCCACTGATTTGATATGCAGCAAGTGCGTTGTTGTATTGATAAAGACGCAAACCAATCATATCTGACTAAATTATGCATATACATATATATACATATTTGTATGTATATATGTATGTATATGAATCACAAGCTTAGTTTAAAGCCAATTGCGGCGGTGTTGAAAGCGAAAACAGCAAAAAAAAAGAGTCAAAAGTACAACAACAACAGCAGACGTGACTCAGCAGCAGCAGCAGAACAAAGAGCGAAAGGGTGTGAGCAGGAGAGGGATAGCGAGACCCACCGAGCACAAAACAAAACAAAACAATAGAGAAGAAAAGAAATGTAAAGGAGAGAATAACCGCAAACGAGAAAAGGGTTAAGCCAAAAGCTTTGCACTGACGCACAAAAATGTGTAAAGCAAAAAACAAAAAAGTTCAAAAGTTATGCGAATGCATGCCAAATATGCTAAGATAAGCATACATATTTCATGTGCTTGCAAATCGAAAGCGAAATCAAATGCAATTAGCCAAACCAACATACAGAAAATAATAATGCGGGTAGGGGACGTCATTTAGGGAAACGGGGTGCGGGATGCGGGTTGTAAGGAAAAATTCACGTTTCGGTTTTGCTCTATCGGGTTATTTCAGCTGTTGTTCTTGTTGCTGTTTTTCTTTTTCTTTTGTTCTGTTGAGCTGACAGCTGCACTTGATGGCCAAAACTGTCATGGCAGTGTGATGGAGGTGGAGGGTGGTGTTGATATATAGACATATGTATAAATAAAACATATGCATTGTATACAGTGTGCACTATATGAAATGAACACTAATGGAAAAAGTTGAAATAGATATTTGTCCATGTTGTCCATGATAAGCCCAAGAATCGATAAATAAAAAAGATCCCATAATTGCCACCAAATTTGGATGCTAAATGAATGCTGGTTGACGTCTTCCTAATGATTATTGATGAATTATTCAATGTTTGAACCACGTCCAAAATTCCATTTAATTTAAATATGAAAATTGAGCTGTTTCGATCTGATTCGGCTTTTTATTTTGCATTTAAGTACTTCCAGAAATCTTATAAATATTTCTTACTCATTCATTTCACACAAATGATAATTTCTGATGACTCATCAAAGCGCTGTCTACTCAAACTGTTACTTCATTTATTAGATTTCATCGGTAAAGATTTCCGATAAAAAATAAAATAAATTAAAATTTCACCATTTTACTTCATTTTATTTGCGAAAAAATATAGACTCATCTTTAAACGTACAGCTGCACTTGTGTTTATTACAAAAAAGAAACAAAAGCAATTCATGATTCACTCTATCGAGGGCCCACTGTAATATGGCTTGTGCATTATTGTCTTGAGCCAGAAGACGATTCTGTCTGGCGACAATGGGGCTTCTCTTCCAGCACTAAAGTCAAGTGAAGCGTATGCGCGTGTGCATGTGCATGTGTGTGTATATATATATTTATATATATATACCTGATTTCCGGCGCACAACGGAAGCATTCGATTCGAGCTAAAATCGTTGGGTTGACAATGCAATCCAAACTCAAGTCGAAGACACATACAAACTACACTCACACACATACATATATATATTATATATATATGTATATATATATATATATATATATATATATATATACAAGCGAACGTGACTCAGTATAGGTGGGGAGTAAGGTGAAGGTGGCGCAGCATTCATTGTCTGGCATACAAATTGCTAATTGCTACGGCTCGAATGCAAATCCTGTTGGAGAGTTATTGATTTGCCAGCAGCAGCAGCCGCGGCAGTGACAGGATGGGGGAGACAAGGGAGAACGGAGAACGACGGCGTGCGTGCAAAATGAAGCTGAAACGAAAACGCAGCAGCAGGGGGTGGGCGTGGTGTCGTCGCATAAAGCACACGCCCAACAGCAGCAATGGCAGCAGGCGCAGAATGGAGAACAAGAGATACACACGAAATTCTCCTTTTTTTTCCAAAGGAACAAAGGAAAATACGTGCACGAAAAAGAAAACGCTAAAAATTCAAGCCAGAGAAATAAAGGCTAAGCGCTCAGCACTGAAAGTTGTCATTAGATGCTGCTGCAATTGAGAATCAGAATCAGCGCAATCTACAGTTAATAAAATGCGAATGTCTCGGTTAAAGAGCGCCAGCCAACAAATTGATTGACAAGAACAGTTAGGAATGTATATACACACACACACGTACATACAATATGTGTGTGTGTGCCGTGAACGGTGTTAGGGTGCGTGTTACATCTGTTAGCTTTTGCGTGCTGTCTTTGATTGAGACCAAGAACAAGAAAACAAGAAGATGATGATGAACAAGAAGCAGAGAAATTTGCAGGTAATCATCACTCATCTCGCCGACGCTGACAGAGAGACACACAGAGAGGGAGAGAAGAGAGCAAGCGAGAGACAGAGCAAGCGGGAGAGCGAGCTTAATGATGGCAGTGAATGCCAATGTCAAAGCAATTAGCCATAGTTGGAAAAGTCAACAACGAAGCGCGGAAAAAACAATGCCAACAGCAAGCCAAGAAGCAACAGCAGCAGACGAAGCCGAAGCCAAAGAAAAGGAGAAGCTGATAATCAAAACCTATGAAATGAAGCTGCCATAGATTTTATGACGGCACAAAAGCAAAGATGAAGCAAGCTTCAAACTTGAAGCGCTTACACCTGCAACTGGAGCAAGAGCGAGATAACGAGAAAGAAATGTATATATATACGTGTGCCTCTGTGTTATGTGTGTGTCTATGTATATATATATATATATATGTGTGTGTGTTAAAGAGAAGAAGAGTTGGGCTGGGAGTGCATTTGGTGCCATGTTTGGGGGCAAGGCATGTTGAAAGGAATTCACTTACTTTCTTTGTTGTTCGCTAAGCCTCGCTTAATGTTCGATAATTTTGTTGTTGGATTTTGGTTTCTTGTTGTTAAAATACCGTTTTAAATGGTCGCTTCTGCTTGTTATCCTTTACACGACCGGTCTCTCTCTCGCTCTCTATCTCTCTGTGTCTCCTTGACGCTCTTTATCTTTGCTCCGCTTTCGTTAAGCTTTAGTTTTTCTTTCTTTGCCGTTTTCTATTTGCGCTCCTCTTTTGCTTTTGCCGGTGTTTCAACTACTACGTCTGTGTGTAGAGTTGTATTCGCGCGTCTCTCTGTGTGTTTAGTGTGTGTGCGTGCGTGTGTATATGTGTGTAAGTCTGTAACACCCTTCACTTCTCCAAAACGAATTTAGTTGGATTGATGAACAAAGTAAGTTTGGCCGCAGTTCGAGTTCCACTCACAGTTAAAAAATCAGAAAAAAAAACGTAAACAAATCACAGACGATGATTATTAAAAATATATGTATGTTGATTGCTTTTTCTCAGGTAAATTAAATTTGTATTTAATTTGTTTCTTTTTTTTCGAATTGAATGCTTTTAATTTTTTCTGCTGGCGCGCCTGTTCACACTCGTGTGTGTGTGCGTTTCTTTTCTTTTTTTTTGTATGGCAAAAGGATTTTTTCACGATTTTTTCAAATTAGCTGACAGACGCATGCGCGCACAAATAGGACCACAATGATTCGGATAAAGAACACAACCGCTCACGACTTGCTCTCAAATTGGAATGAAAACCCGTTGCCAGAGCCATATACAATTTAAATCGAACCGCTTTCTAACATAATGCTAATGGGCTGTTAGCGCAGCACATCTGTTAACGCAATTTTGAGCATCACAAATAGGTGTATGCCATTTACAAGAGCCAATGCATAAGAAAAATCCTCACAATTAAACGCAAGACGCGTAGCAGCGTTAGAATAAAAATGAGACGAGTAACTTTAGTTAAGTATTTGCAATTTTGCAAACTCATTCGATGCTGCTAACGTCAATTAACAGTGTCTTCTACACACATGTTATATTAGACTGTTAATTAACAGTGTGCACTGTGGCAAGTCTTGCCAACTTGGCGAAAGTGCTGTTAGGACGTTGATTTGAAAAAAAAATACAAATAAATAAATACAACATTTGTAACGGTAAATGGGCAAAGGAAATGCGCATAACTTGAACTTGACGAATTGCCGCTAGATAACTGACGCCACGCCATTTGGTTTACAGCTATCCCTACAAGCCAAATTAGTAGATTAAGTAGCCAACCAGCCAGCCAGTCAGCCTAACGTGCCAACTGCAATCGACTACTTAACATGCTTGGCAAACTCAACTGGCGCCATGCTCTGTTAATTTCTTGAATGCATCATGCATCCATCCAGCCACCCATCCAATCTACATATGTATGTATTTCTTTTTGGATGCACTCGGCATTAGCGTTATTGCTTTTCATTACATCCATTTGGCACGTTATTTTTCGGTTCGGACTTTTCGAACGTAATGAGAGTGTGTTAAAAGCCAAAATGTCTGAATGTCTGCAAGATAGAAATGGAAGCGAAAGGTGGTTTTTTCGTTTTGTAATTTAACACGAGTCAGACAAAAGCCACAATTTGTAAATTGAATTATTTGAATATGCAAACGAAAATTGTATTAATATATTATTTTAAAAAAATGTACACTCCACAATTTTAGTTGTCTTTCCCTTGATTTTCTTGCTTCAAGTCAGCACGTTAATTGTGCTATTAATAAATATAAATCGTTGTCGTGTCACTCGCTCATCTCTAAAAGTGCAGCTGCAAATTTCACCGTCGTTCGAAGTTTTGCGCTGCAGACGGCTTAGCCGTACCAAATCCTTAAATAAACAATCCATTAATATTTATAATAGCCCACACACATACAAACGCGCGCGCACGCACACACACACGCACTTACACATAGCATATGCACAAAAATGTTACAGTTGTTAATCACTGCCTATTTTCAAAGTTAAGGTATTTGTGCATTGCATGCCGTGTGATTTTCAGAAATTTTAAACAAGTCAATTATGAGCAGTGCGAAAAAAAAACAAATACATACAATTAAAAGAAATTAATCAAACGAGAAACAACAAAAACTAAGACAAATAGCAAATCGCAGTCAACTGTTAATCGATTCGAATTTGTAGCAGAGACTTGTCAACGCGCTTGTCACCAAGTTGGCAGCACCAATGTTAATGTGAATGCCTGTATGCATGTGTGCGTGAGAAGGCGTGTGTGTGAGTGTATGTGTGTGTGTGTGAGGTTAACAGCTGTTGCTCAGCAGGCGAGTCAAGTTGACAGGCTGGTCACACAACCAGAAACAGAACAACGCGAATCAAAATCGAAGCAGAATAATGCTTAAGTTAACTTAAATCTGAATTTTTTCGTGATCCCAATTATACTGTGTGTGGCGGATACGGTGTCCGTTGTGCGTCGTGTTGTGTTGTGGGCACCCGGAACAACTACTTGCAACGTTTTCAATAGAACAAAATACGCTGATTTCTTTCTGTTTTGGCCAGTTTAGTTTAGTTTACTTTACTTTAATTTAGAAATCAAAATTGCCTCACAACGCGACAGTGTGAGGGAGTGAGAGAGAGAGAGAGAGCCAACAAACAATCAAAAGAGAACACCAAGCAAACAATCGTTGTCGAACATATATTTTTTTAAATATTTTTTTTTTTAATTTTTTTATATGGTTTTTTGTTGCACTTTCGGTAATAAGCAGCATAACCGGAAAGGGGTGTTGGGGCGGAGGAACGCCTCAAACAACAACCAACATTGAATGCGTGAGTAGATGGCGCGTGCAATACAATAAAAAAAAACCAAGAATTGCACAAAGCAAATAAATAATCTATACACACACACATACGTATGTGTGTATGCATATGTATATGTACGTCATACATATAAAAAAAAACGCTCAAATCTACAATATTGTGTGCTGTGTCAAGAGGGGGGTTGGACACAGCTAATATCCACTGCACAAACCCAAGTGCACACAGCATTCAACAAAGTAAAGCAACAACAACAACTACTGCAGCGGTCGCAGCCGAGAACGTAGCAAAACAACAATAACAAAACGTTCTCTTGTCACACTACCTCGCTCCGTCTCTGTCTGTCGCTCTCGCTTTCTTCGTCTATCTCCCGCTTGCTTGCTGACAAACGTTTCGTGTGCGATTTGGCGGGGGTGGTCACAAAAACAAAAAAAAAAAACAGGAAAACAACCAACAACAAACAACTATTGCAAAAGCATTTCCGCATTTTCAATATCAACAATAACAACTCAGGCGTCCCGTTTAGGCGTGCAAAGAAGGAGAACAACAACAACAATAAGAACAGGAGGAACAGATGGATGTCCTGGAACTGCTCCGTGCGAGCGCCACCGGCTGTTATAATACAATATTCTCCGAAGCCTGGCATCAATATGTGTACAAGCAAATCGCAGCAGCGGTAAGTCTACAACACTCATACACACACACACATGTGTGTCGGGGCAGCTTTCAAAGAAAGCAAACATCGTTTTGTGTATTTTTCTTTGTTTATTTGTCATAGTACTGATTGCGTTTTGTGTGGGGAAAGGGGCTCGTCATGACTCATGTTAAGGGCAGGATATTTGGTTTGTGTCTTGACGAATGAAAGAAAAAAAGGCCTCTGATCATTGTACGTGCCTTAACAGCTACTGTTACTGTTATTTTCCCATAGGCATGTACAGTGTGGTACACATGTACCTAAATCCGACTCCTTTATTTAACAACGGACAATCAATTGTTATGTTAAACATTTATAAGCCGCCCATGCGTGAAGTTTATAAATTATGCAGGCAGTTTTTTTTATTGATTACAAACTGGCAAAGTTCTCACTTTTAAATATTTACTTTTCAAAATTTCACATCGCATAATGGATGAACATAGTTTTGTTACTGCCAGTGTACCAAGCAATACTTCTAGCTGTAGTTGTAGTTGTTGCTGCTAGGTGTTTATCGTTTCATCTCGATACAAAAGATCTTTTGGGCTATCACACGCGCAAGCCATATACGTGTGTGTCTGCTTGGCATTTTTTCATATTTTTATTTTTTTGCGCACACTTCCGTCAACATAAACGTTCGCTTGCTTTGATTTTGATTCGCAGACAAAAAAAAGCTGCCAACCTTCTTATGTAAACATGTTCGCACATGCATGCACAGATTTGATTCTCTCTCTCTCTCTCTCTCTCTCTCTATCTATGTGTGTGTGTGTGTGTGTGTGTTTCCTTTCTTATCTTACAATAACTTAAAGCCTGACCCCGAAAGCGCATCAAGAGTGCTTAGCCTATAACTGATTACAATTTTGATTAGTCATTGGGATTTGGTTATTCCGTTAAATAACGTGCACGTGTAGACAAACCAACAACCACCCACCACCATCCACAATCCCCTACTTCTCCAGTCAAAATCAGTTTACAATAATTCAATTAACCCCTTGGGGCCAAATCAATTGGGAACTGTCTTCTTCTCTTATTTTTTATCTGTTTCTACTTCTTTTGTTGTGCTTTGCTCTTGCCTTGTGACTTGTTGCCAGGCGTTGATCCAAAAAGACAATAATAACAACAACAACAACAGCGCATTTTTGTTGTTGGGTGTATGAGCCATGAAATACCCTACAATAGAACCAAGAACTTAAATTTTTGTTATAGTCACATTTCGAATCTCTAGTTGTTTTGCTGATGTGGAATATATACATATGTATATATGCAGAATATATGTATATATATATATATATATATATATAAATATATATATATATGTTTGTTCTGCTTCTTGCATGCGCATACTTCGTCATACCCGTTTCACTGGACACAGACGAAGTATAAGGCATAAGGAATAAAAAGACTGATGGCAAGTGCGTGTGCATACTTCACACACACACACATACATGATACGTGCGTACCAGTTACTCACATATGTATGTATGTGTCTATGTACTGTACAAAGAAATCGCAGTTATTTGGAAAATTGTGTTATCGTGACTGGGACGTCAGCAGCAGCTGGTAAAAGCACCTGTTACGATTTTTTGCAATTAATTGAAAATAAGACCATCGGCAACAAAATTATCAATCTTTGTTGTTGCCATTGTTGTTTTATAATTGCGTCTACGGCAATTCCAATTTGAATTTGCTATGCCTCTGCCTCAGTTGTTTTGATTTATATTTGCCGCACTTGAATACTGAAACCTGTTACAAAAACAAACCATAAACAAATATCCACAACAACAACAACTATAATAGCAGCAGCGGCATGCGGAAAAGGCAGCGGCATGCATAACAGCAAAAGCAATAACAACAACAACAGCAAGTGTTGACAGCGAAGCGACGTCAACATTAATATTAACATTGAGCGACTGCATGCAAAAAAGTGTCAATTCAAAGGAAGACGGACATGTACATGTGTGTGTGTGTGTGAGAGAGAGAGATAGAGGGAGATAGAGAGAGTTTGAGTGTGCGCTTGTAAGAGAGTGATTGAGTAGTAAAATTGAGTCAGGCTTTTAAAGCGCTCTGCTCATATGCATAAATTTTAGCTTGTGCTTGAAATGAGAGATGGGCCAGTATGCATATGTATGTGTGAGAGTGTGTGTATAGAGAATGTTGCAGGTGTTTTAAAATTGTGACAAAATGTGTAACGCGTTAAAGTCCATATAAGTATATATGTATATATTTATGTACATATATACATACATATGTATTACCGATCAATATCAGCCCAGTCGAGTTGAAATACTCACGTATCTTTGTTCTGAAGCTACATATTTAAAAGACATGACTATCATTTATGTGTGTAGGCAATGATATTAAATGCATTGGTTTTTTCTCAACTACAAAATTGGTCCACTCTGCAAAAATTGTCTTATTTTGATTTTGCTCAAAGACCGCTAAAATGATATCCATACTGTTAACCCACTGTTAAGCTGTGTGGATTTTGGGAACAGCTGTCCGACGGTGTACAAATAATGTAGTTTAAATATCTAATAATGAAATCCACATGAAAACAACAGGTGCATCGAAATAGAAATAGTAAGCTGTGGGAAAGCTAATGATTTAAAATATAACTCAGTAGATATTTTTCAAGTTTTTTTTAGGTTCCACAAACGAAATTTTTATTTTTAATCTGCAAAGTGGCCTTAACACTGATTCTAGTCTTCTTCTTTGATTTCTGGGAGACACACTTAAACACGCCGTGCATTATCATTGTTATCAATAACTTTTATTTCGTTATATCGATTGCAGATGTACTGGTACGGCGCTCTGTTTTTGCTCGGAGTGCTGTTAATCGTATGGTTCCTGTACTTTAAACGTTTGGCACGTCTCCGTCTCCGGGATGAGATTGCCCGATCGCTGAGTGCGGTGACCTCGGCGGCGACGGGTGTCGATCATCGAGGCTTGCGGTTTCGGAAACGTGACAAGATGCTCTTCTATGGCCGCCGGATGCTCCGCAAAATGAAAAACGTGAGCGGACAGATGTACAGCAGCGGGAAGGGCTACAAGCGGCGGGCCGTTATGCGTTTCGCCCGACGAATCCTGCAGCTGCAGCGCGAGAATCGGCCGCTGGAGTTGAAGACGGTGGAGCCACCGGCCGAATATCTGGAGGAGGCAATCGATGGCAGCGATCGTGTGCCGCCGGATGCACTCTATATGCTTCAGAGTATACGCATCTTTGGGCATTTCGAGAAGCCGATCTTTCTGAAGCTCTGCAAACACACCCAAATCCTGCAGCTAATGGCCGGCGATTATCTGTTCAAGATCACCGATCCCGATGATAGTGTCTATATCGTACAGTCCGGTATGATAAATGTGTACATTTGCAATGCCGATGGCAGCACACTCTCACTGAAAACGGTGCGCAAGGGTGAGTCTGTCACCTCGCTCCTCAGCTTCATTGATGTCCTGTCGGGCAACTCAAGCTACTACAAAACCGTTACGGCCAAGGCCATCGAGAAATCTGTCGTCATTCGGCTGCCGATGCAGGTAAGACAATCGACCAGCTTTGTACCATTCCCATTGGGATTTCATTCGTGATTTCAAACTATTGCCTATACCCTGTACTCATTGAAATTGGGCGTAAATAGAGGGTATGCTGAAAATGTCGAGAAGTATGAAACAGTATAAAGAAAGCCGATATCAGCTGTATATATATATATATATATATATATATATATATATATATATAGTTGATGGGGTTAGCGATGCCTTCTTCTGTCTGTTACATACTCAGGCAGAAAACTTGTATACCATTTTGTAACCATTTTCTATAGTTTCATTGGCTATAAAGAGAAGAGTTTTTCAAGTTTTTCGCTTGTAATTAAATTAATACGAACACTAATTGCTCTTTCTTCTTCTTCTTCTTCAATTATATGCATATACATTTTTGGGGCAGGCATTCGAGGAGGTGTTTGAAGAGAATCCGGATGTGATGATCCGCGTCATCCAGGTGATAATGATCCGGCTGCAGCGTGTGCTCTTCACAGCGCTGCGCAACTATTTGGGCCTCAACGCTGAGCTCGTCCAGAACCATATGCGGAACAAGAATAGCAGCAATCCAGTCGCCACTGGACAAACAGCTAGCAATGTGCAGTCGCAGACGTCGCAGGCAACACAGTCACGTCCGTCGGGCACGACAAGGACACCAATATCGCCCACGTTGCGTTTGTCGCGCGAGGAGCACACATTATCTGATCCGGATCCCAATCCCAATGCCAATACCCTGCACTATCACGAGATGCATGGAGATGCGCCCTACATTGATCTATACCATTATCAGCAACAGCAACAATCCCTCAATTCACCACGACGCAATTCCACGACGCATGTGAGTGAAGCTGCCGCACCCAGTCCAGCGTCCAGTTCCACTACGATCGATCAGCGGCTGGTGCAATCCTCGGCCGTTGACAGTCTGCGTCGGGAGCTGGGACTCGGTGAGGAGGATGCCCACATCATAGAGCCATTTGTTTCTGTCCGCGAACTCGAACCGAACGTGACTCTAATCACCGAGGGCAATGCGGACGATGTGTGCATCTGGTTCGTTATGACCGGCATCTTGGCCGTCTATCAGAGCAATGCGGATGCGACGCGTGCCAGCGCCAAGCAGGACACCAAGCCCGAGATGCTCATCCATTTTGTGCACCCAGGCGAGATTGTCGGCGGCCTGGCGATGCTCACCGGTGAGGCAAGCGCCTATACGATCCGTTCGAGGAACAATAGTCGCGTTGCCCTTATACACCGTGCCGCGATCTATCAGTGAGTAGCGAATCCCCAATTGAGTTCCCCATTATCCATCCCCACTCGTCTCATTCACGATATCCGCTCAATCATCTCTTTTGCAGAATAATGCGTCAGCGGCCGCGCATCGTTCTCGATCTGGGTAATGGGGTTGTGCGTCGTCTGTCGCCGCTGGTGCGTCAGTGTGACTATGCCCTCGACTGGATATTCCTGGAGTCGGGACGTGCCGTCTACCGGCAGGACGAGAGCAGTGACAGCACCTATATTGTGCTAAGCGGACGCATGCGTTCCATCATCACGCAACCGAACGGCAAAAAGGAAATTGTCGGTGAATATGGCAAGGGTGATCTCGTCGGCATTGTCGAAATGATAACGGAAACATCGCGTACGACGACAGTGATGGCGGTGCGGGACTCGGAGCTGGCCAAGCTGCCGGAAGGACTGTTCAATGCGATCAAGTTGCGCTATCCGATTGTCGTCACCCGTCTGATCAGTTTTCTCAGTCATCGGTTTCTCGGCTCGATGCAGACGCGGGGCAGCAATGCGTACGGTACACCGGTCGAGGCCAATCCGGTCACGCACAAGTATTCCACGGTCGCCCTGGTGCCCATCACGGATGATGTGCCCCTCACGCCCTTCACCTACGAACTATACCATTCGCTGTGCGCCATTGGTAAGCACTCTAACACTGATCATCAATACCAGGTGCAACAGCACAAGGGAAAGAAATACCCATCTGTGAAGGATGGGTTCCCTAGTCATCTATCTTCCAGGTTTGACCGGAGCAGGTTACTAGTAATTTGCTATTTAAGTTTAGGGTGTTACTAGCAGTAAACATTTAAAATTTTGTGATACTAGCTATCCAATTATGTGGGATATATGGTTATACACCAGGTATAACGGTTTTAGGAGCCGGAGCTTAAAGATTGTGGAAAATGCGCGCATTTCCGTTTAGAGATGGTAGATGGGCGTGGTCTGAAATATACCTTCTATGTTTGGTGACTATCCTTAAAACTGAGGCATTATCGATTTATCAATTTGCACTTATCGATTTTTATAGATTTTTTGCCATCTAAAATATTAAAGCTCCAAGTTTCAGTGCTCCAGCTTTAGGGGACGGACAGACGGACTATTGGTTTTACCCTTGCTAGCACCGTCGGTATCAGAGTAAAAAGAAAACAACAAAATAACCATTTCACATTTTCATTTCGTTATCGGTCGTGTGCTCCCTCCATGATTCTATTTGCAGGTCCTGTCCTGCGTCTGACCTCAGAAGTGGTTGGCAAACAGTTGGGCGTCAATATCTTTGATACGGCGAACGAATATCGTTTGACATCGTGGCTGGCCCAGCAGGAGGATCGCAATATAATCACATTGTATCAGTGCGACAGCTCGCTGAGTCCATGGACACAGCGCTGCATGCGTCAGGCGGATGTCATTTTAATTGTCGGCCTGGGGGAGCGTTCGCATATGGTTGGTAAATTCGAGCGTGAGATCGACAAGCTGGCGATGCGAACACAAAAGGAACTGGTCCTCCTCTATCCGGAGACGACGAATGCGAAGCCGGCGAATACGCTCAGCTGGCTAAATGCCCGTCCCTGGGTGACCAAGCATCATCATGTCCTGTGCGTCAAGCGCATCTTCACACGCAAAAGCCAATATCGCATTGTAAGTCAACTCGCATCGAATCGAATGGAATCCTTTTTAAATCTGTCTGTCTCATCTTCTCTTCTTCTTCTTCTGCATCTTCTGTATTTATAGAACGATCTCTATAGTCGCGTGCTGCTATCCGAGCCCAATATGCATTCCGATTTCTCGCGTCTTGCCCGCTGGCTAACGGGCAATTCGATTGGACTCGTTTTGGGCGGTGGCGGTGCACGTGGCGCCGCACACATCGGCATGCTCAAGGCCATACAGGAGGCAGGTATACCGATTGATATGGTCGGAGGTGTCAGCATCGGCGCCCTAATGGGCGCCCTCTGGTGTTCGGAGCGCAACATTACCACCGTCACGCAAAAGGCACGCGAATGGTCAAAAGTATGTTAACAGTCTGCTTATGATTAAGTTAAAATTAGTATTAACAGTCTGCATGTTATTATGTTAACATTAGCATTAACATTAACATTAGCATTATGTTATAAATTGTTTTTATTTAATTCCTTTTGAGCTGCTTGTGCATGTAACAAGCAGAAGGAATCATCGCCGATCCCATAGAGTACATATATATTCTTGAAAAGTCTATCTCAGAAATTTAAATTTGTAATATAGGTTCTTGTATATATCGCGCAGATCAAATTTGTTTCATTTGATCGATAAAATAGCGTTTTCCAATAGCAATAAAAGCCACAAATTGTTAAGTAGCAATACAATTAGAGTCATATTTTGTATCTTATATATATGTATATTATGTATTCTTAGTTGTTTTTTATCCGAGTTGAAAACTTATCGATTTGATTGTTTTATGTATGTTTTATGTTTATGCAGAAAATGACAAAATGGTTCCTTCAACTGTTGGACTTAACGTATCCAATCACATCGATGTTCTCTGGCCGTGAGTTCAATAAGACCATACACGACACCTTTGGGGATGTTACCATCGAGGATCTATGGATACCGTATTTTACGCTCACCACCGACATAACCGCCAGCTGCCATCGCATTCACACCAATGGTGAGTGCTGCATCCATTCATCATTCCACACATCTCCATCCATCTGCTGTTGCTATCTCTCTCTCTGCCTCTCTATCTGCCTATTTCCCTCTGCCTCTCTCGCTCACCAACTCATTTAGGTGCTTAATTAAGATTCATACGCTTTCTTTTAGTTTAAGCTGCTTTCATTTATAATGATGATGCCTTGTTTTTTTTTTGCTTCTTTTGTTTTATTTCAATTGTTTTGTTTTAGTTTATTGAATTTTATTATATATATATATTTATAGTTTCTGCAAAATATTTGGTTATTGGTTTGGTGTTTTGAGTCTTTCTGTATACATATGTATGTGTGTATGTAGCTTGTAGGACAAACACAAAGACACAACACACACACACACATAGATACATACATACACTCGTACATACATTTGCTGCACACTTTAAAGAGAGGCACTGACGCACTCCACTCTCCACACAAAAGAGACAAATTTCACCTCCTTCATGTGTCGCCCAATTGGAGACTTACTGAGCTTCTCTCCAAGATGTTATTACTGTCTGTGTGTGTGTCTGTATTTTTTTTTTTTCATTGCCGGCCTCCACGTTGTCTCTTTCATTGTCCTCTACATATATATGTATATGTATATTGTGCGTTCGTGTTGGTGTCTCTTGGCTAGAACTAACCTGCTGCTGCCAATTCGATCAAAAATAATATAAAACAAATTCTAATTCATGAACGTGATATGTGATTGGTTTTTAATTTTCATTCGCTCGCCTTCACCAAACTCAAAACTCAAAGCTGTTTCTCTCTCTCTCTATTTCTCTTCCCACACACACACACACACTTACACTCACACTCACACACACAAACATTTACATAACAATGCTCGCTCACTTGCAAAAAAATCTGTCGCAGGATCTCTGTGGCGTTTTGTGCGCTCCTCAATGTCACTCAGCGGTTATATGCCGCCGTTATGCGATCCACAAGATGGACATCTTCTGCTGGATGGCGGCTATGTTAATAATTTGCCAGGTAAATAGCAACTAGCAACTAAAATTAGAAATACGATTACCTACCTTCCCCTTTCCCTCCCTATCACATCCACCTACCCTCTACCCTCAACGATGATAATCATATCTTTCAATATCAAATTTTTCGGAATTTAGAGAGCGCAGAAAGTGTTGGATTTAATGTTTGTCTCTGACTGCAACTGTTAACTGTTAATTGGCCATGCTGGTTGGCGTTGCACACTTGTTTCCTTCTATTTGACTAGCAACGACCCCTCCCCCTCGCCCTCGTCCCTTACGAACACGCACACGTTCCTCTTGTTGTTGTCGTTGTTGTTGTTATTATTCTGTTATTCTTGCTGTTGCCGATAAGAATGGTCTGTGGATCGTATTGCCAAAGTAGCCATCTTGTTTTCCTTATTGTTTCTCACGCATTTTCTCATACATACGCATACGTGTATATACATGTGTATATATATACACCTACCCCACCTACACATACAAAGGCAAACAGAGCACACAGAACACAGATCTTAATTAATTAATTTAAATTTGCTCTCTTTTCGATTTGTAAATTGTATTTGTTTACATGCACTAATAATGCATATGTACATATGTATGTATATTATTATCTTTTTAGTTGATTTTGAACTTTATCTATATCGTATCTGTATGTGATTTATTTCAATAGTTTAACATGAATCTTCATCGTATCTTTGCACTAAAGTAAACAAAAAGAAAAAAATAACTGTACACACACACACATACCTACACACACACACAACAATGGCAATAAAATTGTGTTTTCTTTCTCTCTCTTTCTATTTACCTCCCATCGCCCCCCTCCTACCCACAAAAACAAACAAACATACACCTTGTCCACGTCGACTCACACACACACTCACACACACATTTATATACATACAACTGTGCGCTATGTCCTTTTTGCGTGATACCGTTATGTTCAGGTCATCTGTGGCGCTATTGTCGCGCCAGCATGTCCATTGCCGGCGTCTTTCCACCCTTCTGTGACTATCGCGATGGGCACCTGCTGCTCGATGGATGCTATACGAACAATGTCCCAGGTAAAATTAACAGTAACAGTAACAGTCACAGGTAACAGAATCCAACACTCTGGCTCAACTGGACACATCTCGATTAACAGAAATTATTGTTCTAACATTAACAATTGTTGCCAACACTTATTTATACATATGTTATTTTACATAATCAACAACAACAACAATGCCACCACCACCAATAACAAAATAGCTGATGTTATGCACAATTTGGGCGCCGCACACATAATTGCCATCGATGTGGGCTCACAGGATGACACGGATCTGACCAATTATGGTGACGATCTGAGCGGCTGGTGGCTGCTTTATAAGAAATGGAATCCCTTCACCTCACCAGTCAAAGTGCCTGATCTGCCCGACATACAATCGCGTCTCGCCTACGTTTCCTGCGTTCGTCAGCTGGAGGTGAGTTTCTCTCTCTTTGTTAAAATAACAAACTTAGATATTTATTTTGACGGCGGTTATCGGCAATGGAAATAATAAATTATGGTTGAAACATGATTTTAATATACTCCAAATTTCGTCCTGCGTACAGCAGGAGTATTTCTAATAACAAATACAAATCTGTTATCAGATAAAGATGGATAAATCATTCACTAGTTGCCTGTTTGCGAGTTTATCTTATTGTCCATTGATGGGTTAATTTCTTTGTTATTGTTTTTGTTTTTCTCTTTGATTTCTCTTTGATTGCAGGAAGTGAAAAACTCGGACTATTGCGAGTACATACGACCGCCGATAGATAAGTATAAAACGCTTGCATTTGGCAGTTTCGATGAGATTCGGGACGTGGGATATGTGTTTGGTAAGAACTACTTCGATACGATGGCGAAGGCGGGTCGCTTGGGTCGGTTCAATCAGTGGTTCAACAAGGAGCCACCGAAGCGCGGCAATCACGCCTCTCTCAACGAATACACGTTCATCGATCTGGCACAGATCGTGTGCAAGCTGCCGGAGACATATGTGCGGCTGGATAGAGTGGATCTGTTTAGCGAGGATGAGGATGATGATTACGATGGATATATCTCCGAGCCAACCACTTTAAATACGGTAAATACAATTATTATTCATCATCATCTAATCATCAATATCATCAATTCATCAATTGTGATTGTGATTGATTGCAGGATCGCCGTCGCATCCAGTTGCATCGGGCGGGCAATTCGCTATCGTTCTCAGAGACTGAACTGGACTCCGATGTGGAGCTCGATCTGGAGATGGACAGCAAAGTGGACAAGGCAACGCAATCGACGCCGAATCTTTGCAATCTGACGATGCCCTTAACCGTGGTTGAGATAAAGGCCGAGGCGACAACGCAATCAAAGTCTCCAGTCAGCAAGGAGGAGCTAGACGAACACGCGCTCGAACACGAGCAGGTGGTGGAAAAACAGCAGGTGATGGATAAACAGCAGGTTAATACAACAAATAACGATACCAAAAACTAGCTATAAATTGTACGAAAAGGCGTCAATCATCAATCGTCGTCTGTCTGAGATATTTTTATAGTTGTTAGTTTAAATAGCCGAAGGAGCAGGAGCATGATCAGATAAAGCTATGGCTGCTGCCGAAGCAGGAGCTGTAAAGTAGACGCAGCCTGGCTAATCAGAATCTCCATTAATCGTTAAGTAAAACAGACAATGAAATCGTTATATTGTTTAATTATATACTAAGTGTATAGCATATTTAGGCATAGCTTTAGCTAATCACACACATACAACACTCAGCCACCCTGTACATACATGATGTATTATACATCACATAGAGCTATATATATATATATATATATTTTTTTTTTTGCGATATATTTGACATATATGCGACAAATCGGAGCCCTCTATCTCCATCTCTCCCTCCCCCTCTCTCTCTCTCTCTGTCTGTCTTTCTCTATCACCGAGTCCGCACCCACTCCATTCCACACTATTCATATAGGATCTATATACTGATATGCTGTTAACAAGGCCCACACCAAAAAAAAACAACTCAAAAGCACACACACAGTTTTTAGTAAACTGAAATAAATCGTTTGTTTTTATGGTCGAATTTTTTTTAAGATGAGCAAATGAAAATGTAAAATAAATAAACACAAATGTGAAACGACAAACTATTTTACTTATTACTTTCCTGTTCCTGTTCCTTGTAAATAATATAAGATTTGATTTTAGAAATTGCAACCTTTGAGAGCATTCTATTGGAAAAATAAGAAGCTGAAAAAATTAAAGAAAAATTGAAATGGATTTGTGAAGGACATGGTGCACTAGAATCGCCAGGACCAACGCCATCGAAGTGCATTCAATAATTATGAGGTGTCATCTAATTGGATAATATTGTCCTTTCAGTAAGTGGTCCAAAGCTCAAGATCCTTCCATAATTCGAAATCTATCTAAATGATTTACGTGTTCTTTGTTTATTAATCGATGTAGATATATCTGCAAATAAACAAAAACGATAACAAAAAACACACATTTTTTGCATTTATTCATTTCGAATTTAAATTTATTTAGGGAATTGCGCGAGCCATAACCGTTCAATAGTTATCGATATATGTCGATACTCATCGAAATATTTATTGCATAGCGTGCCTTTGCCAATACATTAATATATGAATATATATACTTAGTTATATATCAACGCAAAACCAAAAAAATTCGATATATTATTAATTAAAAACTAGCGAAAAAAAAGATAATCGATTTTTGCTTTTACATTTTGAGTTCCTCTTTCTTTTTCTATATAGTTTAAATATGTAAACGTAATGTTTGATGCATGCATTTATTAATTTGTTTATGTATGTATATCCAGTACACGCAGTTTCTGCTGCTTTATGTCTTTTGCTAAATAACTTTGATGCATTTCTCTTACATTTACATATATATGCATATACATATACATATATATATATATATATATATATGCATATGATTATTACAATAATTGAAATTTGGGTTTCTATTTAATATTTACAATTATAATACGCCACAAAACACAAAGATCAACGAACAATGAACAAAAACTGAAAGAAAAAAAACATAATTTTACACACACACTTTTCTTCGGTTTTCAAGTTGGTAAATTTAGTTTAGAGGCGAAAAGTAAAACAAAAAAAAAAAAAAACAAGTAAAAAACCTTGAGAAATGAAACAACAACAACAGAGAACCCAATAATCATCCTTCAGAGAGGAAATGAACGTTATGTAAAAATTACCGACGAAATTTATATAAATTGTTTTGTGCGCTCTCAATTATTGCACCTGCAATTTAAAGTAAAATATAAAGTTTTCACGAATTGACAATTTAGACAAAACTTGTTATTTTTAAACCTACTTCTAATATTGAGATTCCAAACAGAAATTAAATAAACAAAAATACAAAATATATATGTATAGTTATAATAGTTATTGCTAAGATTCTGCTTGATCGGATCTCAACTAACGCCACGGATTTCTAGTATTATGCAATAGAATAGCAAACAAATACAATATTGCAATTATTTTTGTTAGAATTACTGATAACAAATTCACAAACACTTTTATACAATTCATACTTTTTTCGATCGATGTGATTCTGTATTTTTACCTAAGCGCTCTCTCTCTCTCTCCCTCTCTCTCTGTCTCCCTCTCTCTCTGTCTCCCTCTATTTTGTGTATTTCATCATCCCTCTTTCTCTCTCGCTCTTTCTCCCTTACTTTCACGCCCTCCTGCCATTTTCCTTTACTAATTTCCTAAGCAATTCTCACAATTCAAACAATTCTCACAATACGCTTATTTGTATTTAACATTCGTTTTTCATGTTGGACTCTTTTTGTTTTTGATTACGTTATAAATGTTGTTGCATATGTTGATTTGGTAAACATATATAGTATATTTTATATATTTTTATATACATATATATTTATGCATATTACTACGTTTTCATTATTCTTAAAATTAAATTAATTCTTTATTTTTTATTTACTTCGTATTCGTTTTTTACATGCACAAACTCATGAGGCCAAAGGTTGTGTGTGTGTGAGTGTGTGTGTGTGTGTGTGTGTGTGTGTGTGAGTGTGTGTGAATGAGTGAGTGTAGCTTAAATAAACCTAACCAAATATCAAGACTTACTCAAGTAAATACATATGTATATGTATATATAGATGAATATACCAATCGATATCCAATTTATATAATTTATATATATATATATATATATATATATGTATATTTGCATATAGGCATGTCGAATTTTAGTTCCGATTAGAGCAAAAAACACGCAACAATATTTGTAGGTCAATGTTTTTGTTTAGAAAGTTATTTTAAGTATGTATTGTGATCTTTTTTCTGTTACGCATATAACAAATATATATATATATACATATATATATATATATATGAATATGTAATATATACATAAACATCTATATTTATATATATATATATATATATATTTAGATTAATATTTATGTATATTGAGTGTGGATATCTTTGTCGCTTTGCCTAAATATTAATGTTAAATATGACTCTGTATGAACTATATTATTTGTTGCCTATATATATATAAATATATATTTATAATTATGTATATATCTATATATATATATATATATATGCCAGAGCAGCAATTTGACTATAAATATTTATAGCAATTTATATAGTCAAATTGCAGCTGCAATTTGCTTGTATATCTGGGCAACACAACAATACGGGTGCAGCCGGAGGAGGATGAGCAGGCGAATGAAGTGGAAGTGGACATGGCGGAGGATGAAAATGAGTAGCGGATTGTAGACCAATTATGCAATTTGCAGTTTGCAGGTTTTTTGCTATCGTTTTGGTGCGCGTTTCTCCTCCCGCCTCGATCCGGGGGGTTCGGGTTCGATTCGATCGTTTAGATCTGGCCAACCAGCTCCTGGATGCTGCGCAATAAGTCTTCCATGTTTCACAAGAGATCCCGATGGAACACCCACGTGTGCTTCGTGTGTGCGAACTTGTGCGACAGCCACTGTGATTCCAGCAGATTGAAGCGATCCTGACTCAGATAAAGCGGCTTGCCACGTCTACATTCGAACGAGAGAACAAGAAAAATAACAATAAATATATTAATAATAATATTAACAAATATTCTGTATTTGTATAATATTTATCGCAACTTGTTCCCAAAGGAATATATCAAATATATATGCTAATTGAAGCCAAAATAAGATTGCAAGAAATACATTTGCCAATTGCCAACTATTTCTCAATTCACATAAATAATAATTTTCGACGTTATTTGAAATTCTTTCTTGCGGGCTTTTCCAAATCTAGCCCAGGCAATGCGACTCTTTGTTGCCTTCAAAACTGTTCACTTCAAATGCATAATTGATGCGTATTTTATATTATATATATTCATATATATAAGTCCGAAAGTATCGATTGTAATCGATTGAATTACTCACTTGAGATCACGATCCTCCTCATCGAAATCATCCAGATATAATGAGCCCCAGAGGCAGGCGCGTCGTCCCCTAATCACAATGATGTACGTTGAAGTGACCACCAAGAAGATGCCAATGCCGCCGCCGCAGGAAATTGTGTGCTATTATATTTATTCAGAAAGAAATCAAATAATCGATAAGAAATCGTTGTGGTTGGCTTACCCGGACTGCCTCACAGCATTCCTTTTCGGCACAGCAGTTCTGCTTGAGGCACACAATCGTGCCGCACAGCAGACAAATGGAGCTCTCCTTGGGCACCTTGTAGCAGTTGAGGCAGGGTCGCTCATGATAGTACTGCGACGATAACCGATAACAAGGCAAATTATGAAATACATATATATGTAGTCTAGGTTGATTTTGCTGAATCTCACCGTGAAGAGACGCTCATATTCGCGGGGTAGCTCCAGGAGGCGGGGCTGCTGCCACAGCGAGTGCTGATTCATGAGGATTAGCTTGCGAACAGTGTCCCTGGGCGGATGCACGTCCATGAGCTGCTTGCACCAGAATTGCGGCAACGTTTGCTCCGTGCCTGGAATAAAGCACAATCCCTTCGATGCATTAAAGCAATCCCAGTCCATTGAATCGGTGACCAGCTCCAAATAGTAAACGAGACGCACAAACTCCAAACCGGGCGCCGATATCTCCGGCATCTCGTGCCTATACAAATGCTGACGCAGCAGCGCCGCAATTCGCAGAAATGGTAAACACAGCGATTGCAATTGCAGCTCCATTGACTTGAGATTCACCTCAGTAGCAGCAGCAGCTGTTGCAGCAGCAGCCCCAGTTGGACACTCATCAGTTGGTCCAACACCACCAGCTGCTGCTGTTGCACCAGCCGCACTGGTGCTGGGTATGCTATCCCGTCGCAGATGCGTCAAGCGATCCGTTTGCTCCAGCACCAGCGCCATCGCTCTGCCCAACTCTGCGCAGCTCTGCAGCGAACCATATCTTGTCGAGCTGCTGCGCCGATTGTTGCAAGTGGAACTTGAACTGGAACTGCAATTCTTGTTGCTATTTGCTGTTGCTGTTGTTTCAGTTGCAGCTGTTTCACATGTTGTGGCGGAATTGGAGGCGGAGGTAGAGTTTGCTTCTGTGCTGCCATAGTTGGCCAGGATGTGATCGCACTCGAGTTCGGTGAGCGTGACGCACAATTGGACAACAATCTGATAGTAGAGCAGATTGTACATCACCTTAACCATGCAGGTGAAATAATCTGCAATGCAACAAATACAATTTAGATACATATATATATATGGGAAAGGGAAGGGAGGCGAACTCACCCTGATCGAGATGGAGCGGGGCGAGCAGTATGAATTTGAGTAGCAGCGCAATGGGATCCGCCAGCAGACTAGGTATCAGTTCCCGGCAATGTGCGGGCAATGGCTCCGTATCGCTAACCGGCATCCCGGCCAGAGATGCCCAGCTGCTCCACAATGGCCACTCAACGAGCACGCGTACATGCACCGACAGCACATGCAGCAATGGAACAATGCAATCCCGTTTCGGTTTGTACCGTGTCGCATTCGAGGTGCACAGCGAGCCGCCACGTTGTATGATCTCCGCCTCGAGATTGGTGCGGGCAATCGACGTCACAAAGACGAACAGCTTGCGGAACGTGATCGTGGCACATTTGCCCTTCCGCTGGGCAATGTTCGTCATCACCTCCATGGCATGGCCCATGGCCTCCGTTAGTTTAGTGGGTTGCTATCGAAATGAGATAATCGATCGCAAAATTATTATTTGTATATATTAAATTATATTTATATTATTTAAGATGCGAAAGTTGTTGCTCATCGTAGATATATATAGATATATCCCCAATTGATTCAATAATAGTCCACTGTAAGAAATAATTCTTCTGCACAGATTCTAATCTGTTTTGCTGAATCGAATATAAATCTATATTCCAGAATCCAGACGCACAAGCGATGTGAAGAAGAGTATTCCTCGAACCAAGCAGATGGCAAGGCTTTGTTCACAGTGAATTAAAATTGAAATAAGTTTTAAGAACTAAACCGAAATCATTTCACTTCAAAGGGATTAAGTAAGGATTACATCGACTCACCGGCATCGTTTCGTTCTCTTTAATCAGATCGGTGAGATCGGCGACGAGCTGCTCGAACGGTTGATTGCCGGAGCGCACCAGATGCATGGGTCTATCCAGCTGGGGGCTGAGGGGCAGCACCGAGTTGGACAGCTGTCGACAGACGGGACAATAGAATTCACCACGATCCTGAACCGGTTGACGTTGCGTTGTATAAAGCGATTTCAGATATGCCTCCAGGCAACTGAGATGGACATGATGGCCGCACGATTGGACATGAACACCATTATCGTAGGCCATATTATTGGACAGATACCACGATTCCTCGCCAAATTTATCGCTGAGCAGATCGGTGCGACGCGTAAATTCGCTGGCCAGGCGAGTCGTCTGCTTCAGTCGCTCCTTGTCCGCATCGTTCAAGGGGAGCGGAAGACGATCGGCGATGCGACGACGATGGCCAACAATGCCGCTGGACTCGACGAGAACGACAAGGCCAATAGGATTCGTTTCGGTGCTGGCCGTTGTGCAATTGCAAATGATGCAATCGTATTCCTTTTCCCTTGGCTGCTCCTCATACATCGCCTCCTCGTCCTCATCTTCCAGTCCGAAGTCCATGTTGTTGGCAGCCGCTGCAGCGGATTGCATAAATTGCTTCTGCTTGTTGGCAAAATCCTGCATCATTTTCTGTTGACGTTCGCGTGCCATTTTACGGCGCTCCTCCTTCTCCTTGGTCTCCCGAGCCCGTGCCTCCGCCTGTTTCTCCCGCTGATTGGGCCACAAACGGGCGCGTATATCATCGATGCATTGCGCACACTGCGCATCCCGTGTGGCAATCTTGCGCAACAGATTGCCAATGAAGAAGGGACCATCGCCAATCCGCGAACTCGACACGTGGATATTCTGATAGTTGTAGCTGGGGAAGCGCTCGGCCAACACTGTCGATGACGACGACGATGGTGTCGATGTCGATGTTGAGGATGTGCTCGCCTCATTGCAATCAACATCCATCGGTGTCGAGATGGTGGTGCGATGATCATCCAGCGAAAAGCTATCCAAATTGCCACTCAATTGCGAATGGAGCTTGAGCAGCAGCGACAATATGCTCTCGTCCATGTGCAGCTCATCCCGGTTGCCGGCACTGGCGATTGCAATATCAACGGCACGTTTCCTTGCACCACCACTGGCAACGCCGGATACGCCACCGGATATGCCGCCGCCGGGGCCGCCAATTGAATTCGATGGCACCACATCCATATTGCTGCTGGGCACAGCCACAGGCAGACGGACACGTTGAAATGGCAATAGCATTCCACTGCCAGTGGGCGTTGTGGGTGAGAACATTTCATTGTCGCTGGCACCGATGCCAGTTCCCGTTTGTCCCGTTCGCTCATCATCTGGCGTTGCTGCTAGCGTTCCCGGCATCGTGCCCGGCGTCGTCGTCGTCGTTGCCGTCGTCTCGGCGAGCAGGAGATCTCTGCGTATGGCCACCTCCATGCCGCTTTCGGGCAGCGTTATCTGTTGCAGCGGGAAATGATGAAAATCCTGAGCGCCTGGACTCATATCCATGGCATTATCGTGTCCATCCTCGCTGCCATCGGGCTGGAGGAGTACAACACCCGTTTCGGCCACCACCGATAGATCGGGCACGAGTGCCACCTCCATTCGCATGCGGGGCAATGCACTGTTGCGCTGTTGCAGTGCCACACTGCGTGCCACACTCATCGCACCGGATGTCTCGTCCAGTTCATCCAAACCGTAGGTGGCGGCGCCAATCATTCGTCTCGGCTCCGTTTCCACATCGAAATCAAGATCCGAATAGAAGGGATTCGAGCGATAACTGGATGTGGTCACCTGAGGATCACGGGATTTTAGCGACACTTTGCTCACCACATGCCGCAGATTACAGCCCAGATTGTCTGTGGGATAGCATTGGAAGAGCTTGGGCGGCTCACGACGCTGTCCGCCATAATAATAACCCGATTGATGATGCTGCGGCTCACACTCGACCATGGCAACGGGTAAGGCACCGGCAGCGTTGGCAGCATTCCCCGCACCCGACGTTGAGGATGAGGATGAAGCTGACGCTGTGGATGATCCGCCGGTGGCAGCGGCATTAATATCATTACTCGTCTCCACAGCGATCTCGAGCAGAAAAACAGCCAGTGCAAGCAGATGCTCGGAGACATCGCGTGTGTGCACCGCCCGAAAGAAGATCGAGAGTATGGTGGAGTGAAAGAGACGGGAGTTTAGAATGCGACACGGATCGGTGAAGGATTCACCCACCGGCAACGGCAGACGAAACGGTGGCCAAAGATTACCACTGACGGGCATCTTATTTTTCGATTTGACATAGTTGGTGAAGCGATCCAGCGATGATTGAAAGTCGCGACGATGAACGGCACGGAGGAGGACATGCAAAGGATCATAGTACTCCTCCCACACCTCATCGATGGGCGTGAACAGGCCCTGTTCAAGATTCTCCGATCCAGATGACGGTGCCTTGTACACGGACAGCTTCTTGAGGAACGTCTCGAAATTCTTGGTGTGCACATTGCCCGAACGCTCCGGCATCAGTTCGAGCAGCTGTGAATGCGTCTTATTCTCGGTGGCCAGCAGTGCACTGATCTCAATGATGCACTGGGTGGCCTCATCGTTGCCCAGATTGGTGCGACTCGTCACCAGGGTGGCGAGAAATGTGAGGAAACCCTCCAGCATAGATGATTGTTCCGGCTTCTGGGGCTGCTTCAGTGGCGCCGTCTCCAGCCATTGGCCCACATCGAATAGCTCGATGGTGTTCTGCAGAAAGAAATATTGCGATAGATTTGTGGCGCATATTTGCAGAAAGAACAGATCCATGTCGGCCATTGAATTGCAAAAGTTCGCCTGTATGTAGGTCATAGCTTGGCCCTTGATCTGCAGACCATTGCGCACCCATTTGCCGGCCAGAATTTCGTAGAAGAAGCTCTGCAAAGAGAAAGCCAATACAAAATTTCAACAATTAGCAAGTATATTAAATATATCGATGAATAGCGAAACAGACAAGAATTGAAAATCAACACTTAACCCGCGCTTTCGGTTTGTTATCGATAAAAGTAAGGAGCAAAGCAGAACGTCATCTTTTTTACATGGTGGCAGCACTGCATTTGTACATATAAATATATATATATATATGTGTGTGTATGTTATTGCTTGCTCACTCGCTCTTGCGCTTTGACCTATGCTGCTGTATTTGACATGCAACAGTAAAAATAACAGCAACCAAACAAAGACAGCCAACCAAAACTGTCTTTCAGCGGAAAAGAAGTACAACTAATGAACGCAGAGCAGAAAGAGCCGAACTCACAACGACGAAGCCGCCGCCGCCGCCGTCATTCGTATTTTGATTTTCAGATAGCAAAGTTGTGTTTTTTTGCGTTTGTTGGTGTTGCTGTGTGATTGTTGTTGCTTTTCTTTTGTAACTGACTTCCAGCAACTCGTTAATAATAAATAAAATTAGACAAAACAACACACACGTGTAGAAGAAAAAAATGCAGCTGCTGCAGTCATACAAATTACATTTACTGCAGTTATTATTTTTAACTGTTATTTGGCGACCAACACCAACGACGGCAGTCATTGAAGATGTGATCGATGTGTTGCATGTGGTCAAGGAGGTGACAACCGGTGTCCTCAAGGCCTGGGACATTGTGCAGTCATCGCCACTGGCGGCCAGCATTGAATTTCCGTTGATGCGCGAAAAGCAGCGCAAAGTCTTGCAGCGCTTGAAAGAGGTCACCCGACATATTGATGAAACCGAAGCGCAGGTAAACAAAAAACATATGAAACCACCATTGCACACTCTCTCTTATACACATGTGTGTATAAGAATCACACTCTTATACTTATTCTTATGCGTTGCGCTCCCCCACAGCATTCTCAATATATTACGCTGGCCATCGAGTCGGTTAATAATTTCATAAGCAACAATGTACCGTTATTGGGAAAAATGAACGATATAACGGACACAATGAATCGCATCTCATCGCGTTACGAGCAAATGCAGAGCTACGAGGCACACAAGGACAAACTAGAGATAAGCACATTAATCACATTTGCTGAGTGGACAGTATCGCCAAATGCTTATTCGGTGCATCATCTGATGGATCGATTGCATTTGACGCTCTTGGGCACTGGCAATGGTAAGATTGAGGAACAAAAGCTTCTCAATTCGTCATCGTCGTCCGTCAATTTGCTCAGCCAACTTGCGTCCAACTATGAGGTATGTATGAATTGCATGCAACAACAAATACCCAATCCAATCTTGTAGCACTTCTCTACAGCATATGATATAGAGATATGTGTGTGAATGAATGAATGAATCATCCGTGTTGGATTAGCTTAGTCGCCCAGCTTAATTGAACTGGACTTTCCGGTCTCACCGATTAATCGCTTACGTCTCATGTGTGTGTGTTTTTTGCGCCAATTCGACAACCCCCAAAAGAAAGTCTCAAGCCAAGAAAAAAATGTTAACTGCGTCGGCGTCGCTGCAGATATTACTCATCACTGAGCAGCGCAGACAGAAAATACAGTGGAACACTGACACAAAGCAAAGTTAAACATGAGCCATATTCAAAGACATACCACACGCATACACACAAACTTGTACAAAAATATTTAGGCAAATACAAACACGCTTGCGAATTAATGTTTCATGCGTTGCAGCGGCAGCAGAATTTAATTTATTCAATAAATAGAAAAGGCGCTGCAAAAAATTCCAATTCGCAAAAATCTGACAGGGTAAACGAGTACAAACAAATATGTGTATGTAAGCAGCAGAAGCAATGTGTTGACAAACGCGCCGAGGTCAAAGGTCTCAGCTAAATGTAAACAATGCGCCCAACAAGCGCAAGCAGAGCAAAGGCAAACACCTCAAACAAAACAGAATAAAACGAAACGAGTTGTTTGGCCAGCAGCACACGAGAGCATAGGGCAGAGGCAGTGCTATTAATTGCAGTGTGTGCCTTGTGGTGGTAAACGAAAAGGTAGGCGGTGAGCGAGAGTACAGGCTTAGCAGTCAGCTGGTTGAGCCACGAAGAAACATTACGGAGTGACGTCAATAGAGCATAATATCGTTTATCGATAACACTCATACCTGTTCAGCGGTCAATCGGCAGCTACAGCTGATCGGGCAGAATTATGCTTGCTCAGCCTTTGTGTCCCCAAATATAGCCAGAATTTAGCTCAGCTTAGAAATCGCGCACACACGCACACAAAGAAGTGCCATTGTGTTGTGGGTTGCTTAAACTGCTCATCGTCTGGCTACACAGCAAAACAACAAATAAACAAAACCAGATCTCCTCCTTAACGATTTTCTACGCAAAGTGACGACAACGACGAGCTAAAAAAAAAAGCAACAATACGAAAAAAAATCACGCTCGTAAGCGGCTCAGGGGAGCGGTGCACACGAACGAACATATAACGAGCGGGAGTAAAAATTCTTATTTTGTGTACGTACGCGAGTTGAGTGCGAATCACATTTGTACTCTCAGACACACAACACATACACAAAACACGTACACGTATAGCACATAACATTTCACAAAAGCAAGCAGAGCGGCTGAAATCAGAAACAGTAGCAAAACAACCAGCAACAGCAACGACACAAGCGTCGATGGACAAACAACATTAAAATAAATCGCAAAAAAAATAAAGTTTTTTTTTTGTTTCCGAAACAGGCGCATCATACATACATATACTAAATTAAATTGAAATTTAACAAATTGCACGGCACGCGTGTGCAAGCGAGCAAAAAGAGTCTACCTATATACACGTATATATGTGTTGCATGCATATGTATATATAAATCTATATATGTGTGTGCGTGTTTGTATATGTATTGAAAGTCAGAAGAGAAATAACTGGCAACGCTTGACAAACAGTTTCGCATGGCAAAACTGCTCTGGCTAAAGCAAAACGCGAAATAAAACAAAACGGATAACTTATCAAGAAAGCAGCCTTATTGCAGGAAATCCCCAGTTTTAAAGTTTGTGTATTGCGCAAAAGCAGTTGTTGTTACAATGTTAGCGATACCATTATTATCGTTGTTATTGTTACTGATTGCGGCCGCTGCTGCTGCTGCTGCGCAGTCAGCAATATATGTGCATCGAGCACCCGTATTAGAGGTGGATGCCCTACGCAACGAGTATTTCCATTTGGTGCGGGACCTTTGGCAATATTTGGAGAAAACGGGGAACAGTCAGAACAATCGGGATCAACAGTTGCGCAAAGTGTACGATTCACATCGCAGTTTCATCAATAAACCGGAAATTGATCGAACATTTAACGATGGCAACCAATATCAAATTTTACATCATTACGAATGGGCGCTTTTGGAGAGCAAGTTGTTGAATTTGAATGGTATTTTTTACTCTTTCAAGGTAAACACAACATACAACACACCACCAGTCCGAATTGTGCTGTTTTTTTAATAATTCTTAATCTTCCTTCCATCACCAACTCCGAACGTGCCCACCCCGCCGCCATCAGCATCATCTAATGAAAGCGACCACCAGCAACGATTTGGAGGAGCGTGCTGTTCTGGATTTAAGCGAGGCAGTGTTGCGTAATGATAAAGTATTTTCAATGTCGCAAATATTCCAAGAAATTGAATACTGTATGGTCAAGCAAACGATGTACTACAGGGCAATGGTGGTTAGTTTGCAATTTTTGTATGTGTATGTGTGTGTTTGTGTGTTGTAGATTATCGCTTTGCTTATCACCCTTGCTGCTTGTTTGGGGCAAGCGCACATTAATAACTACACAGACAGCGGAAACGGAACGCTGATGGTATTGCTATAATTTAACTAAGTACTTAAATCTCGGGTGAGCGAAAGAGATAGGCAGGTGGGGGAGAGCTGCCAGATTTATCTGTTTTTAATTGCCCATAACGTAGATCATATAATATGCAATTGGAGTGCAATTAAGATGGGATGATATCGATAACGCGCATCACATGCAATATCGACATCGCATAACAGTAACAATAATCGTAAAGGTAACATTTTTGCTTACACATTTTATTTGGGGTCTTGCAGAAATCGCTGGATGAGATGTGTCACACGAAACAATCGCCACAACAATTTGTCTACTCGCTGTACACGGACATTGCACTAACGGAACTCAAGGGCTACACCATGATGGAGTTCTCGTGGATGATGTTGCGCGTCTATGGACGGGGCAATTTCACCGAGGAAGCGGAACTTATGCGGCGCGACTACGAGAAGCGAATGGAGCGAACATTGAAACTACTGCGCGAGGTGATGCAACGATCGGATCGAATTGTTTATCGCTGTGATCCCCAGAAGCATATCAAAAATGAGACATACGATGAGGTGACACGTCTACTCCAGGGCTACATTGTCAACGAGGTCGATCTGAATACGGACGATACATGCCGGGAGACATGCGATTTCTATCAGTCGACGCGCAGTGATAGCTGCTTCAAGGAACTATATTGTGCTAGGCAACCGAAGTGTACGGGTAAGATCTACAATTGCCAGTTTGTCGATAGCGATATGTGGGTCTGTCCATCGCCATTGAATGGCAGTCGCCGTTACGAGTACATCGAGTATGAGAATGGACGTACGCTGGGTCAGCGCAAGACATGCTCGCGTGGTACCACCAAAGTGGATAGCTGGTGGCGTTATCTCTTCTGGCACTGCAGCTACTGTTTCTGTCTGTGCGATGAGCAGGGCATCAAATCGGATCGCTTCTTCAATCTGCGCGAATCCGTCGCCGATGTCAAGGAGAACAAGTGAGTGATGAGAACTAAATATCACAAGATATACGAGTTATCGATATTAATCATTTCTCTCTCTTTCTCTGGCAGAGTCATCACCGGTCTGCGTTTTGTGAAGCGGAATCGTGTCTTTCATCTGCAGATACAGGAGGGCCAACTGTTGCCACGCGGCAACATAAATGCCAGCACTCTGGCCTGGAAGCCGGTCGATGACTATAAGATCTTTGATAGAAATGTGGCCAAGGGCAGGGACTATCATACGATGAGCTATGAGAGTCGCTCCATCGATCTGGATGATATTATGAAAATGGATGATAATAGTTTCGTTGTGACCGGTGTACGATTCCGGGTACTGGGCGCTCATTTGAATTTGGAGGCGCGTCTCAGTGAATTTGATTTCAAGCGCGGTGAACTCGTCCAGCCGGAGGTGAACAGCGTTTGGCAATCGAATGACAATACGGATGTGAGCGGCGAACGCAGGTAATGAAAAAAAGGAACTCAAAAAAAAAAAAAACTTAAACTTGTTTTCTTTCTTGCAGACAAAAACTGCAAATACACAATGTGGATGTGTCGACGCGTACGGTCGTCAGTTCGCTGGTGGTATCCAAGCACAATGAGTACATTGAATTTGTCAATTCGGGAATGGATAAAGATGCGGCACAGAGCACCGTGCCCTACCTCGATATACAGGATGTGGTCTCGAGTCCACCAGTGCCACTAGCTGGCATCGGCATCTACTATAAGACACGGCCAGGCTACGGCGGCTTTGTCGCCCCCAAAATAATCACCTATGATTTCTCGCCACACGTTCAGGTGCCAAAGAATACGTATTAAAAAAAATCTAAAGAAAAATTAGGTTATGCAGCGCATCGTCTCTCACCTATATATAATAATAATAAACACAACTAGCGTTCTATGTAGGATCTACAACTGATTTCATCTTACTTATTAATAAAATACAAATATTTTGTGACAAAAACAGAATTCAACAAAAACAACTACTGCAAAAGCGAACAAAAAAAATCAAATAAATTTTAGCCATAGATAAAAACAGTCTTTTGCCACAGAAAAACATCTTTACCAGAAAAGGATTATGATATAATGAGAACATACATATTTTTTTTTGCATACATTTACATTTAAACCGATCATCAACTGTTTGGTCTGGAATTCGCTTATATATATATATATATATACATCGTTTCCTATATGTATGCCAATTGATAAAACAAGGAAAACAATAAAAGGGACCCTTGCAGACATCTATACTTAAACAATTAATCGATTGTTTCTGTGATCCGAATATCTCCTAGTAAACAAAAAAGTTCTTTATAAGATAAGTTAGCTTTTCAACCGATTGTGCCTAAGTACATATTACGAGGTTGCTTGGCACAATAATTATAATAACATCTGCGAGGCTATATAAATAAATGATTGTGAAACATCTCTTACCTCAAGCTTGCCCAAATCACAATTTTCTGTAACGCATCTGCCAAAATTCTAAACCATATTTTGGAAGACGGATTTGTATTGTTTGACGTTCGTTTGAGTTTGAATGGCTAAAGGTCAATCACTCTAACCAACTTTTCCACAATTCTGTATTCAACAAGATATATATATCTGTATATACAACAAACACGAGGTCAATGAATCTCATAATAAATTTACGAAAATTCAATATTAAAAAATATGCGAAAGCTTCTGCAGATGAACAAAATTCGATTTAGATCTTCTGCTTATGCATATGTGATTCTAATATTTTGGATAATTTGAAATTAAGGAGAGCAACCACAACTTTATATATATATATATTGAACTTACCTGGACACGGAGTGGATGTATCATTAGCAGGGGTAAGATGTCGGGACGGGAGGGCAGAACATCGCTGAGACTGATGCCCATTTTGGTGACTGCCTGGCAGACAAAGGCGGCCAGATAACGATGCAGTGGAAAATGAAACGAGGCCTGCATCATTTCCGCCTGTCAGATAAAAAATGTGTGTTTGTAGTTTAATTTGCAGTTCAACACAAAAGTGTATGTCGATGGACATACCAGTGACAATTTGGGCTCCCTAAAGTAGATGGAATCGAGCCATTCGTGCAGCGTCGTCACACAATAGTTGATGATCTTCTTGGCTAGATGGGCATGGGTGCCATCCTGCAGATGGGAAATTATGGACCACATGGGATATGCGCTGGCCTCCAGTTCGCAGGAGAATGCCGCATAATAGCTATTCGGCTCGAATTCCACATGCGAGGCCGTCTCTCGCACATTCACATTCATGCCCTGCAGCATCTGCAGGAACTGAAACCACATATCGATTAGGTTATCATCGCGTAGAAAGACCAACGCCACCGATTCATGCGAGAGAACATTGTTAAAATCGGAGACGAGGGGCCAATAGCAGTGATCCTTCATCACTTGACGCGTACAATCGATCACAAAGTGAAAGTTCTTGATGGGATCTGAAAAAAGCACAAATTGAGAGAGTGTCACGCTAGTTATCACATTATAAAAATCGAAGGGGCAATCAATTGAATGTTACCATGCAGCGTATTCTGTATGAGTATCTTGGACATCATCAGCTTCAAGCTTATAATCATCACATGCAACAGCGACAGCTCATTGACCATTTTGAGGGCAAGGCTCTCGTTGGAGAAGAGCTGAACACTCATGTGGACAACCCGATTGCTGAGTGTATCGGGATCCCGGGACATTTCCAACACCGACGGAATGCGGCTGTAGTGCATCACAAATGTTCGTGTCAGGTGTTCCTGTGCAAATTAAAAATTAAATATATATATACATGTAGAGCTATATATATAAGGAGCTATAATTGCTTACCTTGTAGTCCTGATCGGGCAACATGTTGAGCAGGAAGCAGACCAACGTCTGCGGAAACTCAAACTTAAATGTCCAGAATATGAACTCCTCCAGCAAGGTGGTGTGCACCAGTTTCTTGCCGAGCGCCGGTAAATCCCGATACTCATCGGGTGGCTCTGGATTTGGGAAACGATTGACGGCATCCTCGTATTTTTCGCGATTCGCCTTGAGGAAGTGTCCGTTGCGTGTATCCTGGCACGGTGTCTCCATAAAATACGAATAGACATCGGCATTGATCAGCGTCCGTGTCATCACCTTGCGCATTATCTCGCCCATATTGTTTAGATCGATAAGCATATTGGCGAACGCTTCGCATGAATATGAATTATTCGCATGCTGCTGCTGCAGTGAAGCATCGCTGTGCTCCCGAAAATGCTGCAGCAGACGGAAGAGGAGCTTTGGCATTATCGCCTCGGCCACCGCCAACAGATTATTGGGCACTGGATCGCGATTGACGCGATTATTGATGCCGTGATCACTGCAGAAGCCCTCCGCCTTCATCACTGACGTGTCCCCACAATCGCAGGCACCGCCTGCCTGTGAGAGGAACATGTTGAAATCATGATTCGCATGATCGCCCTTCTTGAAACAGTCGCGACATATCGACATGCATGGCGATATGCCGCAAGTGCGACACCGATATGCCACAACATGGGGCACCCACACCAGACCGCATTTCGCATGGTTATCGTAGCTGCGCACTGTGTGAAAAGAAAAGCATATACCAACAAAATTAGTATTGAATCTTTATTTATAATTGTTAAGAATGAAAATATCGTAAACGATAACCGCCATGATTTAAATATATAAGGTGGGGTGGGCGTTTTTTTTTTGCATAGTGTGAAGGGGATGGAGGATTGCTGTCTAGCCGTCCAACATCCTTCGTATCGACCAACCTCCACAAAAGAGCAGCTGCTTAACAGCTGTCAACTGTGCTATATCAAATTATATATTTGTGTATGTCGTCACAAAGTCAACTCCATAGCTGAGAGAAAGAGAGACGGAGAGAGAGTGTGATAACGAACGGAAAGTTCAAATTGATCTGAAACCCGTGAACTTAGCAGCAATCTATAATCCTTAACTTTTTGACCCTTAACAGCAAATGTGCCAAACTATTTTTTATAAACAACAGGCAATTCAGCAACAACGTGCCAAAAGTATTTATAGAAAGAACAAACAAAAAATATATATTCACATTGTGAATGACACATATAATTTTTTTTTCGCCAGTAAAGCGACAGTTATGGTATTTATTTTGCAAACGGAACTAAACCAATTTATACTCACTTCAAACGGAAATGAACAATTGAGAATTGAGCCATTTATTTCGTTATGATGCACATTATACGCAGTTAGTTAACGATACAATATGTCTTGCAAGCAAAGCAATATTTGCTCGCTGTTGTTGCTGCAGTTATCTTTTTATTGATTTGATTAAAATCCAAAAATAAATATGATGCACTCATTGCTGTTGGCATAATATTTAATGTTGGCGCTTGCGTTGCTTGCGTGACTTGTCTTCGACTTTTGCGTTTGCCTGGGCCTCGCCAAAAAGGTCAACTGAATGCGGAAGGAAATCAAATCAAACGATAGAAGCCAGCGCAAAAAAAAAAAAAACAAAATACGGCAACACCAACAATAACAACAACTGTAAGCGCTAACGCATTGAATCAGTAAAATTGATTGACAATTTGTGTTTGATGTTCTGGCAATGGCGATCGACAAGTTGCCATGCAACTCTGCGGATGCCTTCCCCTCTCCCATTTAACTATTTACCATCGTTCTCTCCCATTACCATATCCCCCTCCCTTCTTCCTAAATCAAAATCCCACACACAGCACAGAGCGAAAAGCATGTTCTGACAATTTTCGATTAACAATTTGAAAGAGTGCAAAAGCAATATAGAATATGCATACGCATGTGTGTGCGTGTGTATGTGTGGCTGTGTAAGCTTTTGTCAAAAACAACAATAACGGTCAACACGAACAAACGCAAGGCCCGAAAAAAAGAAATTAGAAAAAGTAGAACAAGAAGAGCAAGCGAACGGACAGACAGACAGGCATGCATGCAGATTACACTGTGGTGCAAAAGCAGCGGCATTTGTAATGCAAATTGTGTGCGATATTTATATGTGTGTGTGTTTGTAATGTAGTTTTCACAGTTTCGTGTGCACTGTGCAAATGAAACATGGCGTGTCAACAATTGTCAAATCAACAACAATGACGGTCAATAAACTTTTCGCAGTGTATGCCGGGGCAAGCTACATATATATATATATAATTATATATATATATATATATATATATATATATATATATATATATGATAGTGTGCGTCTCCATGGCAGCAGCACGTAGCATTTTCATTTGCAATTTAGCAATTGTTTGAAATGATTTTCTTTTTTTCTTCTGCTTCTTTCTTATGCACATGCATGCAAGCGTGGTGTGTGTCTGTGTGTTGGTAAATGATAAAAAGAGAGAATGAATATTGTGCCATTTGACAAGGGTGGCAATTTAGATGCATTAAAAGGAACAAATGCAGCTGCTGCGTGTTTTTGAACGGATGCTGCGGAAATATTACGCAAGGCAAAGCCGAAACAAAAACAACAGCTGACAGCCACACACAAGGTGCAACAGCTAGCCAATGTGCGTGTGTGTGTACGCATGTGTGTGTGAGAGACAAGTGGGACAACGAGCAATATATCGGCATTGGGGTTGTCAATGTTTGCGACGCACTCTGTGCCTGGCACACAAAAAAAAAAAAAAAAAAAAAATGAGGCAGCAACGCAGTAAATAGATAATATTGCCAGATTAAATTTGTGCTAAATGGGCTAAAGTTAACTCAAGTTCCACTCTCTCTCTGTATATATATATACATATATATATATACATATAGGGAGAGAGAGTGGAACATATATATATATATATATATGTGAGTACTTTGTTGATTAGAGAAGATATTTGTTGTTGTAGTTGCTTGTTGTTTTGTGCTTTGTTTTGTTGCTATAGCATTGCACTGTCACGCTGCCTTGCACCTTACTTGCTCACACTTGCGTGCCATATATACAAACCTATCTACCATGCCGCCCTACGACCATTTTACCACATACACAGGCACACACACATGAAAGCAAAACTAAGCAACAGCGCACAGGTATGCGCACCAATACACACACACAGTGAAAATTTCAGGGGCAACGACTTGCGCGATCAGCTGCTTAGCGATAATACAATAAATCGATAAGGCTGAAGCATATTACATTTGAACTATTATTGTTATTACGCTCTCTCTGTCTCTCGCTCTTTGGCGTTACTCACCAATTTTAACAAATTCCGTGGGCGTGCGACCGCCAGCAATTAGCCAACGTATCCATTCGATATTATCGGGATTATCGATAGGTGTGCCAGGATTGAATAGCGTATCCATAATTGAATCCAAATCGGGCGTTGGACTGCCACGGCAGCATTCCGTATTGATTAATGCGGCGACCTCCTTCCGGCTGCGCAATATAACCGATGAGGTGCCAAAGAAGAAACTGGGTTTAGCACCCGAATTGCCGACGCCACTGCCACCGCCTCCTCCGCTACCAGCAGTAGCGCTGGCATCGTTGATCTCCTCGGCGTTTGCCTGCTGCTGCTGTTGACTGCTTCCGCTAGCGTTGCTGCCGTTGCTGTTGCTGCTCCCGCTGCCACTGCCGCTGGCGCTACCACGTGCCGCTGTGCTTTGTGAGTCCCAATCATGAAATGGCGAATTGCCCGACCCGGCAGCCCCGCCGCCGGCTGTGTTGTCTGTGCGTGCCGCAGTGACAGCTGGTCCGTCTCTGCTCGTGTTGCCGCCGCCACCATCCACATTTCGCAACGGAAACGATTGTGCATAGAGTTCAAGGAGGCGCCGTTGCTGTCGATTAATGTCCTGTTGCCGCTGCTGTTGCTCATCGTCATCGTCATCGTCATCGACACTTATATTCGCATTGGATATGTTGTCATCTTCATCCATACTGCTGCCGTATATTGTGCTTCTGATCTATCGGTGACGTCGTCTTGCCTGCCTATCGTCTATCGCCTATCGCCTAACTATGCCGTGTGATATTCTTTGTTTTTTTTTTTTAGTGTTGTTTTTGTTGATTTTTTGGCTAGGAGCAGCGCAGACAAAGCTGACTGCAAACGCCGTTTGTTGCTGTTGCTTCTGCTGCTTTGCTTTTGTTTTCTGCGTTTTGCTTTGCACGCCGCCTCAGCCTTAGCTTGTGTTAAGATTGCCTTTTAGCGTCTTGTTCGTCGTCGTCGTCGTTGTTTCAAACAAGTTTTCTTTTTTGGTTCTTCTTCTTATGCCGCTGCTGCTGTTGCCTCGTTTCACACTACGGGTTTTATTTTATTTTATTTTTTTTTTGTTTGCCAAATATGTTTGTGCTAGCGTTTTTAAAACGTTTTTAATCAATTTTTCTTTTGTTTTTTCCCTTTTTTCTTCAATTTCTTCAATTTACATGCCATAAATTATAATGCACTTACGAATTACGAAAAAAAAAAACAAACACAAACAATACAAGAACGAAATACACGGAAAATTTAACACAAAAAAAAAACATTAAAACACGACTCGAAATATTGCTCAGCTTTTTAAGCCGCTTCTCACAGCTCGCTGCGGGCTTCGGTTTCTGCTCTGCTCAGTTGACTGACGTTGCTTGCCCGACCTACTACTTATTATCTATGAACATCCTATGTGAGCAGGAGATACATGAATACACATATGCACTACACATACACATACATACATATATATATATATATTTATATATATATATATATGCATTTATATATATATATATGTGGAACGTACATTGGACAGCCACTTAACAATTTGCACGATGCTTTATCGGGTTTGCAAATTTCTTATTCACGCACACATGCTTACTAAAAAACACACTCACGCACACAGGCACAGGTACACAAATATATATATTTAAATATATATAAATATATATAACCAAATATATTATTCGTGCAATGAACTTGCCAATTACAATATCAGTTGCTTTTGCTGGTTTTGCCTTGTCTGGTGCGTATTTTTTGTTATTTATTTGTACATTTGCATTAGTACATTCGTTTTAGTATTAACGAAATTTCTTTTTGCATCCGCAAATGCTGCACAATTTCGACGAATTCGCCAGCTCTTTCTTGTGTGTAGAAATTACACAGTCTCTGTATATGTGAATTTTATCTGTGCAATGCTATGTGGTTCTTGTAAAACTGCCAGTCACAGCGATGCGTTGGCACGCACAAGAGCACGGAGAAGAGCAGGGCCGAGTGGTTGCCAATCGATTAGCAGTGTGGCATTTCAGTATCGAACAGCTGTTCGATTATATGCTTGCAATAAATCAAAACTTCAATAAACTCGACATGCCCATTTGGTCAACCTAAAATTAAATTAAATAAATGTATTTTGTTAAAATCGCATGCCGTGTCCAATTATGAAAATACATATATGCAAATACCGATTAATATATCGACCAAGTTGCCTATCGTCATGTTTGCTACCAAAATAATTCAATGTCCTTGACCTTATTATTTTTATTTAATGTGCTTATACACTGTTCGTGTTTTAATCATTTATTGCTACATATAAATATAGAAGAGTCGGCGCTATATATAAATATATAGCATGTGCATATATGTTTTTTTGTTCATAACAAAACAGTGAGCGATGTTTTTTAGAGACGGCGACCGCGACGACCACCCTTCCTGCGTGTGGAATCGGATGGGATTGGCGTAACATCCTCGATGCGGCCGATTTTCATTGAGGAACGGGCGAGGGCGCGTAACGCCGATTGAGCGCCGGGTCCTGGTGTCTTTGTCTTGTTGCCACCGGTTGCACGCAGTTTGATATGCAGTGCGGTAATTCCAAGCAATTTGCATTTCTCAGCGACATCCTTGAAAGAGTCGACATTTTAATATTTTATAATATTACATATATAAACTTTTGGGTTTATTACCTGAGCAGCCAACATGGCTGCATAGGGAGAAGCTTCATCGCGATCGGCCTTCACCTTCATGCCGCCGGTGACGCGGGCGATGGTTTCGCGACCGGACAGATCGGTGACATGCACGAACGTGTCGTTGAAGCTGGCATAGATGTGGGCAACACCGAAAACGTTTTCGCCATCGCGCACCTGTGGACCTAGCTGCACCTGTACCTCCTCCTTCTGCACTTTAGCCTTGCGGGGCGCCATTTCGTTTCAGCAACTGTTGAGAATACCGAAAAAAAACAACTGCAATCAGTATTTTGCGCTATTCACCACAAAACAAAACATTATCGAACACTGTTCAATCGCCACCACCCACAAGCAAAACACAACAAAAAAAATCAAAACAAAATAATTTCATAACATCGGCAACATTTCTGCATAATATCAATTTCAAATTAAATTTCTTGATAGAAAAATATATGTAGCAGAAGTTATTTGTTGCAGCTTATTACATTTATTACAAAAATAATCGAATTTCTATACATAAAATTGCAATAGAAAATTGCGACACGAACCAATTACTTGAACCGGATATCAGAAAAGGAAGCAACATTATAGGGATGCAAGAAGTTATCGATATGTGAAATACATCGATATTTCACGTACAATATATAGTTTCAACATCATTGCTTTAGTCGATATATCATGATGTGCGCGGCAAGTAAATAAATTTGTATTTAAATTTTACCAACGACCTTTAACACATTGCGGCAAAAAAAAACGTAATGCATAATTTATGCTTAAATGCAACATTCAACATAGAGCATAGTTAATACGGTTTTGCCTTGCAAATGTGTCGTCATTTCCTGTGATCGACAATATCAGCTTCTATTGTTTGCTTTAAAATCATTGAAAATACTTTAATGTATATATTCATCACATATTACGTTACTTAGGCCAACACAAAATTTAAGTGATTTCGGCGAAAGTTGAAGTCTTCTCTGGCGATGTGAAGACACTCTTATCAAATTTTGAAATCAACGGCTGTGGAATTTTGAGAATTTAATCGATTTGGTGGTAATCTCTTGAGTTGAATTTGTATTTAAAAACTAAGAAGGGTCTAGTTGGGTGACCTCGATTAGGAGATACCCAGAACGCAGATGTTGAGTATATCAATACTCAATTCAAAGGCTATATTTTGAAAATTGTCGCATTTCTTGCAATTGAAATTGATGCGAATCGATCATATAAGCTAGACATTCCAAATTTAATATTAAAAAATAATAGTCGTTATTCTGACAGACAGAAAACATAGAAAAGAGGGAGATAGATTCATTTATTACTCATTATCATTCTTTTATTAATTTTAGTTGTTTTTAAATTGACACATAATATTTTAAATCAGCTTAAACAATATATTTCTTTAGTTTATTGTGCAAAATTATAGGGATTTTAAGGTTCAAAACTATTATTACAATAATATAAGAAAAAAATAGAGGTATTAGTTCGTTTTGTTGAAATACGTTAGGTGGTCTGTGGGGCAAATTGGACAAGCGCCTTGATGCGCCGCAATAGGACGGCACTAAAGTTCTTGCATTTGGTCGTATATCCTTCGCTGGCAGTGATTAATTGCGAACAGAACAGTTCGTTGAATGTGGAGATGAGCATCTGCTTCAACTGGACGATCTCATCCTGCGAAGCATTCAGTACGGACATGTTGTTTGGATCTGTCACAGATAGAACGAACGAGATTAGATATATATATATATATATATATACATATTTGTGTACACTTGTCGAACATACCCAAACATGTTTCGTTGATTAGACTACGATTCTCCTGGGAATAGATGACCGCATTGCGAAAATAGAAATCCAAATGGATCCAGAGCAGATATAGACTCTGTTCCGCAATGAAAACGGACATTTTCAGTTCGCTGCGTTTATCATTGTGACGCTGGCTTAATTCCAAATAGTTTTTCTTGCCTGCAAGAGCATGTAAATCAATAAATGTTTAATCAACTGGATATTAATCATATGGTAAAATGTACTCACCGCTTGGCCCGAATGTAATGTTGGGCAAAGAGGCGCGCTGCTGGACAAGATTGTCGGCGATTGCCTTCTGTGACAAATAGTAGGCAATGGAGCCTTTGAGTTGATTCAATATGACCACCATGATTGCGGACAGTTTCTTCGAGTCCGTTTTGCCCGAACTGCAATCGAATAATGAACATTGAAGATTGAAGATTGCCTGTAATAATAATAAAATAATCCCAACAACTTACAGGGGAGTCACATCGTTGATCATGGTCGTCAATAGATATTTGGAGGTGATGCCGTCTCGCACATGGCTTGTGACGCCGGCGCGACAATAGATCGACAGATTGGCGGAAATATCCAGAATGTATTTGATATGCTGCCACTTATCCACCTCGGTTAGTTCGGTGTGATCTTGTTGCTGGTGGCGCTCCTGCTGCATCATGCAACGAATTGTCGCCTCATTAACGGTAAAGCGGCCAAGGACAACAATCAACAATTGACGCAGACGGCTCAATCGATTTGTCATCTCCGGCGATGGGGCGCCACTGTCCAGATGGTGATGATCCTGCATAATTGCCTGATCATTGCATGTGATGCGGGCAAATATATTGGTGATCGCCGCCAGCTGCTGCAAATGTCCCAAATCCATGAACGGTGTCGCCGCCCGCAACATGCCCTCAATCATATCAATGTGCGAGAAGAGGAAATTGAGCAATTGCGTCGACGCGGATGTGTTGCGTGCGCCAAGTGAATCAATGATGCTATCACAAAATGACAGAGCCGGCAACAGGATCGAACGGAAGCGTGCATCCACCGCTGGCATAAAATCATCCGGTTCATTGCGCTCCAATGTCAACTGTTGGCTGGCCTTCAAATCCGGTTGCATATCATAGATCCGCATATTGGAGAGGACACCGAGTGCACCCTCAGCGACAATTTGTGTGGCGCCCAAATACGTTTGCGCCATTTGCATTAGGAATGCCATTAGGGACTCGTACATATATAATGGCCGAAGGCTATCCGGCATCGGTTTGAGCACCTCCTTCAGCTCCACATCCGATTGGGCCAGGCCGTATAGTACCTGCTTGAGATAGCCACGCGATGCGATTATATCGCATAGGGTATTTACCGCACGCAGCTCCGATATTATATCCAGGCAGGATAGGGCCAGCATGCTGCACATCGCATGTCCCGTCGTCACATCGTGACAGATCGTATCAATCAGTTTCTCACCAAACTCACTGATTATATCCGCGGCCATTTCCTTGTGCTTCACCTCCTGCTCCACATCCGCCTGCAGATTCCCAAATGTTGCACAGCTATCCGAGCGCGTTCTTAACCTGTAATATGCCCAATACACACACACATATATATATATATATATATATATTCAAAATAAATACTCGATTAGAAATAGCGAACACATAACTAAGGTGTATAGAGTCCAACAAGTATTGGCATATTTCTAGAGAAACCCATGTCGAAGACCTCTTCACAGTCTTCCAAAGCTAAAAATTGTAGAAATAGTCTGTAAAGCTTCGTACCACAAATTCTCAATCCGATTGAGATCTGGAGACTGTGACTTTCGCCCCATTGGGCTTTGCAAATATTGAGACTTTTTATTATTAATCTGTCCTGTATATGTATCTGCTCAAGACCTTTGCTTGATTGACTGACTGATTATGATCGCTGATTGATTGACTGACTTAACATAGAGAATTTTTACTATTGTTTTGACTGCAACTGTAAATATTATATATTATAAATGTATAGCCTGCTCAAACGCTTTGATTGATTGATTGATTGATTGATGCTTACGTTTCGTTGTACTCGATCTGTTCATCGCTGCGCACACGTTTCAGAATCCGGAGACAGTAGAGCAGCGAGGTGTAAAGATTGATGCTCAGCTGCTGTGACTTGACCTCACAGGTCATTATCCAGGCGATGAGTTGCTTGAGGATGAAGCGCAGATTGCTGCTCTTGCAGCTGTTGCTGCTGACGCTGCTGCTGATGACACGCGTCGCATTGGTTGCGGCACTGTTCTTGGCCTGTTGCTGTTGTTGCTGTTGATTGGTGGCGATGGTGGCATCCACACCTGGCGTCGCATCATTTAAACAGATGATATTGCCATGCTCGTCGAGGGCACGCTGATCCTCCAGATGATAGTAGCAGTGTCGCAGATTCTCGAGCAGCACCAACATCGTCTCCGTCACCTGTATGGAGATCTTGACCAGCGGCTGCGTTGGCGGCACCTTCAGCATTATCTTCTCAATGATATCGATAATATGCTGTTTGCGCACGCTAACCGGCAGCACCGTTTCGGGCATGGCGCTGAACAGCAGCTGGACAAGATTACTCCAGGCCTTCATGAAGGCGTATGTGGCGAGCCGTTGCATTCGAATACCATTCAAATTGATGGCATACTGAATGAGTGTTGTGATCTCATCGATGACAGCCTTGCGCTGACCATTGGCAATGGAGCTCTGCACCAGATGCAGTTCATCCATCAGTATGTAGTGCAGCTTAGGGATATTAATAACGCCAGCACTATGTTGATGCATTGCCGGACTTGCCGTACACTCCGTCAGCAAGGTGGACACCAAGCGTTCGTCGAAGAACTCCAGCTCCGGCTGTGTCAACGATAGCGTCTCCAATGTTAGGCAGTCAAGCAAACGATTCGCATGCAATTCGGGTGCCGTTGTCTGCATCATTTGTCGACCGGGCGTCACATCCATACCAAATTGATTACCGGCCGCCGACATTAGCAGACTGGAGCTCAACTCCTGGGGTACACTGTGTCCATTGTGCATCACATCCGCATTTACGGCGAGCAAAATATCGCACAGCAGCGTATACCGTGTCGTTTGGCCATGCGAGACCGCCACACGTATCTCGATGGAGACACAGTTCATAAGGTGGCTGATCGCGTGTAGCATGTGATTCCTGTGATTGTTGCGGAAGGGTATTGCGCCCAAATGGCGCAACAGAAAATCATTGCATGTCAAACGGAAATAGCGCAATATAGCCTCCGATAACTGAGGACTAGCGCAGAAGCCATGGAACAGTCTATAAATTCTCTCCACAATGTGGGCCGTATGCTCGCAATATTTATCACTCTGACGCTGTTGCTGTGGGATAGAAAGATACAGAGAGAGACAGGGAGAGAGAGAGAGAGAGAGAGAGAGAGAGAGAAAGAGAGAGAGAATGCAAAAAAAATAACTTATTGAATAAGAATAACAGTTGACAGACTCACCTCCAGATGACGCTCAAGGATGAAGACCAGCGCATTGATGCAGGAACAGTTGACATTGAGCTGAATCTGCTCGTTGTACATAAAATCACGCATCACATCGATGCCAAGCAGAAAGGTGACAAAATTGGGCAACGGCTGATTCATATTGACTTCGAACAGTTGCACAATTGCCTCCTTAATCTGCAATTCAATGCGCATCGGCTGACGATCTTCGACTTCCATTTCCGAAACCGATAACGTATCCGATACTGAACTCGTATTCGAATCGAGATCACCGGTATCACCCTTGGCATCCTTATGATAGGCATTGCCAAAGCGATCGAGTGCCTCATATTGATGCCGTTGCTCATCGCTCAGATGGAGCCTATCGATTTCCAGGCATTCAATAAACTGGCGACGTATCTCCAGTTTCTCGGTGCTGTTCGGTGCATACATATTGAGGATTTGGACAACGACATCGGGCTGGGTGGTGAAACCGTTCAAGATTTTGATGGCGGCCAATGTGTGACGGGGCAGCCAATTGTTGTAAGTGACAAACTTAATGATGTTGTGCACATAGTCCGGCTGACGGCTACGCGGATTCAAATCGAGCAGCATACGATTCAAGCCCATCAATAAAATACTAGAATTGGCCGCCTCAAAGAAGGCATTCTGTTTGGCGGTGGCGACCTCGAGCAGCAGAAGCGCGTACAGGGCGCATTCCTCGAGCACCGGTTTGCCCCGGAACTCATTGTAATCGTCTAGCTGCTCCTGTGCCTCCTCAATGATGCGCAATATCAGACGCAACATATCCGATTTGACCTGAAGTTGCAGCATTATTTGATAGCCCGGATGCGGATAGTCAGCGCGTTCGTTATCAAAATCGGCCGCCCTCGGCCGATATGTGGCAAGCAGGAAGTATAATAGTTGCATACATTTGGCGCCCACTTCCCAACGCTCCACGGGATCCTTGTACGCCCGATTGTAGAACTTTAAAAATATCGTATCGATAACAAAATGCAAATACGGATCATAGCCGCCCTTGCGTTGTCCAGCGCCCAATCGATGTGGCATGTATGTGGTTATCAGCGTATTGAGCAGCTGGAGGACGCCACGAGTCAACTTGTATGTCTCCATTCGACACTCGTTCTGTATGATCTCCTCCGCCAAACTGAACGATGCATATGTCGACGAGTTCTTTGTCATTGTTGGTATCACTTGTGACTCCTCCAGATGGAACCAGATCGAGCGTGCCGATTCTTTCGATTTGCTGAGGGCAGCCAATGTCAAGAGGATTTGACTCTTGAGCCCCACCGATGTGGTGCACGCGAGTAGGCCCAACAGCACTTGGGGCGTCTGCCAATTGACGTGCTCACAAATGACAATCCGTGAGATTTCATCATTATCGGCAACGGCCTGCACAATGCCCAGCACAGCAATCATTATCTCTGTCTCACTTGGCGCTATATTGCGCGGCATCGGCCGGCTGCGATAGATTGAGCCACCCACCGATTGCTGAGCGCTTCGCATATTCCTGTAAATATCAATTTTTGAAATGTCAACACATTATCATATGTAACTCCTAAGCATAAGCAGCAGTTGAGCTGGGCAGAGGTACCTGAGCAGGTCTCAGAGCAGCGGCTATAATCGACAAACGATTGAAACAAGTAAGATTAAGAAGTCACCTAACCAAACTCAAAGGTATTGTCAGCAGCGAACTCTGCGCGATTTTATGGTAATGAGAAAGGATCCTCAATTCCTCGAGAAATCCTCAAGAATTGGGATCGATGGAATAGCTACAGGGGCCGAAGAGGGTACAAAAACAAGTCAAACAGGCACACAGACAATAATAATATGTGGGAACTGGTTGGTGCGCACTTACGTGAAATAACAATTGAGGGCCGTAAAGAAATTGTCCCAGCTGATCGCATAGTTGGACGATATATTCTGTGAGTCCTTGAGCAGATTAAAGGCTGCTCTGGCCGCAAATTCGGTGCGCGTCAGTCCGGCAATCATCTTCAAATACGGCGTAATCAAAATCTGCGGCAACAGCTCACTGGCCAAACGGATGAACTTGAATAAGGAGAGGGCACGCGATGTGTTTGATTTGCTGTTTACGGCGGCATTGTGTGGCGTTGTTGTTGTCGCTGTGGCAATTGTAGGTCCCCAATACTCGTTGACCAGGATGATGGGTACCCGCTTATCGCCATATAACTTGGCCACGCACAGCATCAGTAGCTCAAAATTGTCATCCAGATTTGGCGGCGATTCGAGTCCGGCATTCTGAAAACTCAGCATTACACGGGCCGTCTCATCCGATCGACCACGCAGCTCCGATACCTTGGCGTGCATAAAGTCAATGAAATCCGTAATTAGCTGATGCAAGCGACGGTAAATGAATTCGATTCTGCAAACACACAATAAATAGAAAATAATTGATTCAAGATAGGCGAGACCCTTGTGCAGCACTCAATGATACTTACTCGTAGACGACATTTGTCTCGAGCAGCTCACGCAGGAAGAAAGTGAACACATTGCCGGCGAGCGCCTCATCGATGAGCTGCTCATCGCAATTGATGATGGCGCCAGCGTTTGTCTGAAGTTCGATGGGCGCCTGCCTCAAGCTGGCCAATGTCAGACCGAAGCTGTACTTGATGATGACATCCATTTGTGGCGTCTGCCAAGTTGTCTGGGCATAGATGGCCTCATAGAAGCACTTGACGTACTCTGGATCACTCAAAATGGGCAGACGTGATATGTGCTGATTATCGCATTCGGCAAGGAGCAGCACGGACGTATTATAGGCATAGAGCAGTGCCATCAGCATAATGAGTGTGACCTCGCTGGTGTTCCCTTGTGTATTGTTGGCCAATTGCTTTAGCAGACGTATGGCAATATTTTTGGGTAGTCCACGCTGGGCGGACCAATGGAACAGGGACATGGCGAGTGCCTTGCGTGTGCCCTCATAGATTGCCAGCACCTGATTCTGATGACGCTTCGAGCCAAAGGCACGATTTTTTGTTAACAACGCGATCTGTAAGTGGGCAAATCTAAATGATTTCACAATTTCAAAATATTTTATAAAAATCATCCATCTACCTCCTTCTCGGTATCCATTTCGGCGAGCAACTCCAAGAGACGGCCAAGTATATTCGAATCCTCAACCAGGTTCTGCACATAGTTGTCGATCACCACGGTCATCTACAAGGGCAAAAAACAAACCATTAGTTTTGAAAACATTTCTTGTGAGAGTGTATTACCTCCTTGGGAAGTTCGGTGCTCCAGGTGACGCCGCTCATTGCTTGAAACATATCGCGCAGTGTGCAGGTAATTGCCTTGCGTCCATCATAATAGAGGAGAACGGCGACAAGGCCACGCGGCAAGCCCGGATGACAAATCTGTTGACGTTGTGCTGAGCAGAGCAGCTCCAGTGCAATTATCTCATCCAGATCATACATATCCGACAATATAATGGCCTCGTTAATTAGCTCCTGGGAAAGTATCACTTTGCGCGACTGACCGGCGAGCATAACACCCTCCATTGATGCCGTCGCCAGCTGGGCACGACTCTTCTCACTTTTGGGCTGATCAACAGAGATAGTGGCAGAGAGGGAAGGGGGAAGAGGAGTTAAGGTTATGTTTTAACTGTCTATACGATGATGCCACTTACCGGGTTGCGCAGCAAATTGGTAAAGTTCTGTTTGTGCTTCTTGAGGCATTGCACCAAATCGGTGTTCATCTCATTGGGATTCCTTATGGCCGACTGGTAAATCTGATACAGACACTTGTATGGCGTCCACATGTCCTCGATCACGCCTGATCCAAATGTTTAACATTTTCATTGTATTATTCAGTTATAATTTTTAACAATTTCAATGCTTCACTTACCATCCATTTTATTTGTTGTACTGTGCGTTGTATTTGATAAATAAACTTGCTACAATCTTAGGCCGACATAAAACGAGGTAAAGTTCCCCTGGCTGGCGGCAAGAAAAAATTCGCGTCGACAAAAAACGATAACATAACGATAGCCAACTGTGGCTAGCAGAAATAAAGCGAATGTATGGTGCAATCTGGTCACTCATAACTCACAGCTGATTCTGCCATCACTAGCAAACAGTGTAAACAACAAACAAAATACATACAAATACATTTGCGTTAGTTTGCTGTTGTTCTAGTTGTTGTCGGTTGCAAAAACCAAACAAACTGATCGATGGCCAAATTCCGTGAAACGAAAATACCCATAGCTGAATTTCTGGAAGCATACAGATGCCAGCCATGCTTATACAATTCACTGCTGGACACCTATAAGAATCGTGTGGCGCGCGAAGAAGCTTACGAGGCGATAATCAGTGCACTGAAAATACCGCAATTAACGGTACTCGACGTCAAATTGAAAATAAAAAGTATACGCACCGTTTACACCAAAGAGTTGCGCATATTGATGCGCGAAAAGGAGCTGGGACGACGTTATGAGCCAAAACTGTTTTGGTTTAAGCATGCCGATTCATTTCTGCGCCCCGTCTCGCTCTCTCATTGCAAGCGCGTAAGTCCCAAATAATGCATATATCCACATTTATATATATTTATTTGTTGTCTTTGGATAGTTAAAGAACAAGCATGCACCGGTGGACAGCAGCTGCACGAGCAGCACCAGCAGCAACATGGCCATCATCAAAAAGCAACACATGCAACACAAAATCATTGAGGAGAAGGAGCAACAGCAGAAGGAGCAGGTACAGCCAAATGATTCCTATCTGCCCGAGCTAGTTGCTCAGGGCAGCAAACGTAAAATGAGCATTGGCACGAATACAAATCCACCGCCCGAGGCAGGCTGTCAAACGGAAGATTTGAGCGCCAATAAGATGGAGTTGATGATTGATGAAGCCAACACGCACGGCATAATGGAGCAACAGCAGCAGCAGGAGGAGGAGCAGCAGCTGCAATCGGAGCAGGAGGAGCATCAACAGCAGCAGTCGTCGTCATCCTCGTCGCTGCGTAAATTAAAATACATGCCATATCCACAAATTCAACATTCCCAGCAATCCCAGCCCCACAGACTATCCACACCGTTCACATCGCCATCGCCGTCACAGCAACTCGATTTGGCGACATCGACCAGTGTCGGTCCTTGCTATGCGGGCCCAAATGCTGTTGTTACTAGCAGTGGCGGTGGCGGTGGTAGTGGCGAGGATGATTTGATGATATTTGGCCAAAGCATCGCCTCACAATTGCGCACAATACCCGATCCGTATTCCCGTTCCGTTGCCAAGCTGCGCATCCAACAGGTTCTCTTCGAGGCGGAAACCGGTCAAAGTAGCGAGGCCGTCAATCCGCATTTGCATAGCTTTTAAGCCCACAAAGTCAATCAATTTTTTCTTGTATTGTACAAATTTTATATTTAAGTAGCTCGATTTGCCGTAATTCTTGAATGCATTAAGCTTAATATTATGATTTATTCCATTCGTTAGTTAACTAATGTATTAATCCTAAAGTAGCTCATTATTTTATTTATTTCTAAATTGAATTTCCAGAAATTGCAATCTGAATTTAAAGTCCTTTAGTTGTAGCATCTTAGACCATTTTTTAATTTTAATTTTAATTTGACCATCAAATTTAACTGCATATATGATTACAATCAAAAAGCTTTCTAATATGTATATGCCAAAGATTATAAATAAGTGTTTAATTGTTCGTTGAAAACAGAATGCCGCTCTTTTATCTGTACAAAATATATATAAATAAATTCAATTCATATCATGTTGAAAAGCATACATAGTTGTATATATAAAAATACTTTATTTTTGGACAAGTTAGGAAAAAGCAGGCGTTGTGTTTATCAATCGAAATATAATATATATGTAAGTATCTCAAATTTGCGCTCCCAACAATCAGAATTAATATTGTATCATATCGTTTTATATATCGATAAATACTATGACATTCCTGCCAGTGTGTGCAGCCCTTATTGTGCTAGAAGAAACCAGTGCCGCACAATAGTTCATTTTGGTGAATAACGCGTACTTGGTACCTGTTATTGGTGAAATTGTACATGTATCATTTCACCATGCCCTACTTCGCTCTGGAGAACGTATCTTGGTGAGCATAATATAAATAACTATTTCATTATGTTGTGTATATGTTGAGATTTTTGCCTAAACAATAAGTGACGACTTATATTTAGATAACTTTAATTATTGAAAATTCGTAATAAATATAAATTCCTCCGATTTTCTTGCCGGCTCACACCAACCTGCCGCATGTCATCCTAATATTTATACGTCCGATTTTTTTGTCTTGAAAAGAAGGGGATTGTATGAACAGCTGTTCGAGTTTTGCTTGTGCGCACGATATAAATAACTTCAATGCAAAAGTGCTTCAGCCATGAGGAGATGAATGCGTTAATAAAGACGTATTATTATTAAAATATAAGTATAGAAGAAGACATTTTTCTTCAAGGACCGTCAAAATATATCCCAGCTGTTTATTCATACAATCAGGTTAATACTGTGTTAATTGTCTTGATTTCAGTTTTTCTGTCTGCGAGCAATTTTATATAGCTATATTTATTTTGTAGAGTTTTTTGTTTGCGAGCTCTGCTTTTCGATCTGCGTACTAAGTTTAAAAAAGGTTAAGCACACAATGCAAAAGAAAACTTGCTCTATCTGAGCCAACGAACCTCGTTCACAAAAGTGATTCACTCAATTGTGAACTAAGTCGTTCACGAGCTATAAAAGACGACAGTGTTGTTTCTAAAGTGTAAGTGCGTGCTGAGTAAATTTTACAAAATTGAAATTACGATTGTCAAATCAAATAAGAACATTTGTAGATCAAAAATTAGATAGCACTAATTGCAGCAAGTGCTGCGCTTTAGCGTAAATGTAAGTATAATCTATAAATTTTTATATAAATGCATTCACGCACACACATGCATATGCTGCATTGTGGTGGGCTGTGGCAATCTTTTTTCTTTTTGTTACTCTTTTTTTTTTTGTTTTTTTGTGACTGCACGATTATTTTGATATTTCGTCTGCACTTGTAGTACTTTTTGCACTTCGTGTTACTTCGTGGTGTGTGTGTGTGTATGTGCGTGCGTGTTTGTGTGGGTGTCGGGGAAAAAATACGCAAAGGACCATTAAGTATATTAAAAATGTAAGAATTAAATTGGTAATATGCTATTCTGTATATTGCAAAATGCTGTCAAGTGTTCGCCACATAATATAGGTGTATGTATAAGTGTGTGTATTGATATATCAGACCAAAGTCATTTGTTGCTGCTTGCTGAAAATGCAACAACAAATTATTTGTTGCCCATACTCTCTTTTGCATATATGTATATACACATATTTACATATATATTTTTATATATGTATGTATTTATGCATACATGCTGAAGTATGTATGCAGCAGTGGCTTTCGTGCAAGACGCATACACACATGCACATGCACACATACGCATATGTATATTTGTTGCTGCAGCTGCTCTGTTTTTTTCTCCTCTTTTTATTTTTTCGGCGAATTCGTGTTTCTGTTGTGGTTGCAGCTGGCTGAGTGAGAGACGACTACTCTCACTCTGATTCCGACTGTGTTTATTCTAAAGTCTGTGCTGCAATCGGTAATAGACATAATAAACCAGTTGAGGTTAACGTAGTTACGCGTCGTCATATTGCCATTATCCTTGCATATAGGACATGCATACAGCTGCGTTCAAAATAATAGTAGTGCCTGGAAAATGCAAAAAACATATGTATATATGTAGTTCAAAAATTATGAATATCAAATATAAATAAACATTTTAGAATGTAGTTGAACATGATTTTTCGGAGAATTTTTAATTGTAATTGAAATTGAACAAGATGATCAATATGAAAATATTGATAATTTGCCTTTTATAAAGCAGTGTTATTATTATTTTCACCGAAACTGTATGCAGAGTGTTAAAGTGCCCAATGCATTAAATAGTTTAGACAGTCGCGGCAAAGTACTTATAAATTAGTGTTGTGCAATTCTTAAGGAAGCCTCCAATAGTTTGGCTTCTTAATAAACTTTACTTAAACACAAATACACACTTATACAATTGCTTTTCATTAATATGTCCACTAATGAACAGCTGATATTTATCGATAGAAAATTTTTTTGCTGCGTAAAAATTGGGAGTTCAAGTAACCTTTGCTTTTCTTCATTTTTTCTAAACCTCATCAGAATTACAAGTATCAGTATTTAATTCTCTCAAGTCAGTGCGCGCGCGCTATAAAATTGTGTTTTATTTTTTTTTTTTTTGTTTTCTTTTTCGATTTCGCCATAACGTTTGCAAGTTGGTATGTTGATTCGCCTTCAATTGCCTTTTTTTTTGGTTTGTTTTTGTTATTGATGCGCGGAGCCCAAAGCGAATTTAAGACGCAGCGAAATTGCTGCTGCTGATTTCGTCGTATTTTCGTCGTCGCGTCGCCGCATACAGCTGACAGCCAAAAGAACGACAAAAGTGAACAGTGAAGCGCAGTTAGGTTTTCGCATTAATTTTCATTTTGTCACCCAAACAAAGCGCGTTTTGTTTCACTGTTTGTTTAAAGTGCGTGCCAGTTCCAGTTCGTTAGCTATTGCGAAGAGGAGGAGTGCATTCATATTTGTTGTTATTAATCTCTAGTTACCAACAACAAGTATAATCGCAAATTTATTTTTAATTTACTACTATTTCTATTTATTAATGTCCATTTGCAGTTTATTTGACGTATACAATTTCAACGGTTCGCGGATGCATTAACTATTAAATAGAAGAAGCATCCACCTGAACACATTATAACGAACTAATAACAAATTTTTGTGAGAGTGAAGAGGAAAAATAGAACGCACCAGCCTTGATTGAACCAACAACATACGGACGGCGGCGTCGCCAGCTGCCGCAGCAGCAGACGTCAGCCATGAAGGTGGACACCGTTAAACTGAAGAAGGGCTCCTCGGAGCTAACCTCAGAATGTCGCGAACTAATCGATGAATTAACCAAACGTCGCACACGTCCTGAACTGCTCGAGTTCCTCGACAAGGTGCACGTTTGGATCTATGGCAAATGTGAGCTGTATCACTGGATTGAAATACTGGATCGGTTTGACAAAATACTCGAGGAGGCCGCCCGTCATGTCGATAACAATGAGTTTGTGCTGCAGTGCGACACAACGTTTATCGATGCGGTAAGTACTCGCTAACCAAAAATGTGCCAAAATGTCATCTTTCTTATTGTTATCCTTTCAATCTGTCTTTCGTTGTCTCTTGTATTCAGGATGTGACCCTGCTGCTGCACGTACTCAATTTTACAACACTGCTCATTGAGCATTCGTTCTCGCGCCATTTGTACAATTCAATTGAGCATTTGACGCAACTGCTTTCATCACAGAACATGGACATTGTTTTGGCCGTGCTCAATTTGCTTTATATGTTCTCTAAGCGCAGCAATTTCATACCACGTTTGCCCTTTGAAAAGAAGGAGCTGCTCATTGTCAAGCTTTTCAATGTTGCCGAGGTGAGTGCGAATAATTTCAAATTTCAAAACAAATCATTTATTGACCCCTGCGTTGCAGCGTTGGGGTGATCCAAATTACGGATTATCGCTGAAGGACTGCTGCATTGGCGATCCCAAGCTGGAGTTCCTCTATCAGCTGTGCATTGACTATGTGGACGAGCACGGACATTCCGCACAACTGGAAATACCTGATATGATGGATCTCTGTCACACGGCGTCAGCACCAGAGGTTATTAAAACAATCGCTGGACAGATCTCAAAGCCCAGTGAGGCCATCAAGGTTCGTAACGATCATTTACAAACTTAAAATCGGACATGAACAAGAATATATATACTTCATGTCGAATCGATTTATTCGAAAAGTAAACAATTTGTGCTTATTTCCTTTTTCAGATGCGCATTGCACATCGTGTGCGCCTCATCTCTGGCTTCAACAATTACAAGCTGCGCCTGCAATTTGTGCAGGCTCGCCTGCAGGCTGTATCCATATTGATATACTCGAATGCGCTGCAGGATAATACGGACAAGGTGCTCTATGCTGGCTTCGGTGAGGAGCTCTGCGAACTGATCGACAAGGAGGATGTCCATCTCGTAGAGATACGTGCCGCTGTCCTGCGTACTCTCACCTCAATGCTGCACTTTGATCGCAATCCCAGTGTGCCCAGGTGAGTGCTTTATCACTGCCAAAAGCATTAAATAATAATAAACAATATGTACATCTGCTAAGTACATGTAAAAATTACAAAACAATCAAAAAACTAGTTAGTCGAAAAGTCGATTACAGAATTTTAGATGTGCCAACTTTTGCAGCTAAGAATTATAGTTTAAAAATATTTTGAGCCGTATATTGTCCATAAAAATCGCAAAAATCAACTGAATACTAAAGGAGATATATAGATAAAAAACTTGAAAAACTTTGCACATACTTGTGCTATATATGAAACTTAATCATACAATTAAATTGATGATAAATTTGCTTATTGTTTTGATTTTGATATTGATTTTACCTTTTCCCAGCAGAGCTGGCTCCCGTTTGGTGAAAATTGTGCATTATACGGGCGCAGAGCGTCAGGGTGGCACTTTGCCGCTACTGGTGCGGGATTGCATTGATAATTTGACGACGCATGGGTTAACCGAACGTTACCCATTGATATTGGCTACATCGCTATTCTCGCTGCTCTATCATCTGGCCAGTTATGAGCTGGGCGGCTCTGCGCTGGTCAAAAGCGGCATGATGCAGTCCCTGTTGCGTGTGATCAGCTGGCCGGGCGTGGATCTGGAGCACATTACGTTTGTGACACGCGCGGTGCGCGTCATTGATCTGATCACAAACATTGATATTGCACGCTTCCATCAAAATAATGGCCTGAATGTGTTTATCGATCGTCTGGAGAAGGAGATTAAGAGCTGTTGTCGTGCTCTCGCAGAGATTGGCATCACACTGCGAGAATCAACGCTACCCGAGGAGCAGAGCCTAAACGATAAAATGGACAGTTCGCTGGAGCCGGTGGACGATGATGGTGGGTTGAATTTAGTTTGGTTCCCTTTTCGAATTGTTAATGATAAACTATGGTAATTTTATATAGATGCCGCTACAGAGAATGCATCGGTTGCCAGCGACAGTGGTGCATCGCCGCGTCGCGATAATTCGAGCAGTGATGGCAGCGCCAGTGCCACCACCGATCATGCCCAGCTCGCGTTTCGCGATTTTATGGAGCACAGTGGTGCGGATCATCATCATCAGCAGCAGCAGCAACAACAGCTACGTGGCACTGCTGCTGGCTCAAGCACAATGTCCAGCAGGCTGGATTTTGGTTCACGTGTCTCTGGCATACTTCCGTTGAGTAGTCTCATCTCGGCAGCCCGAAGTAATTTTCGAGAAACATCGACGGGCGCTGCACGATATCCAAAAAATAGTTATTATGCACGTCCGCTGGCCGAGCGCAAGGCACAATTATTGTCGCCCAACAATACGTTGATGCAGCGCAAGAAACCATCGTGTGTGACACAGCGAGCGGCATTGCTGAAATCAATGCTCAACTTTCTGAAGAAGAGCATTCAGGATCATGCACATTTTAGCAATATGCGCAACATTATGGAGACGAGCCTAACGCAATCGTTGCGTCACATTATCGCCAACGCTGAATATTATGGGCCATCATTGTTTCTGCTGGCCACCGATGTGGTCACCGTTTACGTATTCAATGAGCCGTCGTTGCTCTCATCACTACAGGATTTGGGCATAACCAGTGTTATGCTGAGCGCACTGCTGCACAAAGATGTGCCGGCAACACGTGAAGTGCTCGGCTCATTGCCGAATGTCTTCTCCGCCTTGTGTCTCAATGATCGTGGTCTCTTCGAGTTTCTATCGTATGAACCATTCGACAAGGTGTTGAAAGTGTTACTCTCACCCGATTATTTGGTGGCGATGCGAAGACGTCGCAGTTCGGATCCATTGGGTGATACGGCCACAAATTTGGGCAATGCGATGGATGATCTGATCAAGCATCATCCGTATTTGCGTGCCGATGCCACCGAGGCAATCGTTCGCCTGCTCAACGAACTCGTCCGTCTCGGCTCCGATCCCAGTTTCATTTGCTGGCGCGCCAACAAGGATAGCAATGTGGCCATTGCAGCGGCGAATGCGACGGGTGGTGTGGTGCCATCGGCGACGCCATCGCCATCGGCCATGGTTATGGTCGCTGCTGGTGGTAATCCGGTGCTGCAAAGTGCTGCCGATAATAACGATAGCAGCGGTGACGATGATGACGATGATGATGAAATGAGCTCAGCATCCCAACAGCAACAACAGCAACAGCAGCAACAACAACAGCAGCATCAGCAACAGTTGCCAGTCGCTGCCAATCGCCAGCAGCAACAACAGTTGCAACAGCAACAACAACTGCAACAACAACAACAATCACAGCTACAACAATCCCAACAGCAACCACAACAACCGGAACGTGAAGCCATACCGTTAATTGATTACATTTTGAATGTTATGAAATTTATCGAGGCTATTTTCAGTAATAGTCCGAACGGTGATCATTGCCGTGAATTTGTACAAAAGGATGGTTTAACGCCAATTTTACAGTTGCTCTCGTTACCCAATTTGCCAGTGGATTCGCCCGTTTCGACCACATCCCAAGCCGTGGCGAATGTGTGCAAAGCGATTCTGAGTCAGGCGCAAGAGACCAAAGTCTTGGATGTTGCACTCAAAAAGTTGGCAGACATTGTTGCCCAATTGAAGCCATTGATTAAACATTTTACATTTCCGGGCGGAAGTGTGCTGCTCGCCGAATTGGTGTGCTGTCAACGTTTGGAGGATGGATTTGCCAATGCTGAATATACACCAATTTTGCACAATATGAGTTTTGTGCATGGCTATGTGGTGATGCTCGTCCATCTTTGTCGCAATGCGTCCAATGAGATGCGCACCGTGCTGCTCAAGCGTTGGGGTGCCAATCGAGAGACGGGCGTCCAGCTGCTGCAGCAACTTGTCCAATTGTATATATCGCTAGTGTGGGAGAGCACCATCCTATTGAATCTATGCTCCGATGAGCTCTCAAGCACTCAACATCCCGATCTCATTTGGGATGAGATTGCGGCACAAATGTCGGCAGCTGCTGGCACCGCTGATCCATTGACCGAAGCGGAACTCTCACGTAAATTGGAACGTGCTGCCGAATTTCGTACGAAATATACGCCAGAGGAACAGTTTCGTTACATCAAATCCCTGCTGGCGGCTAGCTCGCGTCTCGGACGTGCATTGGCTGAATTATTGGGTACGTTGGTGAAGCTATCGGTGGGTTCGCCGCAGACACGACAACGTCGCATCAACGATGTGATTAGCAACATTAATAAAGTTCCTACGCCCGAGGCACGCGAAATTGCCCGCATCCTCAGCTCAATACTGGTGAATGGTTTCAGTCATGAGAGCATTCTGCCCAAACCGGTGCCCAAATTGAAGCTAACGTTTCTCATCTGCTCGGTGGGCTTCACCGGCCCGATGCTGTTCGATGATAAACGCAGTGCATTTCATCTAATGATCTCACAATTTTGTGCCGAGAACGGTCTCAAGGCATTCTTTGAGATGTTCTATTGGGCCTTATCGCTCGATAATGTCTCGCAAAAGTTTCACTTTGATCAATGGGCACCGTTGGATGATCTAATGCAGCCGCACGAGGATGACAAGCGTGACTGTCCCGAAGGTACGGGTGAATTTCTGGATGCCTGGCTGCAATTGCTCGAGAAGATGGTGAATCCGCGTGCAATGCTCGACTCACCATACACGATGAGTCCACGTCTCAATTGTCTGCCCGATTGTGTGCCATTCGAGCCGGTCTTCTATCTCATCCATATCCATCAGTTGGCCATGCAGGCATTGCGACGCATCTGGTGTCGTCGTCCCATACCCAATTACGGTTCGAGTATGCTGGAAACGATCCTATTGATACTAAAGCATTTGATTAAGTCACATCAGATGCTGTTGGATCGCTATCATACGCGTATGAAGGAGATCAAATTTGAGAACCTGTACATACGCAGCACTGACGATGGCCTCAATGCAGAGCATATCAAGACCCTGACAGACATGGGCTTTCGTCACTATCACATCATTGAGGCGTTGCGCACCAATACCTCCCTCGAGGAGGCCACCGACTATCTGCTTAACAATCCAGAGGCGAGCGCATTATCCAATTCGTCGGGGCAGGCACAATCACAATCTTCATCAAATGTTGTAGCCGGTGGTGGAGGAGGAGGAGGCTACGCATCCGGTTCAGAGGGCAGTAGTGGAACGAGCAGTGCTGCTGTTGCTGGCGACATGGATATCGATATGGAGCCGCAGCAGCAATCGGTTAGCGATGCATCAACTCCCAATCCAAGTGCTGCCATCGATTTCAATTTCAGCGTTAAATGCCCACCAGCAGCAGGCACGGCTGCTGCTCCCGGTGCTGCTCCAGCTGCAACAGCTGGCTATGATTATAGGCAATTGAAGTTGATGCCAACGTTGATATTCGATCGTTTCTGCGATGAGGCCGTGTCGCGTGCCTTTGAATTCATGGAGGCCATACCGGATACGGTCACTTGTGCCGCGGATCTCATCGCTGTGCTCTATAGGCGGCACAATCTATTGAATCGGCAGGTGTTTGTCACCAATTTTGTGCGCAACATCATACAATGGGTGGACTTTACGCTACAGCTTTTTGATCCACCAGCTGGCGGCGCATCGGGTGCATCCAAATCCAGCCGGCTCGAGGAATGTCTAACGGGCATGACAGCCACCCGTCTATTTGTGCGGTTGAAGACATCAACGCTGCTGCTCGAGGAGAACTACAGTGATTTGCATCGACCCCTCGTCGAAGCGATCACCTCACAGGATGCGATGGTATTGCTGGTCAAACTGCTCAATTGCATGAGTCAATGGATGTTGGAGCAGTCACAAATCATTAGCAACGACGACGACGATGCTCAGCAGACACGTGCCACTGTGCCACGTTGGGTGCAGAATCTAGTCGATTTGATTGATGCCATCGATAGCATGAGCCACATCCTCCAGCGCAAAGCAAACATGCGCGCCGTTAGCAGTGACTTATGGCGTTGGTATGATTCATCCACTGGCAAATGGAATCCCTACTCCGAAGCCAATAATGAGCTAATCCGTAGCGCTTACGCTGCCGGCGAACGTTGGCTTCACATCAATATTGGACGGCAACGTTGCACGGTCAATTTCAATTGCATGACCCAGGTGAGCGAAGCATCCGGCAGTCATCGTCCTGTCTATCCGGCCCTCAAGATATGCGAGGCGATTATCCAGTTGCAAAACTTGGTACCATCCTCCCACATAATGGATAGCGTTGTGAATCGCATAATGCGCACCTCGCCCGACGGCAGCGGCACCATTCAAACCGAGGAGCTGATTCCGTTGAGACAATTGATTAACTTTAATGAACCGACGACGACGACAACGACAACGTCGTCATCAAAGCAGCACAAGCAGCAGCAGCAACAGGAGCTGCAACAGCGGCAGCAATCAACATCATCATCATCTGGTGGTGCTGCTGCTGCGACTGCCACAGATCATGGCAATCTCTCACCGCCGACGACACGCTCCAAGTCGCGTCAAAAGAGCGCCGCTGCAGCAGCCAAGGCCAAAGCAGCAGCAGCAGCCAATAGCAACAGCAGCAGCAGTAGCAGCAGCAATAACAATAGCAGCAACAACAACAGCTACACAAACATACCGAAACGTGCCCAAAAAATTGTGCTCAACGAGGAGAATGTTGGACTGGGTAAATTTGATTGTGTGCGCATTATTATAAATATTGTGGCGCTGCTGCAGCCAACACAATTGCTCCTGCATCACGAGACAAAGTTGTCGCTGTTGCGTTTGTGTGCACGTCTCACCCGCAACTATTATAATGCCCAGGTCTTTGTACGTTGCGGCGGCGTTCAAATGCTGCTCGATTTGCAGCAATCGTGCGGCTTTATGGGCTTCCCCACCTATGCCATTATCATATTGCGTCATGTCTTGGAGGCGCCACCAGTGCTCCAAGAGGCCATGGAGCGCGTGCTAGGAATGCGGGCCGCTGGCATCGTGCCAATCGGTCATCGGGATCTCATCTATGTGCTCACCCAGGTGTCGACGGCTGTGTCACGGGATCCCAAGATTTTTGTTGCAGCCGCCAAGGAGATGCTTCGGGCCGAGCATATGATTAGTGGTATCAGCAGCAATAATCTCATCGATGATGGACGTGTCATGGTCAAATCAAAGTTTGGACAACAGCCAACGGCGGCAGCGGCAGCAGCTGCAACGACGTCGACGAAGACAACAACTGGAACTGGAAATGGAACTAATGCTGCGAGCACAGCAGCAAAGGAAACACCGGAAACGATCGATCTGGCCATAGATGATGAGCAGGTGGAATCAGCGGTTTCGGTGCTCAAGCAGCTCCTCCATGCACTCGTACAGCCCTGCATCCATTATGGCCCCAATGGTGGCGATCAACAGCAGCTGAATGCCGCCGAGCTCGTGCTGCCCGATCAGCCGCCAGGCGCAGCGGGCTCCATGAATAATCTGGACGATGAGGTAAGTGCAATGACAACAGCAACAACAATGAATCAAACAGGTAAACATTCTTGAGCCTTGTAAGCGTCAAAGGAGCATAGGAGGTCGATAAAATCGATAAACGCAAATCGATAAAGCCACATAATTCACCAAAATTGGAGAGTAGCGTGTTGGCAATCCTCAAAGAAAAAATAGGAAATGTCTATAACTCTTACAGATATAACATTCTCAATTTCGTTCTTGATCTTGATCTTAGTGCTTACGCACGAGTCATCATCTATCTACAACAGCCCACATTTAATAGCCCAGTTGAGTTTTTATTATAATTTATATATTGAAATCCTTCCTTTTGCAAACCAATTTGGACTTTTAACAAAGAAATGTTCCAAATCTTCTCCACCTCACAACCTATGTTGCCACCAACTGTCTCACTTGTTTTGTTTTTTTTTTTGTTGCATTTGCAGGACTCGACGCCATCATCCGTGAAAAAGACAACAGCTGGCGCTGGCAACTCAGCAACGACATCCCAGGCAGCCAGTGGCACTTCCGATAAATATGATCCTTGTTGTTGCACCTGGCACATACCGACCAGTGCCCACAATCATCTGAAGCCGACGTTGTCGCGTGCAACGCTGCTTAAACTGCTGGCGGATGCGACGCGTGCCTATCAATCGTTGGTGCCGCGTGTACTGCTCGCCCATGTCTATACGCCGGCGGATAGTCCATTGATTTGCGATCAGAACGGCGACAACAACAACGACGGACAGCAGACATTCCTTGCCGTACTCATGGATCGCTTTCTGCCGATCACACAGCGTCAGCATGTGCCCGAGGTGAGCACCATGGCACGTGTGCTGATCTGTTCGCTGTCCGATTGCTATCAGTTGGCTGGTGTGCAACAGCAGGTCGCCGAAGAGTTGCATGCGGCCGTTGCACGTGCTCTCGCCCATCCGGATTCGGCGGAGAAGCATACGCGTCTCCAGGTCCTGATGAGCCTATTTCCCAATCTCATTGAATCGCCCATGTTGTATGACAAGGTTCACATGCATCGCAATACCATGTACCGGGTCCTGCTGCGTCAGGGTGTCATGACCTATCTGACCAAAGTGGCCCAATACAAGGATCTGTCCAATCACAACACACTCAGCACTCTGGGCGCCATTCTTCGACCCATGGAGATACTGTTGCGCTTCAATGTGCCGCCCGCAACGCTCGGCTCCAAGCGTATAATCTTCGGTGGCGCCAGCTCGTCGGCCAATGGTGGTGCCAATAATGGGAATAGCAATTCCAGTTCATTGAATACAGTTAGCACTATCATCAATCGTCGCCTGTATCCACGCCTGGCCGCTATCAATGCGGCCGCCAACGCTCCGGATGGCCCCAATCCGATGGGTGGTAATGGAGAGCGTGTTCTTCGGGATATTATACGGAATGTGCTCTCGGATCGTCGTCATGGCTTTGAGTTTATCTTCAATTCGGATGAGATGGCCATCGATTCGGAGGATTCAGTGCCAGCGAGTGGTACAGCGAGTGGTGTTGGTGGTGGCACAACAGCCGGCACAGCTGGCACACCCAGCAGCAGCAGCAGCAGCAGTGCCAGCAACAATGCCTCCACGGCCACCAGCAACAATGCGACAGCTGCTGTCATCGATGTCGCCGCCGATAATGATGAACAGCATAGCAATGATGGCCCCGAATCGTCTGCTGCAGAGTTGGCGTCACAGGCCGGCAACAATGCTGTTGCCATCCCCGGTGGTGGTGGCGGTGTTGGGAATGCTGTAGGTGCTGCCAGCAGCAATGCCACGAACACCAACACCGGCTCCACATCGTCAACAGTGCGTCCGCTTTTCAATTTCGATCAGCTCTGGGATGAATTTCTGCAATGCGAAGGACTTTTTCTCGCCTCGCGCAGCAACAGCAGCAGCGGCAATGGTAATAACGTTGGTGGTGCTGGTGGTGGTGGTGCTATTGGTGCCATTGGTGGCGGTGACTCGACGCCACAGAATGGCAGTAATGATGCTGGTGGCGGCAGTTCCGCCAGGAATTCGGCACTGCCCGGCAATAACAGTGGTGATCCACGCTTGCGCAGCAATCTAGACCTGAATGTTGAGGGTGGCGCCGGCGAAGGAGTAGCCACTGCTGTCAATGATAACAGTGCTGCTGCCTCAGACGAGACGGCTGCCGTTGGTGGTTCGGTTCCTGGTTCGGCTGGACGTGCTCCATCGTCGCGTAATGCACGCGACATAAATGTATCGCTGCTCGGTGATGTGGTGACTACATCGGATTCCGATTCGGATGGATCAACCGAGAATGATGAGGGCATCGTTGAGGAGGAGGTGGAGGATGACGATGATGATGATGATGATGAGGTGCCAGCGGATGTCGATGAGGATGTCGATGAGCATAGCGAAACCGATGTCGATGAGGAGCGTCCACGACAATTTATTGAAGTCTTTGATCATATCTATGAACCGGAATCATCGGAAACGGCATCCAATGATGCCGATGTCGATGCCGAGGACGATGACGATGAGGAGGACGATGACGACGACGATGATGATGATGATGATGACGATGATGTCGACGATGACGTTGCACGCGCACAAAATGCCAACGATGATGTTGATCTCATGGAACAGGTGATGGCCCAGGCAAATGGCTCCATTGGTGGTGGTGGCTCCTCCACTGGTGTACCTTCATCCGCAGCTGCCAATTCCAATAATCGTCCACGTCGCAGTGCCGCCATCGAACCAAACATTATAAGCGAGAATCGTCGTCGCAACGAGGAATCTCAACGTGAAGCCAATGCCTATTTATACGAACGCCTTGGCGATGGTTCACATGGTCACGGACATGGGCATGGCCACGGTCATGGTCATGGCCATGGCCACGGCCATGGACACCGACATTTGCTATCGCAGGCGCCGTCCAGTTTTCGTTTGCGCATGAATAGCTCGATTGCGCTGCCCCTTGATATTGATGTGAATGGTGGCGGCGCTTCATCCTCGTCGGCAGCCGCAGCCGCTGGTGGAGGTCGCAGCACTTCGGTGGCCGCCGCATTGCGTTCCTCTTCCGAATCCTGGATGGCACCGGGATTCATTGGCAGCAGCAACGCGACTGGCGGCGTTGGAGGACCAGGAGCTGGTGGTGGAGGCGGAGGCGTTGCAAACGCATCCGATTTGAATGTCTTTTTGCCACCAGCCATGTTCCAAATGGATCGCAACTCGGCCGGCGGCGGAGGTGGTGGTGGTGCTGGCAATAATCCAAATATGAGCAATCTGTTGGATGATCAGCCACCGACGGTGACAGCTGGAACAAATACTGGCGCTGGTAATGGTGTCGGTGGTGGTAACGGTGCAACTGGTGGCTCCTCCAACATGGCCAATCATCCCAACAACAACAACAATAACAACAATAATGGAGGAACCCTCTGCAACAATGGAGTGCGACGACGTCTACTCTATCTGGATCAGCAGTTCTGTGTGTGCATGCCAACGCATCAGAATCCAACCGAGGAGACACAAATGGAGATGTTCACCCAGGACGGTGAGCGAATTGCGATTATAATCCGCCAGCTGCTATTTGTGATTTATGTTGTAAATAATATCCCTATTCTCTCTCTTTCTCTTTCTCTCTTTCACCATCTGTAACTTGTGTAGCACTCCACTGGTGGCTGGAGGAGGCCAAAGCTCTGGACATGGAAACCCAAACGGATGCCTGTCTCTATGCGGCACATTTCCTCCTGCCACATTTGATTAAGGAACTGAAGGTGGCCCATCAGCAGCGCAAACAGGAAGACGCCAATCGTCAGTCAACGGCGGCAACAGCAACAGCAACAGCAACAGCTGCCGCAACAGCCGCTACCAATATTAGTAGTGGTGCTGCTGGTGATACTGTTACAGCTTCAGCAGCTGCAGCTGCAGCTACAACTGCAACAACTACTGAAATGGGACCAGCAACGGGAGCAGCCACTGATAGTGTCAATGTTAATGCAGCTGCAAATCCTATTTCTGGCATCAACGTTAGCAGCTGGCTATCGAATTCCGGAACGACGACAACCACAACAACAAGTAGCAGTAGCAGCAACAGCTCATCAAGCGCAACAGTTGCTGCTGCTGCTGCACCTGCACCTGCAACATTGGCAACGGCAACAGCAGACGTTGCAACTAGTGGCACAGCAACAACAAGGGCACAACCACCAGCAGCAGCAACCAGCAATTATATCCGCAGCTGCATACCCAGACTGATACCCTTGGTGTTCGAATGCCTCATCACTGGCAACGTACCGCCACCACGACCAATACCAGCATTTGCCACATCAAACAATGCAATTCTGCCGCCAACTGGCAGCAGCAGCGGCAACACCACCAGCAGTAACAACAACATTAGCAGCAGCAACAGTGCTCTACCGGCAGCAACAACAACAACAGCAGCTGGTAAGTTGTTCAAACACAGTATTGATGTTGTACCCAAGCAATAGCCATGGGGGAATATATAGATATAGATATAGACTCGTGAGATATGGTTCAAGCTAGACCAACTCGGGATCACAAAATAGGCTAACCCTAAGACGCATTCCGGGTCAAAGGGATCTAGCGGAGTTTGTGGTGGTATTCTAGGGAAACATATTTTAACATTTTATTCTTATTTACAATCAATAGATCCTCGACGTCCGAATCGTAATCGCAATCAGGCACTCTATAACATCTATGCCGAAATCGATTTAACCAACGAGCAGGATTCACTGGAATCATCGGATGTGGCAGCATCAGGAGGAGGACTATCTCCGCCGCCACCGCTTCAGCAGGCGCCACAGCAGCAGCAGCAACAGCAGGCGCCACAGCAGCAGCAGCAACAGCATCTGTTTCCCAGTGTTCAGCTGCATGTGCAGACGGGTCCGGCGACAACAACAACAACAGGTGTACTAGCATCGCATCCACCACGACATCATCCACCCGTGCCGCATCTACCAGCCAGTGGTCGTCCTTCGCGTCCACGCACACGCGCCGATGTTGCTGATCTCTACGAGCTGCAGGTAAGCCTAACTGATTCGATTCCTCCTTATTCTGTTCCAACAGCAACAGCAGAAGTGTTAATCAAATATAATATTTACAATTTGCAATTGCAGTTGAACGAGCAGCGTTCGAGTTCTGTGCGCCGCAACAACAACAATGCGAATGCCAATTCCAATCGCACAGCAACGGTAAGTGGTGGCGGCGAAGGGACAGTAACCGGAATGGGATCCGGAGCCGGAACAGCAGTGCAGTTAAATGTGCGACCCAATAGGGATATGCTGCCACCACGACTGCAACGGATGTCGACGGGCGCCATGGAGGAACCGTGGCGTGAGTCATCCTCGTCCTCCTCATCGTCATCATCGGTGCGAGTGACAAATGCTGAATTGACGTTCCCGCTACCGCCATCGCTGGAGGTGATGCCGGGCGCATTGAATTTCCCGGAACCACTGGAGCAACTACAGTCGGGGCAGGACATATTGCAGCTGGAACCGATCGATGCCGATGAGCAGCAACAGCAGCAGCATCAGCAGCATGAACAAGACGAAGAAGAAGAAGAAGATGCAGACCAGGAGTCGGAGCACGAACTGGAACTGGATGTGGAGCAAACAGATCAGGCCGATCCGGTGATGACCAGTGCTGGTTATGCCTCGATTATGCCCACAGTGACCATATCCGAGCTGGCCGCTCAACTGTTGGCCAGCGAGCAACAGTTACCCACTGACGAGGCACCGGAAGACCATCAACCATTGAGCACGGAAGCCGCCAACGAGGTGGTCTCCATTGTGGCTGCTGCGGCGGCTGTTGTTGCCGCCGTCGCCGCACATCCGATGCCCCTGCAGCCGGCGGCGGAAGAGATGCCACAATTGAATTTGGAGCCACAGCGCCGGGATGTTGCTGTCGAAACGGAGCCTAGCTCCGATGTGGATGACGATGAGGATGGCGATGACGACGTCTTAGCTGAAGCAGCCGGTGGTGCAGCGGATGCCATCATTGATGTGGAGGCTATTAGCTTAGATGAAAGCGGTGCTGCCGGCCTTGCAGCACAACAGGCGTCAACTCCACCACCATCGACCAGTACCGGAGCCAGTGCCGTTGGCGGAGGAGTTACAGCATCAGCAGCAGCGACAACAGCAGCTGGTGGTGGTGGTGGTGGTACTGGCAGCAGTAGCGTAGTCACCGATATGAGTCCTGAGGTGCGCGCCGCATTGGGTGATCTGGAGGTGCCAGAGGGCGTTGATCCATCGTTCCTAGCCGCTTTACCCAGCGAGATGCGCGAGGAGGTGATACAGGAGCATTTGCGCATGCAACGTATTCGTCAGCGTGCCCAACAGAATGCCATACAGATTGCCCATGATTCCCTCGTCGAGGTGAATCCCGAATTTTTGGCCGCGCTGCCACCCAACATACAATCCGAGGTGCTAATGCAGCAGCGCATCGAACAGCAGAGACAGGCGGCACAGACCGCAAATCCCGATGATCCCGTCGATACAGCGGCATTCTTTCAAAATCTGCCCGACCATTTGCGTCAAGCGGTGAGTTCCAAAAAATATACCTAATACAGCTGCGGTCAAAATAATAGTACTATTTCTTCATATTATGAAAACTCTCAGCCGTAGCTCCTTATTTTAATCCCTTCATTCGTGGGATCATCTTCCACACCGTTTTTTTGGTTTACTTTACCTATTCCGTTTTGGGTAGTTTTGAGAAGCATCTATGAAAAAAACGACTTCAAGTCTCTACAGAATCATCTATATTTACTGCACAATTGTTGAAACAATATTTTAACTATTTCTTTTTAATAGTTGTTATTTATTTTGAACGCAGCAGCAGCTGTATGTTTATACATATCTAAATAATCGAATTATTTATATAAATCTAACGCAGATACTAACGGACATGGAGGATTCACAGATAGCCAGCTTGCCGCCCGAGCTGGCAGCCGAGGCGCAGTTCCTGCGTCGTGATTGGGAATCACGCAACGGTCCCCGCATGGACGCCCATCCACCCAGCAATGCGTTATGTATGTTTTAAACCCAATCTATCTTAAAATTCAACTGATTTACCTCACCCCCTCCCACGTTTGCAGCTCGTTTCCAGACAACGCTGCAGAATTTGGATGAGGCACGTTGGCACAGCGCCATTTGGTATGATGCCAGTGGGAATGCACAGCCGCAGCATCATCAGCATACGACAATTGTGCATCATCATATTGCGCCCAGTACGGGTAAACCATTGGCCTTGCTCATGATGGAGGATGAGAATATATTGCTTGATCCGGATTCGTTGGCAACCCTGTTGCTCTTCCTCTTCGTTGAGGATCAGAAGGTGAACAGTGTTCGATTGCATCGGGTCATACGCAACCTGTGCCATCACGAACCTACACGCGATTGGATCATCAAGGCACTGATCAGCATTATACAGAAGACAAATGAGGAGAACTCCAATTTTGGGGCGGCGAACACGGGCAGCAAACCCGAATGGCTGAAATTGCGTGTGGATGCTGCCTTTGGCTATAAGAGCAACATATTCCTCATCAATCGCCTGTTTGAGGGGACCTCACGCAGCATTAACATCAATCCGCAGGCAGCTCAAATGATTGTCCGCAATTGTCTCGATTTGTTGTTTGTGCTCGCCAAACACTATCCGTTGAGTTTCTTGCCCTACAATCGGGAGCCGAAGGGACGCAACCGATTGCTATACGGTGTGCCAGTCAATGCCAGTAGCATTCCGACCGCCACGGGTGGAGTGCGTTCCTCCACTGCCACAGGTGGTGATTTGCGTTCACGCTACCATCGCTATCAAATTGCCAATCGATTGCGCGGCATTCTTGACGAGCAGCAACAACAACAGCAACATCAACAATTGCCCAAATCCCAGCCGTTGGATGAGGCACCGTCCACATCGAAAGCGGCTGCAGCCAAAGCAGCTGCCACCTCATCCTCCTCCTCCACTTCCAACACAGCGAGCAGCAGCAAATCAAGCGTTGCATACCAAACCAATGCACAAGACTTTTGGGATGTCGTCTTGAACATCGATCGACAGACGCCGCAACGTTTGGCCAATGTATCGGAGTTTCCGCTTACCTCACAGCCGGCCTGGAAGTGGGAGATTAACAATGCGGAATTTGTATCGTTCACCGATTCAGCGTTTGGACAGCTCTTGGAGATGTTGCCCTACAAAGTAATTTGTCGGTCGCCGCATCTAACAGATATGCTGGTCAAGCTGCTCGCCTTCCTCAGCGTCGAGCTGCCCAGGGAGGAGGAGCTATTGCCACTGCAACAGCAACAACAACAGCAACAACAACAGCAGCAGCAGCGATCGAATGGTGGCATGTCACAACGACAGATACCACCACATATACAGATGCCAATATTGTTGCCACAACAAACGCAACAGGAGCGCGAGCAACAAGAACAGCAACAACAACCACAACAGCAGACGCAGCCGCAGCAGCAGCAACAGTTGCCGCCACTTGTACCCATTAGTCAATTGTTGACGGCGCGTCGCAATGCAGCATCGTCCGCTGCTGCTGCCGCTGCTGCAGCAGCCGATGCAGTTGCTGCAACAACATCGACGTCGCCTCCAGCAAATGTGGTGGTGCATCGAATGCCGCCGCCGCCGCCGTTGCCCAATCGGATGGCGAGTGGAATAATCGTTGATAACGACGACGACGATGATGAGGAGTTGGATGAGGATGAGTTGGACGATGATGATGACGACGACGACGAGGATGATGACGATGAGGAGGATGATGATGAAGACGAGGAGGTCGATGACGAAGATGAGCTACCACTCATACCAAGAGACCAAATAGTTACAGCAGATATCCCAGCGCCGCCAGCAGCAGTGCCCGGCAACGGCAACGGTGGCAGCACCGGTGGTGCTGACTATTACCAACCATCGCATCCGTTAAAGCCACGTCGCAAAATCTATTCGAAGAACTTCTCACAATTGCAACTGGTCATTGAGGTGTTGACCCATCAATGCGGCACCACCGAGGGTCTGGACAATGTGACCAAACTGATTGTCAATCTCACACAGTGTTCGCAGGCATCGAATGCGATATTCATACAGTACTTGACTGCCGCGATACTCGGCCTGGCGGAGGAAGTGCGCCAGGTCATTCAGACACTGCTCAACGAGATACGCGCCTATAATACAAACACTGCACAGCCAACATCGACACAGCAACAACAACAGCAACAAACACAGCCGCAACAGCAGCAGCAACCGATGGATAGCAATAAACCGAGTGGCAGCGGATGCAGCTCCGCCACTTCAAGTTCTGGTCCCGGCGCCACATTACTAACCAATTTAACCGTCCATGAGGGCACCATGCAGGATCGCTTCACATCCGAATCGGTCATAATATCGGCGCCAAAGAATGCCAAGCCCACCTGTGAACTGCAATTGCCGTCGATGAAGAAACTAATGTCGAATTCATCCGCTCAGCCATATTTCCTGCGCACGCTCAAAATCTTCATGCAGGTGCGCAACATTTACGAGGTGCAGAATGGTCAGAATAATGATGACATCAATGAGGATATCATTGATATCGATGGCGCTGCCTCACCACCGCTCGTCGGGGAAGCACCATCACTATATGCAGAACTTGCTTTAGCTGCGCGTTCAAATGCTCGTGGTGCTTTCAGCAGCATGGAGACGAGCGATGCCTCCGAGAGTAACAGCAGTTGCAGCAACAGCAGCAGCTGTGCCACTAAATCTGCCGCGAAGCCAACGCTTAGTCAAATTTTATGCTTGGACGTGCTGTGGCACACGCTGAGCGAGTGTCTCGTTGCGCTCGAGGAGTCCAAGGATGAGTTCGCTGTGTTGGTGCTGCAGCCAACCGTTGAGGCCTTCTTCCTCATACACGCTTCGCATCGTGTGACGCCCAAGAAGCCGGGACGTGGAACAGCAGCCAACTCTGGTGCTGGCCACTCTGGATTGCGCGTTGCGCCACATCCGGTGGCAGCCGAAGAGCAAAGTCCACAGCTGCTGCTGGATGATAACAACAGCAGCAACAGCAGCCAGCCCGCCAATTCAGCCAGCTATGAGGGTACGTCTCCTTCTCCTCTTCTTCAATCGAATTAAACTACTAATAATATGACTAATGATTTACATTATATTTTGTTTTGTTTACTTTACAGATGACACCCGCATGCAGGATGGGTCAACAACGATGGGCGCTGGTGCTGGTGGTCAACCGGTAGCGCCGCTAACGGCTCACGAGGCTCAACTCAAACAGGATCGTCAAAAGTTTCTACAATTCGCCGAGAAGCATCGCACCGTGCTCAATCAGATCTTGCGTCAATCGGCATCGCATCTGTCGGATGGACCATTCGCAGTGCTGGTGGATCACACACGCATCCTAGACTTTGATGTGAAGCGCAAATACTTCCAGACCGAACTGGAGCGACTCGATGAGGGCATACGCCGAGAGGAGCATACGGTCAGTGTGCGTCGTATCACCGTCTTTGAGGACTCGTTCCGTGTCCTCTACCGTCTCGGTCCAGAGGAATGGAAGAATCGCTTCTACATTGTATTTGAGGGTAAGCGAAGCGACATTATAACCATAACTTCTGATCACACCGAATCTCTCCACACTTTATGTTTTGCTTAGATGAGGAGGGCCAGGATGCTGGCGGCCTGTTGCGCGAATGGTATGTGATAATCTCTCGCGAAATCTTTAATCCGATGTATGCCTTGTTCTGCCTATCGCCGGGCGATCGCGTCACCTACATGATCAATCCGTCGAGTCATGCGAATCCTAATCATTTGAGCTATTTTAAGTTCGTTGGTCGCGTAATTGGTAAGTCAAATGGCCCAAAAATGGAGATGCTAACTCTCTGGTCTCTGCCTCTGACCCTGTCTAATTCATGTCTATCTATCTATCTATGTGAAACAGCCAAGGCCGTGCATGACAATAAGCTGTTGGAATGTTACTTCACACGCTCATTCTACAAACACATACTGGGCAAACAGGTGAAGCATACGGATATGGAATCACAGGATTATGAATTCTATAAAGGCCTCGACTATCTGATGAAGAACGATATATCGACGCTCGGCTATGAGTTGACCTTCTCGACGGAGGTCCAAGAGTTTGGCGTCACACAAATCCGTGATCTCAAGCCAAATGGACGCGATGTGGCCGTCACCGAGGAGAATAAATTTGAATATGTTCAGCTCGTCTGCCAGCTAAAGATGAGCGGCTCGATACGTCAGCAGTAAGTTGTTGTGAACTTTATTATTATTAAATGGTTTGATTTTCAATTTTTCTTCTTTTTTTTTACTTTTGTGCAGATTGGACGCATTCCTTGAAGGCTTCTATGATATAATTCCAAAGCATTTAATATCGATATTTAACGAACAGGAACTGGAGCTTCTGATATCCGGCTTGCCGGATATTGATATTGAAGATCTAAAAGCAAACACCGAGTACCATAAGTACACATCAAAATCGGCACAGGTACGTCGTCGTCGTTTCCCCCTTTTAATATCGTCTATCAATATCTTAACTATATATATATATATATATATATATATTATTATTATTTTTAATGTCTTGCTGTGCAGATTCAATGGTTTTGGCGCGCATTGCGCAGCTTCGATCAGGCGGATCGTGCGAAATTCCTACAGTTTGTCACTGGCACCTCGAAGGTACCGTTGCAGGGCTTCGGCTCCCTGGAGGGCATGAATGGCATACAAAAGTTCCAAATACATCGCGACGATCGCTCCACAGATCGCTTGCCATGCGCACATACCTGGTAATGACACACACCGAATTAATAATTAATAATCATAATATAATAATGATGAATTTCCTTCTTCTTCAGTTTCAATCAGTTGGATCTGCCTATGTATAAGTCGTATGATAAATTGCGTAGCTGTTTGTTGAAGGCCATACATGAGTGCTCCGAGGGTTTTGGCTTTGCCTAAAAGCTGTGCCGTCCCACAAAAAAAACCCCCAAAATTCCAACAACCAACATACACACACCATACACTCACAACACGCAGCAAATTCATAACTGCACTGAAAATAATGAATACAGAACAGCCACAAGAAATGTGCGATAGCAACCACAGCGACAAACAACATAACACAGTACATATAGTTAAATAGTATATATATAAAAAAAAAAATGTTGAATTAATTATTAATTTTTCGCGCGCATATAATATATAGAATATATATGTATATTTTCATAAATTTTCAAAAACAAAACGTGGGGAATGCAAATCGGAAAAAAAAACAGTGAAAAAATCATCAGAAAATGGAAAAACACGGATAAGAAACAAAAATAAGAATAATGGAGGGTACTATATCATCAGTCAATAACAACGTACTCAAATGCTGTTTTCTGAATTCTATCATTTTTTGTTGGCAACCATATTTTTGAAAGAAAAATTATATTAATACTACAAAAAAAAAAATAAATAAATAAATTAAATATTAAAATATTTTTATTTTCTTAAGTCAAGCATAAATTCATTTATATACATATATTAATATTTGAAGCAAAGCAAAATGCATAACGTGCACATTACGCTTTGAAATTTGTTTATGTATAAAATTAAAAATAAAAGTAAAAAAGATTCTGCGAAAATGGAGATGAAACAAAAATGAGATAAATGAATGAAAGGCGAAAGGTATTTGATGTAACTATAAGTCTATGTTATGCATTTTATGTTTATATTTTTAATGAGTAAATGTAACTTTAAAGAATTTGAGAGTTGAAGAGAGATGAGTAAACTCATCGACTATATATATATATATATATATATATATATATATATATATATATATATAAAATTTAAAGAGCATACATACTAGTTGCACCATCAATATCGGCGGCGGATAGGGAACTTTTTTTCGAATTCTAAATAGCCTAGGATGCCAGACTGGCGGCTTAACAATGTGTCGTGCAACTATCTGGCAGAGCTTCGCAAATTAATCGAGAGCTAAGGAGACACTTATCGATGACAAATATCAACTAACAGCGTAGACTTATCGAATTAACAGAGCTAAAAATTACCAAAGATCTCTAATCAGAGTGCAGCACTTTGTAAATTAATCGAGAATGAACAGGTATATCGATGAAAAATAATCAATTAACAGCATAGACTTATCGAACTAACAGAGATGCCAATTGCCAGAGATCTCCATTCAAAATGCATTATTAATCCACTAACAATAAAAATGTAAATAGAATTTATTGACAAATTAATGTAATCCATGGACGCGTACATACGAAATGAGCTAAGTGTGGACGATGATCTGACACTGGAACAAGCGGCAATGCATTCCGCCAAATTGATCGCCTGGCTCTTGGATTGCCAGGATCAGATGATGGGCCAGAAGGAGGAGAATGATCAGTTGGTACTCAATTATCTGGATGTGGAGTGCATGTTCAAGGTGACACTGTATCTGCACGAATGCTATGCGCAGCTGGGCGATCAGCTAGTGGAAGCAGTGCTCCTCCAATCCACTCAAGCACATGCGGTTATTAGACGCTACTACGACATGGATCGGAGGCAGTGCATCTGGGCGATGTGCGCCAATATTATCAATGGTACACGCAATGGCCACACGCTCGCCCCGCTGCTCTATCAAATGCACAAAGCGTATGCCAAAGTCCAGCCAGCCTGGAATATCATCAAGGATTTGGATTGGTCCGAGTTGAGCAGGGACAAGGAAAAGGAATATAGCCAGCTGAATATCGCTGCCATGGAGCTCAATATCGATGTGTTGCAAATGCATCAACTGGTGCGACGCATCTTTCGCCTAGCCACCGTGGAGCACATCAAAATAGCGCTGAAGCGTGCAATGACACTGATCTCCTCGGATTTGTGGCTGTATTTATTCCGGGAGAGCAGGGAGAGCACTCTCTACACACGCTGTTATCTGTTGCGCCACATGATCTGTGATATGCTCATCGAGGTGCAAGTGGAGATGGAGGACACTGCCTGCTCTAGTTTTGTGCACAATATTTATCAATTTGTTGTTTTTGCCAGTAGCGGATCAAATTTGTCGCGTTTCTTTTGCTGGTTGCTCCACGTACGCTTTGCTAGCGCCTTGGGCAGCTATATTAATGCCTGTTGGCTGCAACAATTGCCTCATTTGCAGGTGGATGACATTCAATGTGCGCCAGAGGCGCCACTTGCATCCCTGCCGCTGGATGAGATTTTATACTTGACACATTTGCTGCTCGCGCCTAAATCACCGTGCAGAAGCAACTTTTATCAGCAGCTCCAAACGCTTCCTGTGCCGCACCTGAATCGACTGATGCAACTGCTCAATAAGGTGGCCTATGTTTATAGCTAATAAAAGTAAAAAGAATTACATAACGCAAATACAAATTCAGTTTTTAAAAAGCAGAAATTCAATTTTTGCTGTTTTAATTTTCACCTGTTGCATAGTCAAATAAACGACCGATTGCGCCCAAGTGCAACCGTACAAAATGCAAAGTCCTACTACACATAAAAAAAAATCGCGTATGCTTATAGCTAATACAAAACGAATTAAAAATAACACTATGCAGTAAGTGGCAATAACAAAATCAATATTGAAAAGCATAAATGCAATTTTTGCTGTGACACTAGATGGCGCCCAAAAATTACATCGTTCCACCTATCGGATTACAATGCAAAAATTTGATTTAATTGCTTTCTTTCTAATCAATTTATATTTGTTATATTTTGTTTTAATCCTTTGGCAGATATTCATGCTTATCGCTAACAATTTTTACAACTTGTTCACCCCTTTCGGCGAGTATTTGTTCGATGTTGCGCTTGCCGTTGAGATCGGTGAACCAGTTGAGATTGTCGGCAATCAGATGATGATTCTCACAGCCCTTGCAGGTGACAATAATAACGCCCTTGTTGTAGGCAATCTTTGATATGGTCTCCATATTCCGCGTCTGGCACACTTTGCATGTGTAGATCAATTGCATTTTCGTTTGTAGCTCCGCCAGTGGTATGCTCTTGCTGACCACACGATTGAGCTCATTTTGCTTAAAGGAAAGAAAGGAGGATTGGGTATATTACTGATTGAGATCCACTTATTGTTTTCTTACTTACTGTTTTTGCTTGCAGCTTGTCGCTGAAGTTGCTGCGCTGCAGGCACGTGTTGTGTGTCTTGTTGTTGTGTGGATTTGTTGATATGGCCACCAAATGGAATGGATGCTGGGTGTGTTTGTTAGCATTGTAGAGGGCTCGTGTGGCTGGCGCTAAAATGCGTTTGTACATTAATTTTAAGGTGCTCATCGTGCCTATGAGCCTTCTATAAACAATAAATATGAAACGGACAAATAATCACTGAAATATATCGATAGTATTATACAATATCATTCATTGATAGACAGACTTGTATGAATATTACCAACGGTGATTGTTAAATTAAAGTATATCAATAAATATTGAATTTAAATTTATAAAGCATGCATGTACCTTTTATTTGTTGGTTTATTGTTTATATATATGATGCGAATGATGATTTTATAACATGCGTGACGAAATACCAAGATCAAATCGATATTAGAAACGATAGCTATCGATAGATGTCATTGTTTTGCAACACAGGCATATTCAGACGGTTTATTAACACTTTTCGAAAAGCATTGAAATTGTTGAAATTGTTAGCAAAAACAAATTATATAAATCCAGAACAAAAAATGGCAACACGTGTTGTGGCAACGGCAACGGTGCGCGCGGTTACAGGTCGTAAATTAATAGCAACGCGGGCCGCACTGACCCTGGTAAGTGTGTGTGATGAAATACACGGCTGATGAAGTAACAGTCAAAAGCCAAAAACCGTCCTTGCTTGATCAAAATATTGTTGTTTACATTTATTGCTTGATGTCTTCTTATTGTTTTGGTTTTTTGCAGACTCCAGCTGCGGTACAAAGAATCAAATCACTGCTGCACGACAAGCCAGATGTAGTAAGTTTATTCTGGATACATATGTATATGTATTTTTGTACATATGTATGTTAATTATTAGAGTTGCTCCACAGATCGGTCTCAAAGTTGGTGTTCGCCAGCGTGGCTGCAATGGACTCTCCTATACACTAAATTATGCTAGCACCAAAGGTATGAAAATTCTATATTTATTATATATATTACGTGTGTGCATTAAATAATTGTACTGTGCTAATGCAGATAAACTGGACGAGGAAGTGCTGCAGGATGGTGTTAAGGTCTTCATCGATAAGAAGGCGCAACTATCTTTACTAGGTAAGGCAAAATGTTACTATAATATTATAATATAGTCGATGCTCATATCAGAAGAGTTATAATAATCTACATAATTTTGTTGTTGTTTTATTGCAGGCACCGAAATGGACTTTGTGGAATCGAAGCTGTCCAGCGAGTTTGTCTTTAATAATCCGAACATTAAGGGCACCTGTGGATGCGGCGAATCCTTTAGCATGTAGAGAATATTTCGATGCTCTACAGCACCGCACCCGCCTCGCATCAACATCTAAATTATCTTAAGTTTATGTAGAGATTACAATACTTGTTGCTGTTTTTTCTCTTATTTTTTCGTTTGTTATTTGCGAAAGGCATCTGCTCAAAAATCATTTGCTAAGGTGCTCCCCAAATAATTGTTAAAGCTACAATGGCAACTCAAGCAAATTGTGCTCTCAAAGAATAAATAAATATGCTTAAGTTTGTTTTGCTGTAGTTAAATTTTAGTTGTACAATTAAATAGCGAATTGGTCGGTAAGCGAATGACTTCAACTTGACTATGTGCATGTACTTAGGTTTATATCGTTAAAATTACAAATACAACTACTGTGTGTATAAATATATATAGTTCAAATATAAAGAATCGAAGCAAAGATCAAACTTTAAGCTAAATCAATTGTCTTTTGTTTGCAAAACTAACTTTAGATTACCATTTTTATTCCTAATAATATTTTGATGCCACTATGTTCACAACTCAGATTATTCCAATTACAGCTATGTGATATATTTGTCAAGACGAAGATTGATGATTATTATTAGTAATATTTAATGAAGGCAAAAAACACATAGGTAATTATAGGTAACTAAAACTAACAAAAATTAATAATAATTATTAATGAGCTAAAGTAGATGGCTTTGTAAGGACTTAGCGCTGCTGCAGGCCATGGATGCCGAACTCCTCGTAATCGTAGCGCGTGTAAATGAACTCATCAAAGTTGGGACTGGTGGCGACCTCGCGTCCACCGTACCAGGCATAGCGCACCGGATCCTCGGGACAGATGAGCGACACCTCCAGATCATCGGGCACAAGGGCGCGCAGATCGCGTTTGAGACGCGGCAGAAAGCCGGGAAACTGTGCACTACCGCCAACAATCAAGATGTTGAGCAGCAGCTCGCGATGGGCCTCCCAGGGACACGCTTGGAGCGCGTCGGCAACTGCCTCCGGTATGCCTACCTGGCTGATGCCAATGTCCGAGGGATTGAAGAGCAGCTCGGGTACCGTAAAGCGTTCATTGCACAACGGCACCATCTGTTGCTGGTCCTCATCGTAACGCGGCTGGCCGGGCACACGGATATAGCCGCGCTTTACGGTCGTAAAATCGGGCAGCACATATTCGACGGCAACTTCCTTGCGCCGCTGTTCGCTCTGATGCACACTCATTGCATCCTTGAAATCCTCGGCCACGTAGCAGACATCCTCCTTGATCTGATTGACAACATGACTCTCGTCCATCACATTCAACTGGCGATACGAGATGAGCTCCTTGAGATGATTCGTTAACGCTTTGCCACCAATATCAATTCTCCGTATCGCCTCAAGCACTCTGCGGCCCAAAACGAATGGCACAATGTGCGTGAAACTGTAGCCAACATCGATGATGATGCAGTTGAGCGTTTGCATTGTCGTCCGCTCCTCGCTGTCCGCCACATAGTTAAAGGCAGCTAAATCGGCAGCGGTCGCCTTATACATACCACCAATCCGATATTCCTCGAACAGCATCTCGAGCATCGCCTCCTGAACGCTCTGAAAATTCATTTGCGGTTCAGTGATAACAACGGTGCGATTGTCCAGGGAACAGCCGATGCCATCCTTGCTGAATATGTAATCCCACACGGTCTTCTGGGTGTCCCAGTTCAGCAGATATCCACGCTGAAATGCGAGGATGTAGAAAAGCGCCGAGGTGTCGCGACATTCATCGATTTGATTGCCGACAAATGCCCGTCGGCGTTCACTTTTCGCCTTCATAATGCAATTGGGCACAACTTTGGGCTCGTCCTGCGTTGCCAGTCCCACTTTGGCTGTGTAGGCACCATTGTCCAGCACAACCACGGCCATACCAGTTTGTTTATCAACTTTTCGGCAAATGTGTGCGGCGGATATAAACAAAGTTAACGCCAACGTTAATGTTAACGCAATATGAGCAATGAAAAACGAGCAACGCAATTTGGAGATTTAGCCGCACATTAACATAGTACCTTATGTGCTTCGATTACGTCACACTAGACAGCAATTGTTGATTTTTGTGCAGATTTCACAGTTAAGTTACTGACGTGTTCTCTTGTTTTCGTAAACAAACGTAAAAATATAGATGATGGTGATAGTTGCAATGGCGACTCAGATATTTGCCATTCACAGCACACAATTATATGCCCAGACTGACGTCACAAAACCGCTAAATTATTAGCAGTTGTAATCTTATTTAATGATCAGCTGTGAACGCAAGAAAGAGCATTTGTCAAAAGTAGCATACGTTAGCATAGCACAATTTTAATTAGACAAGTACGCAGAATAACCACTTTGCGTGCAAAACCAACGCATGGGGCTCGATTGCATGTACGACACACAAAAGTAGTATCTTTGTTAATGGTAAACATTACATAGCATTTAACACTGTCAACTTAATTAAAATTACTGAAGTGGACTTAAAGAAATGACAATATAATAGGGCTTTAGGTTGCGCACAATGTTTGTTCAATTTGCTTGCATGATCTGTGATCAGCATACCAGTTCATAACAACAGTCGATTAGCAGATCGTTTTAGCAAGTACAGACAGTTAACTGTTAATCGTAACAGCGCGCTAACAGCAGAAATCCGCTGCTAGAAGTGCAAAACCGAATGAAGATAAAATATCCCATTTTTTTACGTTACGCGGTGTGCGGCGGCCAGGCGGCGCTTGTTTGCGCTTGTTCATCTTTTTTTTATGTTCAATATTTCGTAGCATTCAAGCAACTCGCAACGAATATCAGATGTGCGTGTGTGTGTGTGCAGTGCAGTGCGAGGCGGTGCTAGTGTGTGCGTGTGCATGTGCGTCTGTGAGTGAGTGTGCGTGAAACGATGCCTTGTTGCCTGATTGCCTGCGAATTAGTAGTAAAAGAGCGCCAAAGGCAAAGAACGGCTTGATCGACAGCAACAGCAACAATAACAGAACGCAAGTGCGTGTGCTGTAAAGCAAAAACAGTTGTTGCCAAAATTAGCCGGCACACTCACAGAGCACTTGTTTGAGTTTTTTTTTGCTTATCGCTTCCGCCAAAAAAAGGGAAAAAAAAACAGAAAAAAATACAAGCAACAAGTCCACGCAAAAGAAGCAGCAGCAGCAGTGCGTACAATAAAATGTCCACTTGACAGCAGCATCCTACACCCATCCATATACATATATATACACATATATATATATATATATATATACACATATATATATATATATATATATATGCATGTGTATGTGTAAACAGGAAAGATGCGTAGACCGTCCGCGTTGAGTCGCAATCATTATTTTGTGATTGGTCTGCTGCTTGGCCTGGTGCTTAGTTGCTATATACCGCAGAATATTTGGGAGCTGGTGCAGCAAGAAGAATGCCCACAGGAGGCGGCCGAAAATTTACTTATCGAACGATTTGGCCAGGATTTTGAGCCCCATTTGAATTTGATCAATAAGCCGCTGGCGGCTAAAAAGCCGGTAAGTCGCCTCACTCTGTCTCTCTCTCTCTCAAAATCGATACATATTGTGCACGTGGTCTATGCGCCAATCAGAACGGGTCAATTGCGGAAAGTGCCAAATTAAGTCCTATGAGAAACATCTACTAATGCAAACGTGAGCAACGCATATGTCGTGTGTGCATTTGTGTGTGTGTGTATGCTTACTCGTATTTGTATTTGTGCACATGGCTCATTATATCAAGCAATTTATTGACCTTCTTGCTTATCGCATTCGCTTGCGTGCTTCGCCTTCCCCTTTTTGGGCATGAAACATACAATACACACATGCATACATATGCGACAGCGTCAGCGCGGACGTCACTTTTCATTTAATTCGGCTCAATTCAATTGCTGTTATCAACGCCTTCATTAATGCGGCAAATGTTCAGCCAAGCAACAAAGAAAAACAAAAACACACAAAACAAAAAAAAAAACAACAAAAAAATAACCCTAACCAGCCACTTTTGCAGTCGCTCATTTTGAAGAAAAAGCAGACAATTAACACCCGGCGCGCAGCAGCAGCAACAACAGTTTGACAGTCATTGTGGTGTCATGCACTGTTAATGCTGCCCTCTGTAACTGCCTCCCTTGCACCCTTATGGTACACGATAGCAGTTACATTTTCGCCAATTTTAACAGTGAGCGCCAATTTCAGCATTGATTGCACAAAAATTTGATCAGCAACAATGAAATGAAAAAAATAAATTAAAAGAAAAATAACATGCGATCAACAAAAATTTCACTGGCGCGCGCATATATTACATTTAAGTAAATAAACGCATTTCAATTATAAACCAGAGCTGGGCAAATAACGATAGCTGATACTTGCATTACGTATGTATATGAATATATATATATATATATATATATATATATATATATATACATATATATACATAATATATGTATACAAATATATGTACCTATGCCGGCATAAATCCGACGCAGCGAAATTTATTGAATTGAACACGAGAATACATGAAAAAATCAAACGAAAATCGATTAAACATTGTGTATATATCCAAACATGAAAACGTATATCTGTTTTTATACATTATTACCGCAGGTTAAAGAGTACATTGGCTTTTCTTGAAGCTAAAGACGTGCAACCCCTGGAATATATATATTTATATTCGTCGACGAGGGGCTGGAAAATCGATAACATTGATAAGTGCAAATCGATAAAACACATTTGCCATATATATATGATATCCCGCAAGCATCGATATATATGTATCTATATGTCATGGTCACGCCCACATTTTCTACAGTATTCCTCAAATTTAGGATCTAGATTACGGCTGACACCATTTATTGAATTCGTATTTATTCATTTATTTTTCTTTAAATTTCATTTTAATTTTTTAATTTATATTTCTTTGAAAGGGTATTTGAAATTTTGTTACGTTAAAAATTTATTTATTTTATTATTACTCTTTGTTGGTTTTGGTTTTTGTTTTGCTTTATTATTTTTATAGAGTTAACAATGCAAACGTTTGCGTTTCCATTGAGCGAGCAATGCGCAAAAAAGAACAAATTTATTAAGTTAATACACATTTTTTGCACTTTTTTTTGGAAACTCAGTAATACCAGTAATAATAATAATGCGCAATTGCTTGCAAAAAGAAAAGATAATAAAGAAATAACCTTAATCTCTTAAGATAATTTTTACTGCTTCTGCTTTCTATTTGCTAATTATAGAATCAATATAAAAAGGGCTACATATTCTAGTTTGTCCATAGAACTACTTTATTTATAGTTTATTGTGTGAAAAAATACAATATAAACTCAGCTGCTTAGTGGAATAATGGAATAGTATTTTCTGGTCGCATAAGTCCAAATTTACTTATACTAAATATATGTGCCACAAGAATTAAAGCTCAAATTCTCTATGATTATCAAATGTGACACATTTTAGCTATTTAAATTTTGAATCATGGACAATAAAACGATGTCTGAAACAATAATAAAATGTAACAACCAGTGTTGTGTAATAATGCGACATTAAAATGACTTGGCAAAATAATGATTATTATTATTATTATGATTTAATGGGCCACTGTTTGTGTGTGATTATTATTATTACTTTAATGTGCATGTGGCACGAGGGAAAGATAATGTTTAAAACTCGTTCGCACATAAAAAAAAAACGAAAAATAAAACCAACAAAAAAAACCTAAAGCTGAGCAAAAAGTCGTTTCCCATTCACTTAATACAAGTAAACGACAATAACTTGAGTTTACTTAACGCGATGTTGCCTAAGCACACATAAATCATAACGTATATCTATATGTACACACACTTGCGATCAAGTTTATGTAGTAATAGTAGTACGAGATATACATACAAAATTATTTTGAACCATGAATTCTTGTTCCACATTTATTTGAAAATTTGAATTCATCTGATTTACTCCTTCATTTATCCAATGGCAATGATTGACCGTGAGAGGGGTTTTATTTGACAGTAAAATGTAAGAATGAGTCGATGAGCTTTTGCAACTCCCAAAAATTAAATCGACAGTATTACGATTTGTATGATTACTTAAATCATTAATCAACACTATAAAACTGCCCAGAAATATAGGAGAGATCTATTGCAAGTAATGGAATTGGTAATATGAAAAATACATTTTACAGTATTATTATTTTGACCTGAACTGTATGCATATACATACATACATATATTTCTATGTGAGTGGGGTCATCTGTGTGTGTATGTGTGTGTGTGTGTGTCCACACTGACTAAGTGCTTGGCTGACACAAAAAAAAAAGAAGAGAAAAAATGAAAAGTGAAATCACATTGTCGGCTGCGCACTTTGAACCTGTGACCCCCAAAAACGAAACAGCGAGAAACTCTTAGCTCTACGTGGGTTTAATCTTTGCTTCCCTATAATCCTCAATACTCAGTGGAAACCCCATTTTCTAACCGACGTGGTCTTGAGTCAGATCTTTAATGAATTCTGTTCATTTTTTAAACACTTTAGAAAATCAGAAATCGACTTTGAAGTTTATCGCTTTTGTACTATTATTATTATTATTTTATTTAATTTTTTTTTTTTTGGACTAGTAACGATGCAGTCATAAATCAGAACTTCCTTTGATTTTTCCCTAGACAAATTTGTTTTGTAGTTTTATAAAAATTTTCGGCTTTTAGTTTTTGGTTTATTTATACATTTTTTTTTGAATGCCACACAAAAATGTCAATTGGCTATCCATGGATAAAACTACGACGTCTGTGCCAGATAATGCGTCAGAATTTTGCCAAATGCTGTGAAGAGAAGCTCAACGCACAGATCAATATGGAGCTAAAGGCATGCCATCAATATTTGGCCATGGTAAGCAACCAAAAATCGGCTAAATCGAAAAGATATACGCCCGCTACAATCCATCCATGACATAGGCCTATCACTTCGATCGGGCCGATGTCAGTTCACCGGGCGTCCATGGATTCTTTTTGCAGGCCAGCGCCGAGGAGCGCCAGCATGCCGAGAAGATAATGAAGTACATGAATAAACGAGGTGGCTCCATTATTTTGAGCAGTGTACCGGAACCGTTGCCCAAATTTACCGATGCTTTGACGGCCCTGAAGCATGCCCTCAACATGGAGCTGGAGGTGAATCAGCATCTGCTGGAGGTGCACGCATTAGCAAGCAAACAGAACGATCCGAATCTGTGCGATTTCATTGAGGCAAACTTTCTGCAGGAGCAGGTCGATGGCCAAAAGGTTCTAGCCGATTTTATAAGACAGTTGGAACGGGCCCAGACAGATCTTGGGGACTATCTGTTTGACAAGTACATTATCTCGGCTGGAATGCACAACTCGGTGGCCAAGTGAACAATTGATATAAACAATTATATATATATATATACATATACATATACATATGTACATATAAATGTGTATATATAGAAATCTCTATTTGTGACACCTTAATTTACAACAAGTATGACTTATCAGCGTCCCAGTGTCGTCTATAAATAAACCGACTTATCAATTAGTGAGCACCCTATGAAGTCAACCTTGTTGCGATCAGCTGATCGGTAATATATCATTAATTAATGGGAATACATCATAATTAATGTTTATATACATTAAAACTGCTTCATCAGTGTTTTAATAAGGAATATAATTGAATAGAAGCTCTCTTCCAAAACTTCAGTATTTCGATTAAGGCGAGTCTACGAATATAGAATCTGATTAATGCGAGTCTCTAACTGTTTTTAATCTTGTTTTCGAATATAGTATATATATATATAGATATGTATATTTATATTCTTATGATGATTGTTATCAATAATTGTTGCAAACAACTCTTACATTACCCACAGTCTGGCAACCAGTTGCGTAGCGTTGCCATCCTTTTCGCATATATTCCTCATTATTGATGTAATTTCATTTTGTTTATTAACAATATTCGTATTGTTGTTATTGATTAAATTATAATCGTATGATTATTGTCATTAAGGTCATCTTTATGTGGCGATCTTTGTTTCTCATAATTGAATCATTTTTATTTGGCAAAGCTTGCCGCTCTCAGTCATCTATAAGTAGTTAATTGATCTTCTCACAAAATATTCGATCTTTGTCAGATTTAAGATACATATATATATATAAGCTGATGCTCTTTTGATTTACAATGTTCACCCAGATGCAAGTCGTCTTTTGTTGTTGTTTTTGTTGTTGTTGTTGCTGCTGCTGCCTTAATTGAAAAGCGCGTCGCATATCCGGCTTAAGGCCCACATATCTACACATAGTTTTAGATATAGGTATGCATGTGTATGAATATATATCTATATAGTAGTACACAATGACGATCTCAATTAATTGTCATGAGCGCGAGACAGAGTCGACCCAGCGACTTTTCAACGATCCACAACAGTTACAGCTATAGCACCACCGATCTGTAACAAACACTCATACACACACACACATATATATATATATATATATATCTACATAGATATATATCTGTAGAAATGTGTAAAGCACCGCCTGCGCACGACTTTCAATTAAGATTTGTCAAATCCAATGCACAATTCACACACACTTGCCTCTTGTGCCCGATTGAAAACGAGCCGAGATTGAGATTGAGATAGAGACAGCATGCAATATATATCATTCTATAAACAAGTTTCTGCTTGTTACAGATAACACACGTACACGTATTCTATATTCTATATAGCACTTGGGTGTTGCACAAAGCGATTTATAGCCTAATGTTATGCCTACTTATTTGCACTCGACTTACTCGGAATCAATTGTGCTAATTTAGCAAGTATTTTCTACGCAAAACTATGCGGAAATATATAGGAAGCTGCTCCTCTCCTTTTACAGAAATGAGACTAGACTCTGAGACTAGTAATAATCTTGGCAGAGCTGCACCAAAAGCTACAGCTGCAGTTGTTTATCAGTTAGAGGCACAATAGATCTAAGCAGAATCATTTTAATTTGACAAAAAAATGATACGAAAGACCTCAAAAAATATTTAGCTTTTGACTTAAATAAATTCCAAATAAACTAATCTTATTGTTATGTATTGTATATGATTAGGATAATATATAAATATTGACTCACTCACTGGGGTAGGATGAATACTGTCATTGTTCATTGTACTTTTTAAATTTTTCGTAAATAAATTAAAAATAAAAACATGTTGCTCGAATTACTTGATTCAATTCAATTCATGCAAATATTTTAGATATTTTCTTTTTTTTTATGGTACACTGACTTGACTTGAGGTGTGTGATTCGATCAATCGAGAAGGCGTCGGCTAAATGATATTATTTCATTAACCCAATTACTAATGACTAATGGCGAGACACTGCCCCTGGGCTCTCGCACCCATTTCCCCGCTCCAACGAAGCTGCCATCTGGCTGAATTTATGAATGGTACCAAAACAGACAATTCACATGCAAATAAAAACAAATAAAATGTGCCCACATTATCAAATTACACACTAATTTTAACTGCAAGCAATTCAATTAATTGCCATTGTATCTGCATGATTCATATGATTCACAAGTATTCAATACTCAGCCATTGAATTCATTTAGCTCTTAAAGTAACAACCAAAAATTGTGTAAACAATTATACATTTGGGTGAGTGCTTTGGGCAAAAGTTATCTTAAGATTAATTACACCCAGTTTCAATTAGTGTGGGGCAGAATTTTAAAACTAAAACGAAACAACAAAACATAAATGCAAAAAAGTTTACGTAGAATCAGAGTTTTATAGCTCTTATTTTAAATAAACTATTTATAGTTAGTTTCTTTTCAAATTAATAGCATTGATTCTTGATACTGCGTGTCGTAATTGAACTCAAAATCGGAGCTTATAAACCGTCTAAACTTTAATTCTTTTTTGTCTGAATCATCATCAACTACATCAATTCTTTTTTGTGAGGCTCCAGTTGGACGACAGTCATCCAATTGGAAATCCAAATCGGACTGACAGCAAACTGCGCACAAACCAATATACATAATTCAATATCTATGTTTAATTAAATTTATGGCATATTGAAATTGGAGTATTGTCGATTTTGTTGTTGTTGTTAACTATTCGCTTCTTCCTCGCTGATAAGGCAACTTGCTGATAACGTTTTAAACTTGGCCAAACTAACTGCCTTTACTTACCGACTAGCTAATGTTGGTGGCTACAGTTTGCGACCATCAGTATTTAGTATTTGGATACCCTGTATACGCATTAAAGATGATGCTAAAGAGCTGGCCAAGACTGAGGCGTTTTACTACACTCAGAAAAGAAAACGCTGTTGCAATGTAGGAAAAAGTTGAATTAAGTTGACTTGGCTTGGATTGGTTAAAGACTTGGCAACAGGGTATCCCCTAGTCGCTTTCTCGCTCTGTCGCTCTCTCCTTCCAGTAGTTAGTGCTTGACTTCCGTTGGCTGCTGTTACGTCACAAGGTTGTTTTTATTGTCTCTTGCTGTTATCGAGGGCCCAAAATAACGCTTCCAATAATGAACGAATTGAAAGTTTCACAGACACGTGTGCCACATAAAAGCAACAAATATAAATTCTTTGTGGCTTGCGGTTGGCAAGTGGCTTCGGCTCAGACATTGGTAAGAAACCACTTTATTTTTATAATCGCATATCAAGTTTATTTCATTTTATCAATGCCGGCCACCGTTGCGCGAAAATCGATACAAATCGATATCCGATAGCGATAAAAGACACCATTGTAAAGATATTGCCTTCCAATTGCTAAATAATAGATCCAGATATATTATTGAGCGACTGTGAACATTTCATTAAGAACAAACTACATTTATGTTGAACAAACTATCTCGTTATGCGAGCCCTTGTCAAAGTTCATGCCAGCTGACATGCGCCTTATCAACGACTAGTTTTCGCAAAGTAAAGACTTACATTTTGAAGGATGGAAATTACTGATTGATTGATTTGATCGTGTTGGTTTGACAGGAGGAGCTGGTTGGTCGTAATTCATATCAATGAGTTTTGAGTGACTTGGGGCTTTAAGGCAGCTTGAGCACTTTGTAAGGAGACTGGGTTCGCTAAGAATTGTGCTTCTAATGCGAATTGTTTGCGTTATGTTTGAGTAAGCACCAGCTATAGTTAGATTAGACTGTTTACTGACTCATCAGTGGTACGTTTCTCCAAAAATGTTTGTACTTGCTTGCCATTTATTCGGGGCACTCACAATTCAAACGAAATTGTTAGATACCAAAGCAAATTCATTTTGTAAATCGTATGATCAATTTTTGCGTTCGATTTTGGAAATTCGCGGAATTTTCATACGTCATACATCATTTTCATAAACTTCTCTCCACCTCATCCTCTCCAAAAGCAAAACAGACATATTTATGAAAGTATTTTCATTTACCCCCACCACAAAAAAAGAAGAAAGAAAATAAAAACAATATGGTAAATAACATTTTCATTTTGTATACCCTTGCTGAGAAGCAGGTATAATAATAATGTCGTGAAGTTTGCAATGCAGATGATGAAATACATATATTATCGAGTTGAGATACAGCCATATCTGTTTTCCATATCTAGTTCGCATGAGTCCATTCAGTTTTAGATCTGTCTTGATGAAGCTTACAGCTGCATAACCTATAGCTGCCATAGGAACAATCGGTTCAATTTTGAGCGCTTTTATGAAAAACCAAAAAATAAGAAAGTCATCTACAACTAAAAAAAATATAGAAAAAATCATATTTTTGGAAATTGTTTAATGTAAATAATATTTGTTTTCTTACATTTCAAATTTATTTTAAAAAAGATGAAAAACCTTAGAATTTTTAGGGAGACTTTTTGTGCTGAGTTAACACCATATGGACCATACCCAAATAGGGTATATAATGTTCGGTGTGGCTAAGATAAATGTTCTTGTGTTGTTTGTTCTGCAAGTCGGGCAAGTCGCTCAAATATGTTTACCTATTTTCTGTTCTCTGTTTGTGTTTAGATATTTACACAATTAATTGCGTACCTGTGGTGTCGATGTAGATGTAGATGTGGATGTAGATGTGGATGTGGATGTGGATATGGCTTCAGTTTTTAGCTCGTGTGGCATAAGGTGCCCGTAATTTAAGCACAAGGTCATCTTGCTTTTGCATACGAATTTGTTGAGGAAGGAGAGGGGCAGGTGAAGATTGGATTTTAATGAGTGCATTGGCCATGTCGTCGCTGGCTCGTTAGCCAATAATAATTCAATTAATATCCCATTACAAATGTGAACACTGAGCCTGATACCCTGTATAATTCCAGCGAACATTTAATGCGTATTTTCTTGATCAACCCTTTTGCCAAATCTATAATTCTAACATCTTTATTGCTACAATCAACGAATTGGGTTTAATTGAATCTACTGATGCTATAATTATATATATCTGTAGTATCTCTAACAGTCGATAACTTCCGATTCTTATCTTATTTGTCAAAGTTACAAGCCTTAAGCATATTTACTATACTCTGTCATCGAAGGTTGAAGAGTATATTGGTTTTGTGGAAGCGATAGACTTGAACGTTCAGATATTTATTTGTCGACAAAATTTTGACTTTGGTGGGTTACGTCAACTGGGAGAGCTGGAAAATCGATAACATCGTTAAGCGTAAATCGATAAAATCACATTGAATTGAAAGCTAGAATCAGCAAACTTGGAATTACAGGGTATAACACCGTCGCTCATCTAAGGCACTTTCAGTCGGCACTAACTAGTATATTATTTTCAGCAATCAGCGCTAATTGTCGTCTGTTTCAACGCTAGCCTAAAACCGATTAGACAAATACTAACTGACAGTTAGCAGCTAACTTTGGCTAGCATTAAGCCGCACGATTGCAGTTCAAGGGTCAGAGTCAGGTGTGTTTCGTATCTGACGTCAACGTTAATCAACAACAGAAAAACCATACACATTGTATAAATGTGTATTACTAAGGCAATCTTGTGCAAAGGCCGTGTGTTTTACGAAGCCCATAAAAAAATAAACAATTAAAAGGTACGCGCAATACTCGGCCATATCATCAAATAAAATTTGAAATCATTTAACTGCCGACGATAGAAACAAAAAAAAAAATGCGAGTATACTTTAAAGTTTCAACCAAACCAAAGATGAGATTTACATTGAAACAAAGTCCAAACCCGATTTTAGTTGTCTACTCATGAAGCTCTATAAGTTGAAGTAGTCCGCTGTTGACTTAATCGAAAATAGGTATAATGAAGTTGTTCAAAAGGGTTTGACAGGCCGTAGGAAGAAATCAGACCCCATAAAATATATATATTCTTGACAACCAAAAACAAACGAATCTATCTTTCGATTTCGACCAGTCTCTTTGTCCGTCTTCAAGAAAACGGCGACGAAATGAAAGCTTTACCATACGCAGAGCAAGTTTATTTCGTTACTTATCGATAAAAATCGATTTCCGATACAAGCATAATTTTAAAGATATATTTTGTCAATTTAATTCAATGTTAAATAGAAGCTCTACCATAAGCAGTTAAAGTTCATTTTATAATTTATCCATAATATGATCGATAAAAATCAATTTCCGTTGGTAGTCACAAGTTTAAAGATTCATCATCTGTAGAAACTTCAATAAGATCGGTTGACAAATACGGGAGAAATTACATGTCAGCAAGTAGCAAGTATTTTTTATGTACATCCGCACACACACACACACACACACACATATATATATATATATATATACCTAATATAAATGTATATATTATTTATATATTCTTACACCAATATCTGAATTTTTTCAACATATTGAATACCTAACATTAAAAGGAATTGAGGCTCAGGATCAGCTCCTTTCGAGCTCTCTCGCTTTGTGAATTGTGTTTGTAGAAGAATTATGAATCGAGGACAACAATAGTTGTCCATAAGTATTTTGTGCCCATTAAAATAATCTAGTCAGACAGACAAACAAACAACTGCACGTTTGGGCACTTGAAATATCCAAGCACACAAAATATGCTAGTCAATTGAAGTGGTGAGTACTCAAAGTGATGGTGATGATCATGATGATGATGATGATCATGATGATGATGATGATCATGATGATGATGATGATAAGATGATTATGTTATTCAAACTGGCACATAAAAAGTACAAGTTCTCATTCGCTCGAATGCGTAAAAATGGAAGTTGGCAATCTTAAAAATTAGTCAGCGATACTGAATATCTTCGTGTATGTCTAGTTAGGTTTTCTTGGGTAAAGGGTTCAACGTGCTCCATAAAATGTTTATGATTGCACTCGTATGAAATGAGTCGTATATTATTCTTCTTTTTTTTTTACTGGAATACCTCTCACGAGAAAATAATTCGATGAGCGGGCAATATGAGAAACTACTGCAAAACATTGGTAACCGGTGTTACGTAAGTTAGTATATTAAAAAATATATATAATAACTGTAAATACTGAAGATTAGTTCATCACAATATCATTTATAGCTGCCATATATAAACTATCGGTTAAGCGATTGTTTCTTGAAAGCACTATTAAATTCAATAATTATGCGTTGAATATTATGTCAAGGTATATTTACATGCCTGACTAGAGGGATATATCTTTAAAATTGTGATGGGTTTTCTTTCCATCAGAGATAGATTTTGATCGATAATCACCAAAGCACTTTTGATGCCTGATTCTTTGAAATTTATATGTAAAGTAAACATTCCTTATGCCACAAACGAATCTGATTTGGGTCGACCCTACATTTAATTAATATAACAACTACCTTTTTAGGGATTATGTGCTCAACTCCAACTCAAATTTCACATTTGTTTTTTTGTTTCTGTTTTTTTTTTAAATGTTTTTTCTGGTTAGGTAAAAAATGTGATGCGACCGCGTTATTACTCATCGGAGCTGGGCATTCGGGAGAAGATATTTATCGGAGTGATGACGTCACAGGAGAACATTAACAGTTATGCGACAGCCTTCAATCGCACCACCGCCCACCTGGTCAACAAGATTAAGTTCTTCATCAATGCGGACAGCGTGAAGACGAACTATCAACTGAAGAACATCGTCGGTTTCACCGATACCCGCGAGAGTCGCCGACCCTTCTATGTGATCAAATACATAGCCGATAACTATCTGGACGATTACGATTATTTTCTGCTCGTGCCGGACAATGTGTATGTGGATGCTCGCAAGCTGAATTCGCTGCTCTATCACATGAGCATCACCTTCGATTTGTATATGGGCAGTCCACGCGCCGAATCCAAGAAAGATATTCAAAATTTCGATAATACTGACAATGCTGCCAATCATAATGACAATGACAATGCTGCCAATGAGTCAAATTATGATAATTCGGATGGTGCTGGTGCTGCCTCGGACGGTGGTGGAGGCAGAGGGCTCACAGATCGCAATTATTGCGCCTTGGAGGCGGGTATCCTGCTCAGCAGCAGTGTCATCCGCAAGATGCGCAACAATCTGGATCGATGTGTTCGCATCGGCATCACAAATGATCACAGTGTCAACATTGGACGATGTGTAAAATATGCGAGCCGTGTTGCCAGCTGCCAGGACACGTTTCAGGTGAGAAAAAAAAAATACCACAAATCGAAAATGACACGATGAATTTGATTTTTAATGTGGAACTGTTTGACAATGTAACAAATGCATAGCTCCTGCTGGTTGAGTAGCAGCAGCAGCAGCAATAGAAAAAAATGTGTTCCGCATTCGCAGTTTGATATTCACTCTGCTCAAGTGCAATGTTAAATTACACTAGCAATTAACAGGCAGACATAATAGGCAGCAACAACAGCAGCAGCAGCAGCAGCAATGTTTAGCAGCAGCTATTCAACGTTTGAGCAGCACTGCTGTCTGCAGCACCCAGCATGCATATATGTATATATATATATATATATATGTATATATATATACATATATATATATGTTTTGTGTGTGTGTGTGTGTGCAAGTTAATTTGCCCGTTTGCTTGTCGTGTGATCTTTGCTACACACGCCGTTTTATTTATTTAAACAATTTGCAGTTGACTAAAAAGACGTACGACAAACACACACACACATAGAACGAACACCCAAAAAGAACACAAAAGCTAAAATCAGTTCATTGATACAACAAAAGTGACCCTGAAAAGAGCAGCAACAGCAGCAGCCGCAAAACAGAAAGAGGGCTAGGCTAATAAGAGAGAGCGAGAGAGAGAGAGATAGAGAGAGAAAGAGGGAAAAAACGAAAGCAACTTAAAATTTTTTATTTTGTTGCAGGCATTGGTTGGGGGCAGCTACCAGCAGCAGTTGCAGCAACATCACAGCAACAGCAACCACCACTTGATGGACAGTTTATTTAATTTTCAATCAACGTTCGAAGAATTTCTTGAATGCCATGAGTTGGGTGCGGGAAGGGTTAATAGGCAACATAAAATTACGATTGCTGCAGTTTGAGCTGCACTGTTGTTGAGTCGCTGTTTGTGAGCCACTGCTAAGTATGCTTGCTTTATTTGCATTGCAACTAATATTGGACAATTAAAGCTGCTGCTTACTTCTGCACTTGCTCTTGCTCTTGCTCTTGCTCTTGCCTTTGCTCTTGTTCTTGCTCTATTTATAACAGCGGCAAATCTCATTTTGCGCACGCAATTTAGCTAGAATTGTTTTATACGTAAATCAAGATACGTAGTAGGGCTAAAAACTTGACGCACGTTTCTCATGAATTTCATTCATTTGTTTGGATTTTGGGTTTATATTTATGCGGCTACTGCCAGGCACCGTTAAATGATTTATGTACATATGTATATTAAATTATGTGTGCATGTGTGTGTGTGTGTGTGCGTCTGTGTGAGTGCGTCTGTGTGTGAAGAGTGTTCATTTCATTGGCTTTTGCTTCAATGTTAAGCAGACCTTTGAATAATGTTATAATGTATGCTCATGTATGTTGTGAGCAGGGTATTTAACAGTCGAACACTTGTCTACTTGTTGCTGCTGCCAACTTCAAAAGTGCCGTTACAGCTTTTGTTCCTATGGCTTCTTGGGCGCATCTTGTATTCGCTTTTTTTTTTCTTTTGCTGTCATTTAAATTGATTAATGTGCGCCAGCAAATTAACTAGTTGCATTTGCTGAGTGCAAAAATGGTTTATTATGCGCTGCCTGCCAGCAGAGGGGGTGACAGAGAGAGATAGAGAGAGAGGGGGATTGAGTCTGTTGACGTCTGTCAAACTTTAAACATAACTCGCATCTAACGAACTCTTAACATGGCAATGTTAATTTAATTATGCAGCTGCTACTATTGCTGCTCCCCATCCCCCTTCCCGGCTACCCGTCGCCACCGCTCCTGGAAATGGAAATGGGGGCAGCAAAAATGCCGCCGTCTGCTGGGTTTTGTTGAGTTTGGGATTTTAATAGGAGGGTAAAAGCGATTCGCATGCTCGTCGTCAATAAAGGAAGTTTATTGTTTATTGTGATCTGTCAAACACATGTTCGGACCTGAATCACGGTCTGGGTTGCAACTGCCACTGTCACGTTTTTCGTTTTTTACTTGTGCATATGTTGTATGTATGTACATTATTTCATTTTTTTTTATGTTAGAAATGAATTTTATGGTCAATTTGACGGCGCCAAACATAAAAAAAAAAGGAAAAAAAAAAAATGCATTCTAATTAGTCGTTTCGCTTTTTGGCATCTGATTGAACACAGGGTATGCGTCAGTATAGTTATGCCTTGAATACGAAATCGCGCCAATTTAAAGATCTCAGCGTACTGGCCAAGGAGGAGGCATTTCGGAATGCGAGCACCGTTTATCCCGTGCACACACCCGAGGATTTCTATCGTCTGCATGCATATTATTCCAAGGTGAGTACTCGATTCGATTCGACTCTTTTAAGTGCTGCTAACATTGTGCTGTTAACACAGCGTGACGCTGTTAAGCGTATACTGTTAACCATTTGCTGTTAAGAGAATTGCATTTACAACGGAAATTCAAATAATATATTTGAATAATATATTTTTAAAAAATTTATAAATATAAAAATGATTTGATTTGATTTGGTGCAGCATCATCTGGAGCTGGTGCAACAGCGTGGCTATGCGCTCGAACAAAAATCGTATCGCATTGCGAACGGCAGCATCTCCAACAAGATACTCGAAATCCGTTGGCCCCTCGGCGTGCCGCCGCCCAGTGCGCCGGAGACACGTCACGACATGCTCACGTGGCAGCTGTTGAATCGAACACACAGTTTTCTGCCCAATGCGAATGCGGATCATGCTGTTGCCGCACTGAGTCGCATCGAGGCCCTCGACTTTGCCAAGGTGCTGGAGATAGCACTACAGTATGCGGCAGAGAAATATCCCCGGCTGCGATATCACAGCATGCACAGTGCTTATCGTAAATTTGATGCGACACGCGGCATGGACTATCAGCTGCATCTCAATCTTTACGAGAGCAACACGCCCAAGCGTCTGATCCTCAAGAGTTTCGAGGTGGTCAAACCACTCGGACGTGTCGAGGTCGTACCATCGCCGTATGTCACGGAGAGCATACGGATCGCCATCCTTGTGCCATCGTTCGAGCATCAGGTGCCAGATGCTCTCGATTTTGTGGCCCAATACGAACGCATCTGTATGCACAATCAGGACAACACCTTTCTACTCCTGGTAGCAAATTCTCGAATTGTAGTTGTCGAGATGTTCCCTTTACTTATGTTCTGTTCCCTTTTTGCTGCAGATATTTCTGTATCGCTTGGATTCGCCCAGCAAAGGGGATGATGATCCCTTCAAGGCACTGAAGAAACTGGCCTTGGACTTATCATCCAAATACAAGACAGATGGTTCAAGGATTGCCTGGGTGTCCGTACGTCTGCCGCAGCAATTGAGTGAGCCGGTAACTCCGGATGATTGGCTACTGTACGCCTCCATGTACGGGCCGAGGCAGTTGCTCAGCTTGGCTGTTGCGGATCTGGCGTTGCCCAAACTGGGACTCGAATCCCTGGTGCTGCTGGCCACACCAGGCATTCTCTTTCGCACCGATTTCCTCAATAGGGTGCGCATGAACACGATCCAGGGCTTTCAGGTGTATGCGCCCATCGGATTCCAGCTGTATCCGTGCACCTGGGCGCAGTTCTGTAAGGATTGTGATACCTGCGACATTAGCCAGAGCAGCGGCTACTTTGATCGACATAATCACGATGTTATCGCCTTCTACAGTCGGGACTATGTTCAGGGTGAGTGAGAAACAGAGAAAGCGAGAGAGAGAGAGAGAGAGAGAGACACAGGAAAAGAAAGCGCGGGAGAGCGAGATTGTAAAGGAGCGGAGAGAAAGACAGAGAGAGGAAAGAGAGGAAAAGAGTTAGATAGACAGGAAGGCAAATATATACATAGAGAGATTAGATTAGACAGAAAGAGAGAGAAAGAGATAAAGAGAAAGAGATAAACAGATATAGATGCTAATCAATGTGATTATAAAAGGGGTGAAATGGTCTTGTGCACAATAATGTGAGAGGCAGAGTCCAAGCCCATTAGGTATATATATATTCTTGATTAGCAATAAACAACTGAGTCGATATGGCCATGTCCGTCTGTCTGTCTGTCCGACCGTCTGTATGAACACTTGGATCTCGGATCGGCGACATATTTTTCATCAACTGCCCCAGTTACAGAAAGATCGGATAAGAAACACCCAAGCTATAGTTGAAAATATATATATTCTCCTCCTTTTTTCTACTCTGCTAGTGAAATGGAAGCACTTCCATGCATGCTTACATTTTGGCAATAAAACTATAATAATAATCGTATCAAATAGTTGATCTTACTTGATGCCTGCAATGGTTCTTCCTAATGGGTTGTCTTTGTTTTTATTTGCCCCTTTTGTATGCTTGCAGCTCGGAAATTAATGGATACGCAGGGTTTGCCCATCATGCGCAGCGATCTGGACATTGAGCAGCTGCTGGAGCACAGCGCAACGGCTGGCGGCGTCGAGAGCATCCTGGACATGTTTGTCGCCGCCCAGCACACTGTACACATATTGCGCGCTGTCGAGCCCCATTTGCGTTTCGGCTTGGATGTGCGCCACCATTTGGCAAGGGGCGGAGCCATGCCCAGCACATTGCCAGCGAAATGCGGACGGGTGCAGTGCATCCATTTGGCGTCGCGCAAACAAATCGGCGATGCCATCATTCGCTACGATGACAAAAGTATTCTGCAAAAGTAAAACAACGTTGCAGGATTATTTCATTTCGTCAGTTCCTTTCTAAAGTGTGTGTCTATGTGTGTTTGTGAGTGTGCTTGCCTAATTTTAGACAATTTTTGTTGTTTTTTTTTTAAATTTTTTTTTTTTTTGTAAATGCCTTGTTTTAAAGTGAAACTTTTAATGCTCAAAGTGGTAGACAAGAATTGTTATATAATTAAGTGCTGAAAAGAGAATCCTGGGGGAGGAGGAGGAGGGGTCAGGGGTCAGGGGTCAGGGGATTGTGTGTAACTTGTAGCTGCCAAAATGCTTGCTTAAGTTTAAAGCATATTAAATTTATATATATATCTAGACATTATATACACATTTATGGGAGGTAATTGTGTAAGTTCGTATGGAGCGTGTGTGTGTGTGCGTGTGTGTGTGTGCGTGTGTGTGTGCGTGTGTGTGTGCGTGTGTGTATAACAGTTGTATAACAGTGCATACAACAGCCATTAGCCAATATTCAGGGCCAATCCTAGCTTGTCATTAGCCGCTCTCAATTAGCCAATATACATATATAAATTATTTATTAACTTATAACTGTATTACTTATAAATTTTTTTTACAATTACCAGAATTCCTATATACTATATATGTATATATATATATATATATATATATATATATATACGATTTATATGTATATGTATATGTTTAATGCATAGCTAAGTGTTATAGATATTATATACATATAGACTTAGATATGCTTAAGTTGAAGAAGTGGCTGTTGAAGTAAACCAATCAAACGAAATGTGTATGTGAATGAAATGCCGCCTTAGCCAATGTGAATGGAATGTGGCCCAAATCTTGCCTCATCGGAAACCTTGCAACTGTTATACGCGCTCCTTCTAATAATCTATGCTAGTTTACAATTTCCTATACACCTTAACTATTAAAACGACTCTCTGCAAAGTTTAATTCATATGTTACATATAAAAAACCAAAATAAAATTAAAATAAAAAGCACAGTTAACATTCATTCCTTGCTGACAAAATGTTATGTTCAATCGGTTATGTTATCTGCAGATATCAAACTGAAAGTGATGCTAACTGTTCTACAAATGCCAACTGTTATACATAAGAAAATTATGTTCAGTTCGAATAAGGAAATCTTCCCGTTAATTATTTTAGTTTTTTTTTTATTTCGATTTGATATTTGAATAGACGGAAAACAGCGAGAACCTTGCAAATATCTTAGATGGTTCTCTTGAAGATGCATTTAAATAATTAAAAGAATCGTTACAAGTACCAACAACAACAAAAAAGTCTTAAAAGTGAGCAGCTTATTCAAGTACATTTCCCTTAAGAAACAAAATAATTGTTGTAATCATTGCTTTAGTTTATTATTAGCAATGGAAATTTATTGATTGTACATAGTTAATAATCCCTTTCAAGCAAATGTGTTTCGTATAATTATTATTGTGTAGTCATAGATTTAAAAGCGCATAATATATATGTATGATTTACGTATAAGATCTATCACGAATATGCCGACTATATCATTTGTTATAACAAATTACAATATATTTATATATATATATATATAAACATATGTATGTATGTTTTTAAATAAATGTATATTAATGTTTTCTACGCCAGCGCGCTTATGACTCCAGCAGGAAACTAAGATCCGCCTGGGGTGCATATTCCACGGCTGAGCCATCACTGAAATCAACAGAATAAACTATGCATCTCATATATACTACAACAGGCCACTCGCAATTGAAGATAACAGCTGTGGCAGCTGTTACTTCTGTTATCTACAATTGCTTGGTTGCCTGTAACGTAAAATGCGTTATCGATATCGATCGCAGCACACTTACGCCTTGAAGAGCTTGGCACTCCGATCGCCGAGCAGCGTGACCAAATTGCCTTGCACTCGGAGGCTGGTGCCCTCGCGCAATCCGAGCACCGGTCGCGAATGATAGATGATAAATTCCTCGATACGCTCGTCGCGTGTCTCCCCTTTGTGTTGGGTGTCCGCAGCCGTTTCGAGATAATGCGGATTGATGTTGAAGGGGACGAGCGCAAGGGCCTCAAAGCTGGTCGGCTGCTGCACGGGCATATCGTTGGTGGTGTGAATGGAGCGTGTGGCCACATTGGTGCCGGCACTGCTGCCCACATAGATCAATCCATGCTTCAAAACAAGCTCACGTATTAGCTCCACCAGCTGCAATTCGTACAGTTGCTTCAGCAGCACAAACGTATTTCCGCCACCAACGAAAATCGCTTGAGCCTTGCGCAGCGCCTCCGCCGGATCGGGTTGAGTGTGCAGCCCCTCGACGGCATAGCCCCACGGCTGTAATGCAGCGCGTACTGTTGCTGTGTATTTATCATGATCACGCTGCGCATACGGAACAAAGAGCACGGTTTTCACATTTTTGCTTGGGCGGGTGAAAAATTACTTGAATATAAGTTGAAATGTATAATTATGTATTTGTAGACTGTACTTACGCCTGGAACAATTCATCCAGTTGGTGGCGAGCGTGCTCCAGATATCCATGACCATGCAACCTAGACGAGGAGAGTAGCAACAAATTGCGAGCTGCACTCATATTTTTATTTTTGGGTCGTTGTTCCTTAAGCACTAAGTGCCAATTGCCAACTGACAGATTATCGCTTATCGCTCAAGCCAGCTGCGCGTAGATAAACAATTGTGTGTCACGGCGGCAAATAAGCAGCAATAAATAATAATAAGCACCAACGATTTAACAAACTGAACATTAGCAATATATATCGATAAGTTCGAAATCGATGTTTGATAAACGATATTTTTTAATTCACAATTCACGCGAGCATAATTGAAGCTTGAGCTGGAAAATAGTCGCTGCAATGTTCGTGAAATGCAATTGTTTTATTTTGTCCAGCTTTTCAATGATCAATGAAAATAGTTTCAATATATATGTCATATTTTTGGTTCATTTTAAATTGTAACGGCTGTTAACTGACGAAGGTAAACAGTGGGCAAGTGTACCCATGTACAAATGTACCAGTGTAATCAAATTAAGTAACCGTGTTTATTGTACTATTGTACCAAATGAGGCAGTGCTTTTATGCGCCCTAAAAGTATGCTTTAAATATTTACATTCGCCACAACTAGTTTACCGCATTGAGTTTACTGAACAGCTTGAAAGTATGTTTTAAGTTTTGTTAGGATTTAGACTTGAATCAAGAATCCTTAAAAAGATCTATCGAAAATTGCGGCTTCTCAGCTATATACAAAATAACTCTCAAATTCAGCATAAATAACTTTTAGAAAGTTGCCAATTTAGCTGATTTAATAATGGATGCCAGTACGCATTTTGTGGGAGGCAGTTATTAAATATAATAATTTTATTCAATACGTTTCTTACTTTTTTGTTTGCAGAACTTTAGAAGCACAATGGAAACTTTTAAGATTATGTTTGCTAATGCATTGCTTAAAACATAAATAATAAATGATTGTTGTTCTCGTATATATATGTATATGTAATTGACTGCCGTGTCTTAATTCCACGCATTCCAACTATTAATTGGCACACACACACACGCCAACAAATCTTGTAGCTTGCATGAGTTGCTTAGTAATGCATTTGTATGTGCGTTATTCGTATGTGTGCATATTATTAATAAAGCTGTTTCGCTTGGAAATCGATTTGAATGAACAGTTGACGCATTTCTCTTTAATAGCCAAAATTAAAATCGCTTCCAAGCAGCTTTCGTTTTTCGTTTTGTTTGCTTCATTTTACAGTGAGTTTATATTAAGGTATATGCGTATATAAGTTAATAATAAAATATATATATGTAAATCAACAAGTAATTACACAAAAATATAGTTGCATGCTTTCAACATTAATTATCTATTTCAGTTTTTTTTTTTTTTTTCTTTTTTTTTGTTAAACAATTTACACAATTTTATTTTGTTTGGCGTTTATTATTATTATTATTATTGTTATTGTTTTTTGTTGGTAATGCGCTATATATATTTTGGTAGCTAACGGCATTATTTAAGTAAATAACGTGTGTGGTGTGCGTGTGTGTATCTTTTACAGTTTTACATTTTACAGCATACAGTTTGACAGCCACGAGATGATGGGCTGCAAAACTAGAGGCACAGTTTGGTTTCATTTTCATTTTAGTGTCGATAATTTGTTGAGCGCTGCAATTGTTAAAAACTCCGATGCAGGAAGAATAAATGTATATATATATATATATATATATGTGTGCGTGTGTGTGTGTGGCGTTTGTTTGTATATATATGCATGCACATATGTGTATATATACAGTGGTCACTCGCAAAGCACTATTCCAGCACTGATGTCCATTTCTAATTACTACATTTACTATACAACCAATTGACAAATTGAAATGATTGCTTCTCTTTTTCGGACGAATAAAATCTAGATTTAAAGTTAAATAAAATGTTAAGAATTCTCGTTACTAATTAACTGATTAAGCGGTATATATATACACATATATATATATATATATAAATACATATATATATATATATATATATATATATACAAATATATATTTATACATAAATGTTATGTTGATTTGATTTGATTTCAATTCATTTCAGATATACTTAAGCTAACAATTTGTAATCTTTGTCGCTGTTCTTTTTTTTTTGATTTTGTTTGGTTTGTTGAGACAGACAGAGACAGAGACAGACACACATAGCAAATGCATGTAGAAGACGGCGGCAAATTTATATTTGGATCATACAAAATATGCAATCCATCCTATTGCGGCGACTGCGACTGTGGCTGCGCCTACTCCCCCTCCGGCAGATCCAGTATCCGGGCAACGAACTCGGAGATGTCCGTGTTCCGCTGTAAATGCTCGACAATGAAGCTGTGCCGCAGCAGCTGCTCGTAATTGGGCCGCGCCGTATACTCCTTCTGCAGGCATGTCGCTATAAAGTCCTCGAACTCAACAGAGAACGAACCAGGTGGCAATCGTGGCGGATCATCCTCGACAACCTATACACAACATATATATATATATATATATTTTTTTTTTTTTTTGTGCATAGCAAGTGGATATACAATGGCTCACCTGACGCAACTGCTCGAAGGGCGTTCGCCATTTGTTGTAGGGATATTGTCCGGTCGCCATCTCAATCATACTTATGCCCAGCGACCATACATCGGAACGTATATCGTATTGAGCTGGATTACCTTGTGGATCGATCCGTTCCGGCGCCATATACGGTTTGCAGCCGGCATCTATAGTCTTTGCCACGGAGTCAACCAGATAGCCTGAGCATAACCAGATTTAACAATCAGTTCAATATGTTATCAGTTGTTCAAATATATATATACAAATGCATCTATTGTAATTTTACTGACTTATTACACCTGTCTCTCTCACTCTGACTCTCTCTCTCTTTCTATCTGACTGAAGTGAATGCTAGTAATGCTTTCCATCAGGTAAAATTGAATCAATCATCTTGAAGCAAGTTAGAATACTCGAGTCGAGACAACAATATAAATAAATAGATAACAACAAAAATATATATGTAATATTAATATGAAAATATGTTTCAGTTACACATAATCTGTGTTTTTAATCGTTGTGTTCTTAATGTCTGGCTATATATTACAGTTCAATTGCAAAGCTATTTCTATAGAATTGTAATATAAATTTGATCTGCGTATGCTAAACGTGCAAATGTATTCCAAATTTGAGGTCTATAGATCTTTTTAGTGTTTGAGACATGGCTAAATCTGGTGTTGATGCTGATCAAGAATATATATATATATATACATTTATACTTCTGCCTGTTATGAATTCTAAATCTAAAATGACGTCTAGAATGGAATTGTTGCATTTTTTCTGGATGGCTGGCTGGCTGACTTCTCACCTGAGATGCCAAAGTCGCATATCTTGACCTGACCGCTGCGATTGATCAATATGTTTGATGGCTTCACATCCCGATGGATGACCTTCAGCTGGGCATGCAGATAGTGCAAGGCGCTTACCACACTCATCGCAATCTGCAACAAGGAACAAGGATATCATTATACAAATACAGATTATGTTATGATTGATGTATGAGACTGCACCTTGCCGAGCACTGTCTCCTCCATGGCTAGCTCATTCTTGAAGACCTTTGGATAGAATTTGTCCAGACTGGTGTTCATCACCTCCATGCATATCCAGACATCGCCCTCGCGATACATCGCCCCATAGAAGTGGACCGTGTAGGGGCAGTCACTGGACCGCATCGATATGTCCAGGTCCATGATTAGACGTTGCTGTTCCCGAAAATTGACGGTCATCGGTATGCGTTTCACGGCCAGCACTGTGCCCGTCTTGCGATGGCGCATCTTCTCCACGATGCCATACGCACCGCGACCCAAATCGCAAATCTTTTCCAGACTATCGGCATCGATGTCACACGTGTGATCGCCGATTTGTATGGTGGCCGTCGAGTCCAGATTACGCGGCGGTACACTGCAAAATATAAACAGAAGAAGATGATGTAATTATTTATTAATTTATTTACTTATTTAATAACACTGACTAGTTATTCAGCTTATAGGTGGAAGTAAGACAGGAACATTAACATAATGTAGTAAAGAGTACAATTGAAATATATATATTAAGTTTAAGCTCTGCTTACAGATCGAAAAAAAAGTGATCTATAATGAGAAATTACATACAACAAACGGTGTAAAACAGCTCGCGATGCTTTTGTTTATTTGTTTGTTGTCTGAAGACGTGAAAACTGAAGTCCACACTGTTAACTCACGGTTAACCTGTGTGGATTTTGTCATCAGCTGTTCAACGGTGTCAGAAGAACAAAATGTACACATTTTTGACGGGACTGTCGGTAATTTCCTCTTCCTCTTTCTAAACGCAATGCATTAGGTAAGTTGTGAATGAATAGGTTCCACAAATGAAATAAACTCAGGATTTCAAAATAAGACTTATTGAATGCTTCATTAATGCTTGATTCTTCTCTATACTCTATACAGTTAAGGGCATATTTGAATTGCATTCAATTTGAAAAGGGTATACAGAATGCGGTTGGGAAAAATTCAGCTATGCTGTTCTTAGTTCAATTCATCGAACCAGTTCAATATAAAAGCAAACACACACACACATGGAAAAAAAGCATACAAATAAAAAAAATTTCGCTTTTGCCCAAATTTTATAACATGCAATTGGTGTCGTGTATGTGTGCGTTTGTGTGTGCGTGTGTATGCGCAACGAACAAGTGTCATAATCATAATATCATAACCCATTTTCAGCTTGCTTAACCAAAAAAAAATATATATATATATATAAAATGCACTTACAATGCCGGTTCCGGTTCAAGCGAAATGCCAATGGGTGGGAGGCGCGGACGTGGTCGTGACATTGCCGTTGTTCAAAATCTGTCTGTGTGTGTGTCGAGTGTGTGTGTAGGTGGGTGTGCGTGTGTGTGTGCGTGTTTGGCGGAATGCACTTGCACTTGTCTTCTTTTTCTTGTTGTTCTTCTCTGTTTTTGGCTTTTGCCCTCTTTTCGTTCGTGAAGTGATTTGCTCCAATTTTGGCAAATTTTACTGCTTCTGTGTGGGTTTCTTTTTTTTATTCTTCTTTTTTGTTTTATTGAGTCGGCGTTGGCCAACAACAACAACAACGGCGACGTCGGCGACGACGGCTGCTGCTTTTTCGCTGCTATTTTTTACCACATTTGGTCAAAGCGTGCTGTGGATAATCGCCCTCTGTTGGTGCAGAGACATCAACAACACCAATAACAACGGAAAAAAAATGAGCCGCGTTCTGGTGTTTGTGTTGTGGCCTGTTCTTTTTCCTTTGGTCGGTGGCACTGTTTTTCGCTTTAATTTATTGTTCTTTTTGCTTTTTTTTTCTGCTGCACCCAACACTCGCGCACACGACTCGTCCTCGTTGAAAACAATCCACAGTGGGCAAAATACAGTGTTGCCAACTCAGCCTTTTTTCTCCAGTTTGATTTACGTTTTTTAATCACATCTGAAAGTTTCTGGTATTTTCTATCGTCATATATTCGCTGATATTTGTCCTTGAGCACAATAACCTTCAAATTATTCGAACTGACTGTCAATAAATTGAAGTACGCTTATTACTATAGAAACTTATTGAAATGTGATGCACAAACCAAAGAGACACACAAAAATATAATTATTTGCAGCAAATGTTGCAATATCGATATATCGATAAGAGTTGCGCTGGTAGTTTGAGGGCACTTTAGCACTTGTGGCGTATGGTCACACTGTCGTACACACTATCTTGTTGGTGGTGAAGTGTTTCACATTGTTTTATAGCTGTATATGCGAATTAGGCAGCATTAAAAGCAAAATTGTCGTGTAATGCAAAAGTGCAAATGCTCGCGTCAGTCAGGAAACAAACACTAGCATACGCAGCAAATAGCACGCGCCTAAAAAACGAAAACAAAAACAAAACCCCGAGTGCTGAGTGAAAAGAAAAGAATTGCGAGCTGCGGCTGCTGTGTTGTTGTTCTCTCATTCTTATTCAAATTCTTGTTGTTGTTGCTGTTTCTGTTCTGTTCTTCTACGTGAGTGTGTGTGCTGCGGGCGTTCGTGCGTGCGTGAGTTCGTTCGTGCGTCTTTGTCGCACTTGATTGCTGTTTTTATTTTTTGTTAAAATTTTTTTTTTTTGGTGCGTGTGTGCAAGTGGAAAGTTCAAGCGTACAGAGAAAGAAATAGAGACACACACACACGCGCCAAAGTGTGTGTGTGTGTGTGCGTGCATGTGTGTGTGCATAAATACATAACGCAACGGAAGCAGAAAAAAAAATCGAATTTGCAACAACTGAAGCGAATAGACGAAGAAGAAGAAGAAGCAGCAGAAGAAGAAGAGGAAGCAGCAGCAGTATGTCCAGCACAATTGAATTTGAGACAATTGGAAATCGGCTGCAATCGCTGGAGGTTGCGCTGCAGGCACAAAACGAGTCGCATGAACAAATCGTCTTATCGAATGCGCGCGGCGCCGTCACCCGCGTCCGACCCACAACAATAACGGCAACAACACCACATCAACATCATCAGCATCAACATCTACATCAGCATCAACATCAACAACAACAGCAACCAAATGCTGCAGTCGCTGTTAGTACTGCAGCAGCGACAGCAGCAGCGGCAGCAGCAGCGACGGCAGCAGCGACAGTTACAGCAGCCGCAAATGCCGCCTCTGTCGCCGCCAACGCCTCTGTCTCTGCCAACGACAACGTCGATGCCTCTCCCACAAGACCGACAGTGCTGCCGGCGCCAGCGTCAAGTATCGGCGTATTTGGCCCGCCCACCAGAACTACGCGCACAACACCCAATCTGCCCATAAGTAAGTAATAAACCGATAAGAAATTGACGCGTTTCGATAAATGCTAGCTAACATACATGTATATATACTGCATACATACATACCTAAATCCATACATATGCATGTTATCGATCTTTCTGCCTTTCTCGATGATTGCATAGATAAGCGCACGCTGCGAACAAAACAAATCGACCAAAAACGAAAATATAAACTGGGGGAGAAAACAAACAAAACAACAACAGCAAAGAGAGAGAGAGAGAGTGAGAAAGCAGCATCAAAACATAGACTTGCCTCTTCTTGCATATGCTTTGTGCGCCTGTGTGCGTATGTTTGTTTGTGTTTTTGTCTTATTCGCATTGATTCGTATTGGGTTTTGCATGAGCGCAGTTTTAGTTTATGTTTTACAAATCGAACAAAAAAGGTATTTCGCTTACGAAAATGCAATTTATTTCGTTTTTGAAAACGAAAATGGTCTGCGGTCCAAAAATTAATTAATCTTAAGATTCCAATAATTTAATCTATATATTTCATTCACAACAATATGGAGTTCGATTTGGAAGAGGAAGAGGAGATGCGGATAAGTCGCGTCAAAATATGTAAATTTTGTTCTTTTAACACCGTCGAACAGCTGTTCTCAAAATCCACACATGAGTTAGACAAAACAAAAAAAAGGGTAATTTCATGAGCTCTTTTACACCGTTCTTTTTAGTGTTTAATTATAAGTAAGGATTATAAGGACAGGATTTTCTTGAAGATTAAAACCATTTTTCATTCATAATTTACTTATTCCATTTCGATGCACTTGCTGCTTATATGGTGGTATGCCGATAACCGCCGTCAAAATATATCAAAGTTCAATATTTTGACACTGTTGAACAGAATCCTCATAGTTAACAGACCGGCCGTCAAAATTACGCTGCCTTTTTGAAATAGATTATTTTATATGAAGTTTTTTTTTACTATCGATAACTTTTTTTGCTATGTAACATGGGCTTGCCTTGAACTGGAGGAGGCATGTAATTGCAATTTCATAAAATTGATATGATTGATTTCTGAGGACCTTTATTATACTTACCTTTTACCTTAAATATCCAATATTCCAGACCTTAAGCTGGCCTCAAAACATTTTACTTTGCTTATGGCTTTCAATATTCAAAGTAATTAAGTATTTCTAAATGGAATTCCGATCATTGCGTTCAGTTCCGAAATCCCCAATTAGCATTTATATTTGGAACGTTAATGAAACATTTGGAAACCAAAAAAAAAACCTTAATTCTCTTGAAATTAATACAAATGCAATTCGCTTTTTGGTGGTTAAAATAAGCTTAGTTCTGGCGAAACAGAACTTATTAAAAAAAAAACCGCCAAAATCTGCGGGATCGTGATCAGGTTGGAATCTCTAGCGAACTCTATGAATATGCAAATACGCATATGTGTGTATCTATGTATGCATGTGTGGATGTGTATGTGTGTGTATATATGTATGTGTTGTCGCTTTCATTTGGCATGTTTGCTGGCAATTTTTTCTCTTTGTATTTTTTTTTTGGCATTTCCGGAGTAAAGTCTTGATACGCGCTTCTTGTTTGTTTTGTTATTCGCTTTTGGTTTCACGTTTCTTCACCAGCACTCACACACACGTACACACACACTCTCACACTCACTCTCAACACACGTACACACACACACACACACATACAGTGGAGACTGTGAGGATGGCAAGGCGACGAAATTTGTGTTTTTCTGTATTCGTCTGTTTTGTTTTTGTATCTTTTATTATTATTTTTTTTGTCGTTTTGCCAATTTACGCATTGTTTACAAATACACATTTTATATTTTTATGACCAGCTTGTTTGTGTGCTGTTCTTGTTTTTATTTTTTTTGGAGTGATTGTAATAGTATTGCTGTAAGGCAATAACTTTATTTAACCTTAGCAGTAACAATAGCACCAGCCATAAAATCGGCAACAACAATGTATGCTTCCAGTTGTTTCAAGTCGGGCGTATCCGACTGCCGCATACTCTAATGCAAGTGTAATATCAGCTAATAACTTTAAGCTTGGGCATCAACAGCTATCTAAACCTAAAATTTGTTGACTCTGCCGTAAAATAGTATGAACTATATGGTTATCGAGTTTAATCGATAAATCCACTTAACTTATCTTATGCAAATTTTATAGCTTTGACAACATTTCTCTATCTCTCTGATCATTTTTTAACTATTACACATTTCTTCAATTTTGGCCTCCGATATAACTATGATCACTCTTGATTTGGTTAGTATTTTGTTTTCTAAACTAGAATGAGATAGATCGACTAGGAGAAACCAGCAGTTTCTTACATGAACTTAATGAAATGTGTTTAGTGATTCAGAAATATATCGGTATACATATATGTATATATATATATATAAATATCAACTGCTATTGAAAATCGATTTGTATCGATATTGGTAGACAGCTATCGATTTAATAAAAGCGAGAGCCTCTGAGATTGGCTTACACAGACAGACAGATTGGCTAATGCTGATCAAGAACATAGTATATATATATATATATATATATATATATTAAATTTCGATTCCTTTTTCAACCTAAATTTGAATTGATAACAGTCTCTCCTGTGTAATCAAAAAATTCAATGAAATAAATAGTATTGACCTTGGCGTCGATATCCATTGCGATGCAAATCAATTTTGTGTCAGTGTGCGCGCATACATGGCATACACCCACACACACACACACATTCACACACACATACACATACACATACACACACATACACACACACACACACTCTGTTTACTTAACGGTCATTGGAGAAGAGCAAAAACAAATTGTTGAGTGGCAATATTTATTATTTATCTGCACATTGCTGAAACTTGAGCCTTATCAAACCACAAATATATGTACTTTTATTAATGTGTTATTAATCTGTCTTCTCTCTCTCTCTCTCTCGCTTTCTCTCTCTCTCACTGCTCGTATAGATGAATCCGGTACATCGGGGACATTCCGAAAACGAATGATGTTGCCACTGCCGACACAGGCACATCCCTCGGAAACGGAAACGGATAAAAAATTGAAGATGATCATGGGCCAAACGGGCAAATTGAATATCAATGGCCGGCAATACCCGACAGACATCCGTGATCTGCAGCATCTGGGCGATCTGGGCAATGGTACAAGTGGCAATGTCGTCAAAATGCTCCACTCGTCCAGCAACACAATAATCGCCGTTAAACAGATGCGACGCACCGGCAATGCCGAGGAGAACAAACGCATTTTAATGGATCTGGATGTGGTGCTGAAATCGCACGATTGCAAATACATTGTCAAATGTCTGGGCTGTTTCGTTCGTGATCCAGATGTCTGGATATGCATGGAGCTGATGTCCATGTGCTTCGACAAGCTGCTCAAACAGTCCAAGAAGCCGGTACCAGAGCCCATCCTTGGCAAAGTCACTGTGGCGGTAAGTTCACTAGTTAGATCCCAGACTCTGTGGATGCATTGTGCCCCTCGCTCTAATAAATGAGCACGAATGCTGTGATTGTTACCAGCTCTCAACACAGTTGTCAGTTCTACTAACTGAGCCAGTCTTAGTTTGCTTACGTAAGTCATTTATCCCCCAGGATAACTGATATAATTCGCGTAGCGTTTTTACTCTATATACAGACAATCGTCCATAAATTTTTTGTTCTTGTTCTTCTGAGGTTACTTACCTCACTCCAATTGAGTCCTGTCGAAACACTATGATTGGCTATGGCCAGCAATTTCATTGCCCGGTTGTCCTCGAACCCCTCTCTTGCTCTTTCCTAGTCTTTTGAATATCTCAACACATTGCTGCACCATCCTCGAGACAACCTTGTATATGGCCTTGTGTATTGTATTTCGAGTTGAATTCAAAGACGCATAATTCCTAGTCTGGTTTAATATGCGTCAGCTCCAGCTTCTTACTCTGTATACCACCTAAGAGCATGTTGTGAATTGCTCCAATTGTTCTTTCAAATTGAACTCCTACTTTAATTCGTACATTTCTGTTGGTTTCACAAAGTTTCTTTCTCAAATTTTCAATTTTCTCTACCAATATTTAAATGTAGCTAGTTATTGAATAAAGTGAAGAGCGTAAGCAAATAAGAAATAAAGTCTTTAACAAGAAAAAATACGCAATCTGAGGCACGCCGAATATTCGACACTCTTCTCGCCTGGAGTCTTAAATTTTAGTGTCAAATATTTTCTTTTGCTTTTGTACGTTTTAAGCTATTTTCACTGAATATTTCACAGAAGTGCATGTATATATATATATATATATATATATATATGTTTACGCCTATCTCGTTCCCATAACTTAAAACTGAACTTTCGACCGCTTGTTTGTATGGCAGCTATATGATATATTAGTTCAAAATACAGTATATTTTAGTTTTGTATAAATTAAATTGAAATTGAAATTTGAGATTAAGCAAATAGTAATAAAGTAATGTGCTTTTCTTCTATATTCAACAGACGGTCAATGCATTGTCCTATCTGAAGGACAAGCACGGCGTCATCCATCGTGATGTGAAACCCTCAAACATTTTGATCGATGAGCGCGGCAACATAAAACTTTGCGATTTTGGCATCAGCGGTCGCCTGGTGGACTCCAAGGCGAATACACGTTCCGCTGGCTGCGCAGCCTACATGGCGGTGAGTTTATTTATTTACACACACAAAACAGTGAAAAATCAATCAAATAAAATTAAATATTGGAATTAAAATTATTAAAAAAAAAACCAATAAAATATATTTAAAAATAGTTGGTTAAACAAGACATTTAAAATTGAGTATCTAATGCTAGAAATAGAGGACTCTGAATTAGCATGCAATCCAAAATATATTGTAGTCTATTATTATAATTAGTATTAGTAAAGTGTTTTTAAGAGAAAGTGGTCGAATTATAGCGTAGTTCTCAATGGGGAACAGAAAAAATAGAGGAGTAAAATGTAAGAATTTCTATTGGACAGATTACAATATGTTTTGGTGGATATGGATATGGATTCTTATACCAGAATTGGACGTACAAGAGAAGTGCAAGAGCGTCTTGGTCTTGAAAGTTGTTTTGTTGACAGTGAATTCGACATGATTTAATTAACTAAAAAGCATAGTTTAACAATAAATAATCCTACAAGTTAAAATTCCAATTTATTTATTTATTTACTTATTACATTTTTGTGCAGCCGGAACGGATCGATCCGAAGAAACCAAAGTATGATATACGCGCCGATGTTTGGTCGCTGGGCATAACGCTTGTGGAATTGGCCACAGCACGCTCCCCGTACGCGGGCTGCAATACGGACTTTGAGGTGCTCACCAAGGTGCTGGACTCGGAGCCGCCATGCCTGCCCTTTGGCGAGGACTACAATTTTAGTCAGCAGTTTCGTGATTTTGTCATCAAGTGGTAACACAATTTGTTAATATTTGCATTGTTTTTGTTGTTTTACATTTTGAATATGTTTTTTTTTTGTAGCCTCACCAAGAACCATCAGGATCGTCCCAAATATCCGGAGCTGCTGGCCCAGCCTTTCATCAAGATCTACGAGCAAGCCAAAGTCGATGTGCCCAGCTGGTTTCAGAATGTTGTCGACTCCGCTGCGGGCAGGCGGCTGCGCGCCAATGGTGACTCCACGCTGACGAGGTGATTACATGACTGCATTTGTTCTCTGTTTTTTTTTTAAGACTTACCTCCATACCCCACCCCACCTCATATACCCACACCCCCACCACCCCCCTGACCCCTTGCCCCCTTGTCCCATTGCCAGTAACCAGCCAAAACACCCAGACAACAATGTCCAAACCACATGCGAAATCCTTTTTTGTGGTCTGATGTCTGCTGTATGCGTGTGTGTTGTGTGTGTGCGCGCGCGTGTGTGTGTGTGTGTGTGAGCGTCAAAGAACACAACAAACGCTTCGTTTCTATGTATACATTTTTTTGGTTTCCATTTCCGCTTTTGTTTCATTCCGTTACGTTGCGTTTTGATTTCTTTAGCTAACTCTGACAACAAAACAAAATTTCCTAACAGGTAGGCGAAAATAATACCAAAAAAAAGTATAAAAAAAATATAATAATAAAAAACAACAACTACAACTAAAACTGTACCTAATCGTAGGGTGATTGCTAAAGTCGGTAATTATCTGTTGTGTAATGCAGAAAACATTTCAAATTAAATGCTTTTTCTTTAACGTATTCCTAAACAATGAGTTGGCATGCCTTCTTCTATTCTATTCTATTTTCTTTTCCACGCTCACACAATTCCCTTACCTTTGTTTGATTTTTGTTTGTTCGTTTTTTTTCTCTTTTAATAATTTCTTTAATTCATTTTGGCTTACACATTTTGAGCACAATTCTGTTATGTATTTATTTCTACTACCATTTTGACACACTGCTAAATGCACTTCGAATGCACTCTCCTTGGGAAGTACTGACAATTGCATTCCGATTCGTTTCATTCCGATTCGTTTCATCCTGATTCGTTTCATCCTGATTCGTTTCATTCCGATTCGTTTCATCCCGATTCGTTTCTATGCGGAACACTTAAGCCTTAATTCTGGTGAGGGGTGCTCGGTATATATTTATATATTGTCAGTACTTATTGGAGCATTGTATTCGCCATATATATATATATTTATATATTATATATATATATTTATATATTATATATATATATTTATATATTATATATATATATTTATATATTATATATATATATTTATATATTATATATATATATTTACATATACACTTCCAATATTTAGCAGTCCACTTTTTGACCAGGTACCACTCCCACTCTAGAGTATATCAAGTTTTATAAGTAAGCCGTATTCCCCACTCCATTGCCCCCAATCCCCACATAAATATTACATACATCTAAAGAAAAAAAAAACGAAAAAAAAAACGTAAAAAAAATAATAATTTCTGAAATATGTTGCGTTTTATATTGACTATTTAATTTGTGTGTTTTTTTGATTTTCTATTTTCATCCTTTTTTTTATTACCATTTTTTGTAGGTTACTTAATTCCTAATACATAATATTATTATAATAAAATGAAAAACAAAACCAGACAAACTGTAAAACCGATTAAAACCAAAATATAAAAACATAAAAAAACAAAACATTAATTATAATATCGATATTGCAAGCAATCAACTATATATAACTATATATAAATATATGTATATATATATATACATACACATATACATATATATATATAAATATATAGTAATAATTTATATACCCTTACCATGATATGATAAACGAAACAAATACAAAAAAGTCAAGACTATAAAAACTCCTCCCACAATCAAAAGTAAAATTCAGTAAGTACGACCAAGTTTCTTATTGTTATTATTATTATTGTTATTATTATTATTATTGTTATTACTTTTATGTTTTAATGCGCATTAATTAACACATTAATTTTATATTTTATTAACATTAGCCGTTTTTCTGTTTTGCTTGATAATTAGTATTATACATTGAACCCATTGAAAATTGTCTGTAAAGCTGTACAAATACGTTCGTAAAAGCCAGAAAATATCTCCGATTCCATATAGTATATTATATATATATATATATTAAAATTTGTAAAATAAATTGATCGATAACTTGCTCTGTTTTCCCTCAAATCGATAAGAATCGTTTGCCGATAAAAGTTTTTCAATGACAAGTAAACACTTGGGTTCAGGGTATCTCCCAGTCGAGCTCTCTCGACTAGAGCATTCTTACTTCATTCGAAATGATTAATTGTTGATATTATTCAGTTGCATGTTGCATGTTGCTTGTGGCTCATTGTTGAAAATTTTTGCATTTTGTCCTTTTGTTTTTGTTAATTTCTATTGCCGAAATTACAGTTCACACATAAACGAGGTAATTTCATTATATGCTTATAAGTTTCCATACATTTGCTGCGAATATTTATTTAATGAAATTTATATTGAATATTTTTGCGCTATGTTTTGTTGTTATTGTGTGTGCTTTGCAATTGCAATTGTGTTGTTCTATGCAATTTCGATCCGTTTCAATGCCACCACATACACACATAGACACATATACACACACACAGACTCACATACAAACACACAGACTCATATACACACACACAGACACATATACACACACACAGACACACATACAACCACATCCACATCGCTTTTGTATATATGTATGTATAAACTTTAACTTTATGTCAACATATATATATACATATAACTATATAAATAAATGTTATTTAAGTGTATTTTTTTCTCTTATTCACGTCTTTCGCTTGTGTTCCATCTTCCATCTTGTTTTCATCACTTTTTTTTTTTCGTTTTGTTGGTGTGTTGAGTTTCGCTTTTCACCAGTGTCGATTCAACATACTAAAAAAATTGCAACAAATTTGTGCTCTTTCGGCTTGTGCAGCGCCATCTGGCGCCCTAAAATTATACTCATGGAATTTTCTGCTTTAGGAACAGGCTGAAAAGTGGAATCTTAAGAGTGCGAGAGCGAGAGAGAGAGAAAGAGAGTGAGAGAGAGAGAGAGAGGAAGAGAGGAGGAAAAAAAAAGAGAGATAACTTTAATATTTGCTTAGCGATAAATATCGTTTACTGAAACGATTGTGATGATCAATTATCGATAAAAATGATTTTTATAGTGAAAATTCAGAATATTGTACTATTTCCATTTCCGTTAGTTCGCAATACGCATTTTTAATTTTGGAATTTTGTTAAATTTGAAATATATATGTATATATAATTATATATATTATCTGTGATTAACTCTCTTTCCCGCTCACTCTCTTTAGTTTTGATGTTCGCTTGTTCTTTCACGCACTTGTCTCATATTCATCGATATATTTTAGCTATATTGTAAATATTAAATTCACACACATTCGCTCCTTCTACACACACACACACACACACTCGCTCCCTTGCGCCGCATCACACAGAAACTTCCTACATATCTCTCTCTCTCTCTCTCTCACTCTCTCTCTAACTCTCTGTTTATCTCTTACTCTGTGTGTCTCTTTCTCTTTCGCTGCCGTACATTTTGTGTGTGTTTTTTTTTTTGGCACATAACGGGCTTTGTATTTAAGTGGCAACTACTAATAACAATTATGCGTTAATTGCAGAGCAACAACAACAACAACAGCAGCAGCAACAACACCAACATCTATCCCTTTTTATGGCAAACCAACAACAGGTCAACAGCCGACAGCAAAGACAATAAAACCGACACAGATTCCAAGCTACCAGCAGCAACAACAGTTGCTGCGGGGACCGCAGTATTTCATGCAATCAGCCACACAACTACCTCAACAACAACAGCATCAGCAACAGCAACAGCAACAGCAACAGCAACAGCAGCAGCAGCAGCAGCAGCTGCAGCAGCAACAACACCAACAGCAACAGCCAACAGCAATGTCATCAGCGGCAACAACAACACCATTCAACTATTTGAGCAGCGGTGGCAGCAACAGCAGCAGCAGCGCCAGTGCCAGTCCCATCTCGCCACCGGGTGGCAGCAACAACAACATCAACAGCGACAACAACATCAATAAGCTCTATCGCAAATCGCCATTTATGCAACGCAAATTGAGCAATGGTTCGCACTACAAATACTGCGATGAGAGCCCCAAAAAGGAATCGGTTTTCAGCAGCATTGGTTTGTGCACTTTATCCCTTTCTCAACAAAAAAAACTTGTACTAACTCTCTGTTCTCTATCGTGGCACAGGTCAATCGATTCTACGCAATTTGACCACATCGCCCTTCAGCCAAAAGAAACACCAGTCAATTGCGACAACCATCACAACACCAATACAGTCAAAGGCCACAACACCAATTGAAACAATGACAGCAACAGCAACAGCTACAACAACATCACTGCCGCATAGTAAGCAACAAGCTCCGACTGAGAAGTGGCGTTTGCCAGCAGCAGCAGCAGCAGCAGCAGCAGGAGAACCAAAAACAACAACAGCAGCAGCAACAGCAAGGACAACGGATACAATGTTGCAAACGTTTTATGACACCTGTGATAATAGTAAAATTGTTAATGTCGCCACTGAATTGAGCTTGCCGCTAATAACAGAGCCAACGATAGCAACGGCAACAGCAACAACATTGCAGCTGAACAATCAACAGCAGCTGCATCACCAACAGCAACAGCAGCAGCAACAGCAACAGCAACGACTACAACCAGGCAATCAGAGTCCCATAGGTGAGCGGAGGGAGAGGGATATTGCAACCACTTTCAAACTATTAAAAAAGAGTTCAACTTTCATCGATCTGTCCGTCTGTCCGTCAGTCTCACAGATTTTCAATTTGGAATATAAGTTTTGATATATTTTGTAAATACCCCGACATAATATTGAACAGTATACTTCGAACTGGTTTCATCAACTGACTATTATTATTATTATCCTACTAAGAAGATTGCAAAACTTGACAAAATATCAAAATATTATTAAAACGCAATCAAATATTCAGAAGATCAACAAACAAAACTCCTACAACAGAAGCAAAATTTCCAGATAAATCCCAACAAAAATGATTCGATTATATTTTTATAATATATTAAAAAATAAAAAATCCATGTTTAGCCTTCAAAAATGTTAAAATAGTATTTGAATAACATTATAATATAGCTCATAATAGAGTTCAGTTTATTGCTGTATTTAATAATAATAATTTACCACATTAACAACTATAATAATCCCCACATATATTTTTCACGCTTTTTGCAGTGCTGCAACGCTTTTATCATCAACAGAATCAGTTGCGCGAAAAGGAGGCTGCCGAGCGGCAACATCATCTGCAACATCAGCAACAGCAACATCAGCAACATCAGCAACATCAGCAACAGCAACATCAGTCACATCATTATCATTATCATCAGGCGGCTGCGTCACGTCCGTCGCCCGGCACGAGCACGAATCCGTTTCACAGCAATTATGTGGCACCTCCCACATGCGGCCCCTCCCCCTCCCACTCGAACATGTGCTCCGCTGCTTCGTCGTCGTCACACTCGCACTCCACTTCTAGTCAATCGTCTACGCAATCGACGTGCTCTCAAATTGCAATTGCAGCACCATCAACAGCAGCAACAGCACCAGCAGCAACAACAACAACAACAGCAAAAGCAGCAACATTCCCACCGCCAGCCGCTGGACACTTTGGTGTGGGCAATGCAACACAATTGCAATATCAACCATTGCCGCTAACGCCAACAACAACAACAAAAGCAACAACATCTCCTGCAGCAGCAGCAACAATTGAGAATACTCCATTTGGTAGCCAGCCTGCCAGAGCAACGGACCAAATGCAATCGGATTATGCTCCAGCAAGTGTTGGTGTTGGTGGTCCTGGTGCTCCTGGTGCTGGAACTTCATCCGTGCTGACGGGCAGCAAGCTGAGCAAGGTGTACGCAAGGCGTCAACTGCTCGGCCAGACTACAACAACAACAACAACAACAAGCGGTGGCAGCAGCAGTTGCAGCAGCTCCAATCCAGATGCCAGGGAGCAGCTGATCTATTCCAGTAATGCCGAATCGGGTAGGTCTTACTAATCAACTTTATCTATAATATTATGTTCTGTTCTGTTCTGTTCTGCTTGGTGGATACTCTTGCAGAGAAAGCAGCATCTATAAATATAACAGTTCAATAACAATAACAATTTGCCCCTGAACTATTCTGGATTAGCCAATAGTCCGTCTGTTTTTAATCTCAATATTGATATAGCTTTGCACAAATTGGAGCAAAATCGGTTCAGTTATTGCACGAATTAATTTTGTTTATATAGCCAATCCTCTGGTTTACTACATATATATATCCATTAACTATATATATATATATATATATATATATATATATTCCTGATAAGCATCACTAGCCGGTAGTCAATCCGTCTGTCCGCATTTTGTATACCTGTTTTTTTGAACAAGTTGGATTAAATTTCTTGTTGAAACTTGGCAATTATTTGTCTTCTGACTTCGGTCCACGACGTCCGATCGGATTGAACGGATAGGAACAATAAAATAACAAATATTTAAAGGGAATAAGAAAAAATTTCAAATAAAAGTAAAGAAAAACATGGAATAAAAAATGATGATCAAATCAATCAATCAATCAAATCGTGAAAGAGAATGACCTTTCTTAATATTCGGCTTTGTTTGCTGCAAGGGTATTCAAACTTCGGCGTGCCGCAGATCGCATTTGGTTTTTCTTATTCAATTTGATTTTTGCTATTGAATTTTTTTGCATTTGCGTACGCTTTTTGTGGCTCTCGACTAATTCTTAGCATATTCTGCTTGTGCTCTCTTCTTTTTTATTTTCCGTTTCGTGTGCTATTTGTTTTCTCTTCTTCTTTGTGTACACACACACCACACACACACACCACACACACACACCACACACACACACCACACACACACACCACACACACATTCACACACTCAAACCCACGCACGCACGCTCGCTCGCTTGCTCGCTCGCACCACATTGTATTGCACTGCATCAATCACTCAATCATCATCAATCAATCAGGCTGGTTCCATACACTCGCTGGCGCGATGAAGCGACAATTTGCGACCTATGTTAAAACCCAATTGAATTCCACAGCGACGATGACGTCCCCAGTCTCAAATGGCATTAATGAGCAGCTAAATCTTAACCTCAATCTCAATCTAAATCTGGAAACGGCGCTGGCGCCTCAACCACAACCGCAACCACAACCGCAACAACAACCACAACAGCAGCAACAACAACAACCACCAGCACCGCCAGCTTATCGCAGCATTAGTGTTAACAATGGAAGCAGCACAGGGAAATCATATTATTATCGGACACTCTCCGCTGCCAGCAGCAGCAGCAGTCATAGCTACAATACCAGCCAAAGCACCTCACCGACCACAGAGCCAATAGCGGGCAGTGGTGTTCCAGGCGGTGCTGCAGCTGGTCACGGTGCTGTCACCAGCGGCTTTTTGCGTCGCTATGCAAGCAGTGGTGGTGTTGGTGTTGCTGGTGGTGGTGGTGGAGGAGGAGGAGGAGGAGTTGGTAGCGGGGGCAGCAATAGCACACCACCCAGTCCGCATCTGCTTGCGGGTCTGGATCGTCGACACCGGAGTCCGGATCCGCCACCGCGCTACAATCGCGGACAATCGCCGCTGCTGCTCCGCAAGAATCTGCTCGAGCTGAGCGGACAAGCGTCGGGCTCACCGATGCTCCAGCGACGGTGAGTTTAATATGGATTATGAATTACAGCTAGCAGTTGGTTGTACCTATTCATATCATATCTCTAAGGGAAATTGCAACTTATTTAATTATGTAGTTTGAGATGTGCACAAAAAATGATATCGAAAAGTGAAAACGCTCGACGCTCCCAGCTCGACTGGGAGAAACACGGGAGGTAGTTGTCTATTCGATAAAATATATAAAATATATATAATAGGACTGGGGGTAAAATTAATTGGGCTTAAGTCATTTGCCAAATATGGCTAAAGTGGATCGACGGGGTTTACTTACCCCACCTGAAAGGCCTCCTAACCTAACCCAATCCAGGATGAAGTCTGACATGCTTATTTCTGCCTGCAAAATTTCATTCGGCTCGAGTTTCTGGCATTTTTAGTGGGTTGCATTTCAAGTGTCGCCATTGAAGATGAGAGAATTTAGTATTTGTTATTAATCTATTTGTCCATTTTGCCGTTTACAGTTATGTGTCAGCATCGCCGCCGTTGCCGCCGCCACGACGTGGATCGGAGAGTGTCCCCGGTTCCCCGCAGCACTTTCGCACCCGCATCCATTACACTCCCGAGCCACAGAGACGCATCTATCGGACAATAGATCAATGAGTAGCGCTGCAAATTATGGTCATGTGATGTTGGTATGGCTTCGATGATGCTGCCTCCGATGAGGCAGCACTCGACTTGTGATGCCACAGATGCCGACCAACAGCCAACAACAACAAGAAACAACAACAACAACAACAACAACAAAAAACAACAACAACAACAGCAAACGAAAGTGTTCAAAAGTCTTATAACGTATAAGTTAGAGCCGTAGCTAGGTCTTGCGTCTTCTAAACATAATTCAAACAGATCACAAAATGTGCCCTCGTTTTCTGTGTATTTTTTTTTTTTGTATTAGTTCATGTGTGTGTGTGTGTGTGCGTTTGTGTATGTGTGTGTGTGCCTCTGTATATAAAATTGTTATTCAATAAAAAAGAGATAAACAAAACTAGGACAACAATCAAGTTAAAAATTGCAACTGCATTAAAGCCATAACTAGTTGATGTATATATAAACAAATATATATATATAAAATCAAGTGAACGATCTAATAGCCAAAATCATAACAATTATTAAACACATATATATATATATGTTATTTGATAGATAACACCATTTTTTTTTACCAGACATCGCATATAGTCGATTATATTGCAATAGTTGAATTTTTCTCACTTTGTTTATACTTTTGTTTTGTTTTCTGGCCAACAACTATATATATGATGTAAAAATCGCAGAACATTAATTTACAAACAAAATATATAAACGATTTAATCAGATGAAACGTAAAAGCAATTTGAATCAGTCTGCCAAATGTTAGCTGAACGCCTTTTCATATCCATAACATATATATGAAATATATATACACACATCTATATATATATATATGTTTAATTTTTATACTATTGTAATGTATAATTATTTGGTTTTGTTATAAATAGAAACAAGTTCCTTACAACAAATACAAATACAAATACCCAAACAACACTAAAAACTTTAAATGACCAGTTATGTGAATGCATCTGTGTGTGTGTGTATCTATGTGTGTGTGTGTATCTATGTGTGTGTGTCTGTGTGTGTGTGTCTGTGTGTGTGTGTGTGTGTGTGTGTGTCTGTGTGTCTGTGTGCAGCTTAGCGACCTCAATGTTTTGTTCCTGTGCGTGCATAACAAATTTAACGAGTAAATTATTTAATTATGTATACCCAAAAGCAAATTAAAACAAAATGAAATGAAGCAAAACTTGTACTACAAATATATAAAATTGTATATAAAAAACCATGTATATGTATGTATATACATGTATGTATATTTATATGTATGTGTAGCGTGCAAAAAAGGGTATGTTGCATTTGCTGTTTGTAAATTAAAACAAAAACAAAAACAACCAATTTAATTTGTAATTTTTTCTGTTTGCTCTTTGTTGTTAATGTAGTAATCAAAACTTTAAAAGGAAAATTTAAAAAAAAAAAAAAAACATTTATTTGTATGTTAATTTATTGAAAACGGAAAAAAAGCAACAAGTATAAAAATTAATAATTAAATGATCCATTTCGACTGATTTATGTGTTAAAGTTTAAGCTTTGGACTATATACTTATGTGTATATATATGTATATGGTATAAATATGCATCAGTCTGTACTTCCACTTTTAGTTCTACCATATACATATGTATATATATATATATACTACATATACCACACATATACGTGTGTATGTGTATTAATATTGTAAAAATTATATAAATGAGCGTTGCGATCATTAAATAAAATAAAATCAACAAAACAAATGTAAACTCTTATGAATACCAATAATAATTATAATAAATATAATAATTATAATACATAATTCAACAAATTCAATAAAATATAAAAATTGATCTAAAAACCCTCAATACAAAAAAAAAAAAGAATTGCGTTTGATTTATTTTTGGTTTGACAATTGACGATTAACTTACGATTGATCCATTTAGTCCTATGGAATTCGATGTCTATTGAAATTAAAAGCCCACTTTAATTCGTAGTTTGGTTCCATTGCAAATTGTTTTATTCTAAACTTATGCAAGTCTTATTTTAGATCCGATCGCTTCTGAAAATCCAATGAATTGAAAACCGAATTTGATTTTTGCTTCAAATGTTTTATTTTAAATATATCGCCTTCCATAAGTCGTTTACAATTGTTTATATCCATCATATCATATAGCCTTAAATGAAATAAAAACAAACTCGAATTTTGTACACGCAAAAAATATTTGCCGAAAATTGCAATAAGAACCAACTTATGTAACAATTTTAAATAATAATTATATAAACATATATATATGTATATATATATATATATATATATATATATGAATATAATGTTTAGATTTAATGATCCAATTATTGGGCTATATGAGCTGTGGCCAACTTGGAATTATCGCGAATAAATATGTATATAAGTATATTGTATATAGTATAACACATACATAAAAAATACACACAAGTAATACATAGATATATAATTGGATCAGTTTAGATGCTGTCTTATCGTGTATAGAGTATATATGTATGTGTGTATATATATGTGTATACTTAGTTACAAACATAGTGGCCCTGGGACAATACATATATTTTCTTTGATGCGGTTGGGCCCAATCCAACCCGGACCCCGAACCACTCACAATCGGCCATATTGTTATTGTTATGTATCATGTATATAGTATATTGTTGTTGTATAAGTTATGTAAAATCGTCTTGAGGTTTTTATTTATTTTTTTTAAATTACTTTTTTTTATATATTTTTTTTTTGTTGTGTATTCCGTTTCGGTAATTACAACATTCAATTTAGTTAGTTTAATTAATTTCATTTCTGTATGTTTTAAGATTGATTTTTGTTCGGTTTTCGATTTTGCAATATTTTGTGGCTATTGTATTGTAAGTATTATGAATCGATGATCTCAAAAAGAGTCACACGGCATTTAGTAAAACACTGAGATTTTTTTTGTTGGTTTTTTTTTTGTTTTTAATACTTTTTTTCCATCAAAAATTCGTCTACTGCATGTCCTGTCTGCTTCTGTTGCTAATTTATGTATTTTAATATCGACGTCGAACATTCCCAAATGGAAAATTTTCTGGCTGACTGTTGAGTATATGAAAAGTTTTGGGTGATTATTGTTGTCTCAATTTTGTTCATACTTGGTGGTGTCGATAATATCTCCAGAAATGCATTTTACACATCGTAACAAAGTTCGAATACCCTCTTCAAAAATATAGTACAAAGATATTTAAATTGTCATTATATCATTGTAGAGGTTATTATAAATATATAAATATCACGATATTTGAAACACATTAAAGAATATTTTTGATTAGTCATCAATTGAGTATAGCTATTTGATTTTCCTTTAATTTTGTGGTTAATTTCAAGGTTCGCTTGCAAATAATAGAATAATAGAATAAACTCTATTATGAATGGGGAACAAAATCAAATCTTAGAATTTTGACTAGACTTAATCTTAAGTAAATAAAATAACATTTTTTTTTTTATAAAATGTATGTAGATACAACAGGAAATAGATGGGTAATGCATTCAAATTTCTATTTACGCAATTCTCTAGAGATTTGCAAAACCAAATGTAATTAGATAAAAGTTCGACTTTATTTGTTTTGCATACTCCTTAAGCTTTTGATAGAAAGGGCATGCCGATCTTCGTCAATTCCGAAGTAATTGTTGTTTGACATCCAGAGTTAATACAGTATGGGATTAAATCTTTAAGTTTTTGGTTGTTTTGACACAGCAAGGTACAAACACTTAGAAACACTTGTTACAATTATGCAAAATATTGTATATTGTTGTATTTAGTATGTTTTTATATGTAAATATTTCCATCAATAGCTAATGTACTGAATGTACGTAATTATGCTTTCAGTAACTATTTCCTGTTTTTTTTTTATTTCTTTTTAATATCGAAGGGTTTTATTTTTCCCTTTCAAATAGCTATTTTGTAAATATGTTTTCCGATTGCATTTAAAAATGTTGAACAGGTTTTCTATGACGCCCAAGTTAGCTGTTTAATCTTATGTTCTATTTCACATGAATTCACTATATCATATTTTATTATTCAAATTACCTTACTGCTAGTGCAACAGTTCCATATCCCAAGGTCTTTACCACCATGTACTATTTTCATTCATTAATTTTTCTATGTGTTTCCAAAAGTTGCTTCAAAACAGAAAAAAGTTCCATTTATCATGTAGCCTAATCAAAGTTCAAGGTTATATTTCCATTAAGTACATTTTCAACTGTTGCAAAAGCTTGGTTAAGAAAAAAGGGTCTATTTATCTGTTCCATTTTGCAAAGTTATTTTTTGTTTAAATATAGTTTCAACTGTTTTATTTGCTATGCCTTCCAGCTCAACTGTTTTGATTTTGTTTTTATATGGATTACTTGCATTTAATGTAACTGTAATTTCCAGTGTTGACTAATCCACCTGTTGTCATTCCTATTTCTTTGTGTTTCACACTGTATTTTTGGGTTGTTCGATTTGTTTTTCTTACTCACTGGTATTTTAAGTAATTCTTAACATAATTCTGATTTATTTCAATTTAAGTATAGTTGTTCACCTGTTGTAAATTGTGTGTGTTTTCTATGTTTCTTCAACTGTTCCATATCTATTCTTCACTAGTTCCATTCCATTGTTTTTGATCTGGTTTTTGTTTTTGTAATAACTGGTATATTGTGGTTAATCTATTTCATAAGTTTAATTTCCCAGTTTTGACTAGTTCACCTGTTTTTATTCACGATTTTAATTGGTTTGATTAAATATTACATTTACTTATTATATGTACTATTTGATTTTCCATTAATTCAACATTTCGCACACTCAAAGCTGATTTTTTTTTGATTTTTTTTTAATGCTGCGTATTTTATTGTGTATTGACTTATGGATAAGTGTTTTTAAGCATATGCTCAGCGCTGTACTGGGTATATATATATATATATATATATGGATATATATATATATATGGATAATAGGAGCACATATTTATATGTATACATATACTATATAAATGTTCTGAAGTTTGACATTTATTGTTTTTCTTCTTCTTCTAATTTTGTTTGAAATTTTGATCCGTATTTTTTGAAACCCTTTTGAAAATGCTGCTGTTTTCGTTACGTTTTTGCTATTTATTAATTGTTCTCAGAATTTCCTTTTATAGATCGCACACATATTCATATACAGACACGCATACGTACGTATATTTATAATGTAATGTAGTTTAAATTTACTACTATAACTATTTCTATTGTTATTACAACACACAAGTTGTGTTGAATTCCAAGTTTGCCAGAAACTGAACTCACTGCATGTGAATTGGCTACCATTGGGTAGAGCTCGCCTACTTCCGTTGAACATTCTTTTGGGGGCCAAGTTATCGTTATCGTTTATCGATACTTCTTTAAAATGTAAGACAAAATGTTTAACCGTATGTCAAATTTGATTTTTTGGGTATTTGGTTTTTCAACTGCAACTAACAGTTATGCAGGTTTTTGTTCATTAATTTATTTGGCGTTGCCACTGAATTAACATCTAGTCAACTAACATGTAGTCTACACCAATATGTGAACTTAGCTGCTATTTAACTGGTTGCGCAAGCATATATTCACTATATACTATTTTTTTTTAGTTAATTATTTCTTTTTAATTTAGTAGTTTCGGTTTGTGAGCAAGCAATGGGATTTGGATTGAATTGGATTGGATTATTTTGCCGGTGAGCATTTATTTTGACTGTTTGCAAGCAATTGGCCTATTATTTCAGTGTAAGGGCAAGTGATTGGAATATTGTATATATACTTTTTTTGTTTGTATAACAAGCGATTGAGTTTTTTTTTTTGCTTTGTAATTTAGTTTTTTTTTTGTGTTTTTGTTGTTGGTTATATTTTGGTTATATGTGTACATCGATATTAGAATGCAAGTAGCTTTTCATCTTGTCAATTGGGTGGTAGATTGTATAGTTACAGACATATTTGTATAGATAATGTATATACTTATATAACTGGATGTCTTGCTTATAAGCAAGCATATTTATATACATACACATATATTTAATTTTTTTTGTTGTTTTTTTATATATTATCAAAAAAAAAAAAATATTCGCATGCACCTCGGTCAGCTTTGTGTACATTTAAATATAAATAAATGTATTTCTATATACAGGTTCTTGTTTTTAAGGTTTGGGGTTTGTTTTGTTAAGGATTTGTTTATATGTTTAAAACATTTATTAAAAAATTTCTTAACATTTGTCTTAAGTCTTTGTTTTACATCAGTAAGCGTTTTTTTATTATTATTATTTTTATTTTTTATTATTATTTTGGATTTGCTGTGTTGGGGTTTTCCAAAAATGTAATGCCATAAACTTTTCTCTATCTCTCCAGCTATCTCTTTCTACGGCATTCGCTGATGGTGCTTAGCTTAGTTACAATAGGCTATATATATATATATATATATATATTTATATATATGTGTATGTATATAATATGATTATTCAAATTTAATACTTGTAGAAAATGCTTTTTGGACATTTCTTTCAGTTTTCGTTTTGGGATTTGTTGTCTTTTCAAATTGTTGGCTTGCTTTTTGTCATTGCAGGGTGAATGTAAGAGCTAAAAATGTTAGCGTCGATTTGGATTTTTTTCAATTTTTCTCTTCTTTAATCAGGGCGTACTTTTTTTTCTTTTTTTCTTTTTTTTTTGTCTTGTTTGGGTTTTAGTTTTAGGTCCGGTAATATATATATATATATTATATATATGTATATATATTGGTTGTTTTGTATTTTCTGTTTAGTAACGCCGACCGCTGCCGCTGCTGCCACTGGCGCAGCCGCCGTCGCTGCTGCCGCTGGCGCCATCGGCAGCCCAACGCTTGCGTCTGGCCTCCTTGGCCGCCTGCATTTGGGCGGCGACGCGACTGGTGCTTGGCGCCAATTCAAAATTGGCATACAGCTCAACTTCCTCATCGGCGGCGTCGCGTGTCTGTAGTTGAAGTTGCTGCAACTGTTGTAACTGTTGTAGTTGCTGATGCTGTTGTTGCTGTTGCTGTTGCTGTTGCTGCTGCTGCTGCTGCTCGAGGGCAACGGCAACGGAGGCCATAGCATAGGCGCGTGCATCCAACTGGATGCTAATGTTGCCCATGGCGCCAGCGACACAATATGTGGGTGTTGATATAAAGCCGGTGTTGTTGTTGTTGGTAGTTGTTGTTGTTGTTGTTGTTGTGGCTGTTGTTGTCATTGTTGTTATTGTTGTGGTTGTTGTTGTTGTTGTTGTGCTTGTGATTGTGGTTGTGATTGAGATTATTGTTCCAAAGTCCGATCTGGTTGTGTTTGTTGTATTATCCGCGGTGGTTGCGACAGTGGTCAGGGCTAGCGAGAGCGACTGCTGCTGCTGTTGCTGCTCCAAATCGAAGCTCACATTCTTACTGTCTCATCCACCCCGATGGACTTGCACGGTGGCCTCGGCGGACTCCTGCTGTCGCAACTGCTGACGGTACACATCCAGTTCGGGCATCCGATATGTGCCCAGATTCACCTGCACCATCAGCGTCTCCATGATTCGTTCGTTTTTCATCGACTTGGATGGCAGGACGACGGTCAACAGTTCACTTGGCGAGATCCGGCACAGGTTTAGGTCACGTGTCAAACGCTCCATGATGCACTCGAACTCGAATTGGGTATCCTTGTTGGGGTGATTCTTGAGCTTGGCAACCTTGTGACGCGCCCACGCGAGCATCGCCTCAAATTTACGTATCTCGGGCGTTTGCAGCTCACGGCACATGATCATCTGCACCATCGATTCGGACAGATGTAGGAATTCCGGGCATTTGAACAGGGCATGCGCCTTGCTCTCCACAAAGGATAGTATCATGTTGACCAACTCGGAGGCGGATGTGTAGCGCCAGTAGTAATTCTCCAGCGAAATCAGCATCGGGCAGACGACCTCAATGCGCAAAAACTGCTTGCAATGATGGAAACATGCCTGCAGCAGTTCCGGTAGATCATAGTGCTCTGCGGCGCAGAGAAGACCTAGATGAAGATGTGTGAGTTTTTGTAAGTTTCTATCGATTTGAATATTGATGATATTTGGACTCCTGCTGCACATTTATTTGAGATATTAAAACTTTGTTGGCGCTTATAAATTCTTAATTCAAGAATTGGTTTTTGGAGTCCAGTTTTATACCCTTTAGCCCATTATCGATCATTTCGAAAAATTGACTTTCGTTTACACGATTATCCTACTTCAAGATACAAGATATCAATTCTTGTAAATTATTTTTAAACAATTTCGTTGTTGAATACGGTTCTGAATTTGAATCAAGAGTTCAAATGAGCTGAGGGCTCACACACCTCGACTACAGGCTTATAAAATCGCAGGAGTCAAATTAGATATTTGTTTCGTATGAACAGAAAATAACAGGGTAAGTTAGAGTCGAGTATGCTGACTGGTGGGTATCTCTCGGCTTTTTCTTGTTTATTTCTCACCTGGAATTGAGACACAGGTTAGTGGACAGGTGCCCGTATGCAGATAGTCGAGCAGCACCCGAAACGTATCCGGATCGAATTCGATGATGTTGAATTCCGTTTGGGCCAGTTTGGCACGGTCCACTTTCTGGGCATCGGCACAGACGGAGAGACGGGGCACGGCCAATTGGTTGCTGCCCGGCTTATCTTTATCCTTGTCTTTGCTATCTCTGTCTGTCAGGTTTGGAAATTGTTTTTTTTTCGGTTTCGGTTTCGGTTTCGGTTTTGGTTTCGGTTTTTATTTGTGTTTGTGTTGGTAATCGGTTTTTGGTGGTGTTTCGTTGTAGGGTAAAAGTTGGTTCGCGAAATTCATAAATCAAATGGAAATCAAAACCAAAAGAACAAATTCAAATTGCGAAATAAGATAATTGTGGTTTGGCAGATTGAGTTTGATTTTTTTTGTTTGTATTATTCGCACGGTAAATAAGAACAAAAAACAAAAACACAAACAAAAATTTGAATTTTTTTTTGGTTAGGCAAGGGACGCACGGTGGGTGGGGGGCAGGGGGCGGTGGGGTTTTGTGGTTGGTGAGAGAGGCAAAGTGGCGCGTGAGATGAGAAAATGTTGTTGTTTTTTATTTGTTTTTAAATTATTTTTACCAATTTGATGAATATTTTTGTTGTTGATTAAGTTAAAGAAATCAAATGCAATTTTTTAAATATGCATGGAGAAAGAGAAAGAGAGAGAGAGAAATAGAGAGAGAAAGAGAGAGAGAGAATAGAAAGAGGATAAGAGTAGCAGCGTGGTGAATTATGCAAGTGTGATTGCAATAAATTTGATTAAAATATGGTAAGTTTTGTAAGAGCGAAAAATTGAGTGACAGTGATTAGAATTAAAAACAGTTGTGCAAAATGATTAATTGAAATTTCGTTAGAGATATGGTAAACACCAGAATAAGAGTGTACCAATTATATATGTCAGAGATTTTGAATTGAGAAACATTTAAGGAGAACACATTTAACGACAGATACAATTTAAACATGAATATAAAACAGAAGTTTGATTTGTGGTGTATAGATAGATGGATGTGGTGAGTATGCAAAGGACAGACAGACGCCGATGATATTGAATACAATTGTGGTGAGTTCAGAGTGGTGAGTATGCGTAAGACAGACGTCCATGATATTGAAGGCAAATAATGCCAATTAACAAGCAGTATGCATATGCATATAAACGAAAATAATAGGATCAATAAAGGAAATCAAAAAATAATAATAGTAATAAAAATAATAATAAAAATAATAATTATTATTGTTTGTTGGAGACACAAGAGAACATGGTCGAGGACAAGAACGATAAACGAGACCAGAGTAAGCCCAATTTAGATATGATCATGATAATATTACCAAGTCATTTATCAGATTTAAATAATATGCGAGTTAAGGTTAATTGACGTGCGACGTGCGTTTTTTGCGTTTGTTGTTTGGTTTTGTTTTGGTTTTGGTTTTGTTTTGTTTGATTGTATATATTAGGGATAAAACAGGCAGTTACGATAACGATAACGATAACGATTACGATTACGATTACGATAACGATTACGGTTACGATTACGTAGTACGTAGTAGGAGCGGAGTTGCGATCGTGTTACGTAGAACGTAGGATCCAAGACGATAATTATTTTGTTCGTTTGTGGTGTATATATATATGTGTGTGTGTGTGTGTGTGTATGTGTGACATAAATCAAGTAAGTTTAAGAAGAGAGCGCGAGCGAAATAAACATAGTGATTGAGAGACATAAAGAGAAGGAGAGAGAGAGAGAGAGAGAGAGAGAAAGAGAGAAGAACAAGGAAACGCATCGATATTGTTGCATTGCATTGTATAATAACCCTTACTCGAACAATCTGTCGACGATATCCATTTCTTTTTGTCATCCGGATTTAATTGATTTGAGTTCTTATTGCGTATGGATCGTCCCCAGCCAGCCGTTATTGTTCCCAGTCGTGAGAAGGCCCGCTTCACCATTGGCGATGAGGGTACACTTTTTGGCCGTATGGAGTCCGAATCGGGTACGGTTAAATAGTTATTGGATTTGGGCTTCTGATTCTGTGGGGATACAAGCGATGGTGCTGGGCGTGCAAAGATCTCAGCAACAGGTATTTGCGGTGATCCGAAGCCCGTCTGTATGCCATATAACATTTCCTGTAAAATGCCATTTAACAATAAAAATATAAAATGAATATTATTCATAGAGCTCTTTAGCCGAAAGTTGGTTAATGGGGGGGTTATTTAGTCAGCTCCACCTGAAAGACACGACTTCGAACGCCCAAAATGGCCCGCACGCCAATTAAGCGGGCCTTTTGCTTCGATTGGCCAACGAGGAAGACCACGTCGAAAAGATGGGCATTTGTGAGGCACGATGGTTCTTCGTTTAGGAATACACGCGTAAAGTCTTTTGCCAATTGATCATAGTCCTCGAACTGATCCCTAACTGAGTCCAGCAGCGGTGACGAAGGTCTCATATGGCCTGTTTCAAAAATATATAGATTACAAATAATCGTTCAACGAAGGTTTAAATTTGGATTAGTTATTGATATATATATATATGTGGATTGGATTATATTTTGATTGCATAACTTGATAACTGAGTATTAATTTTGTTATATATAGGGTATTGGATAATTTCGGATATATATTGATATATATATATGTACATGTATAGATTTAATTTACAGTCTAAATAAGTTGACTCAAAAGCTAATATAAATAATCATTGGTATCGAGATATTAAAAAATTTACCATATCATATTATCGAATATTTAATTCTTGGTCATGTTACAAAACAAAAGCTACCCAATCACAAAATGGAATGTTGAAATAATGTGCGAGGCATAATATATTTCTAAAAATCCAATTTCATAATGAAAATATACATTTTTTTAGTCTTACAGAATATGGAAATAATGTAAATGTGATTAGCATTGCAATTTTGAAAATAACCGTTTTAAAGTATATTTAAATAATTAAGAACAGAGTTAAAATGAGAGTAAAAGTTCTTAAATTGCATCCCAGGTACATAAATAATGGATATAGCTAAATTGAGCATATTTTGGGCATCATTTACAGTGTGTTCAACTAAGAATGGGGGAACAGTTATGTAAAGATAGATTCCCACAACTATTATTCATTTCAGAAAGGGGCCAGTTGTCTACCCTACATGTATGATGACTTTGGGGAACGCTTTAGATAAGTTTAAGGCCACATTCACAAATTTGTTAAATATATTGTGTGCTACAAAATGGGCGGATGTAGTGAAAGTGGCAGATGGGACAAGAAAGTGGGGTATGCTGGACTGGGAGATCTCCTGTAGAAAGCTCTTTAATATAAATCGCTAGTGGAATTTTACTTTCCATTTATTTTTGTTTGTCGTCTTGGTTAACAAATTAACAAAATCAAAATATCTATGTAATATGTTTATATTTATATGGTTATATTAAAGCTTGTAAGAAACTGTTTTTGAGCTGTAACAATATAGATTAGGATTACTTTGTATAATGAAGTGATTGCTGTAGAAATAAGGAAATTGAATTGGTATTTGGCTGAGGCACATTTTTGAGTTACCAACAATATATATATATATAAATCATTTATACATATGTGATTCTCTAAAGGCTAAGAATGGTCAAAATTTTAAATGAATTTGCAAATAGTTTGTAATTTTTGCTGTAGCCCCTACGGATATATTGAGAGGGTAGCAAAAACCTTTTGGCCTTTTAATCGCAGTCGCCTTCACCTGCTGCCCACATACAAAGTACATACATATGTTTGTTTATATTTGTATACACAAGCAACAAAATACTTTGGAAACAGCTGAAGTCCCTGCAAGCCATCAATCATATAAGGCTTGCCGCAAAATGTTGCTTTCATCTGACTGTTGCCAATGCGAGTATACAAAACTACATATCTACAAATGTACACTGAAAACAAAAACAAAAATGGCACCGATCAAGGCAGCGTACCCAAATGAATTATAAGTTTTCCATCAATTAAGAGTATTAAAAGGATTCTTCGAGTTTTTGGAAAACTCATCTGAAGTTAAGTCTAATTTTTCTGAATTTGTTTGTGGAATGAGTGAGTTCCATTTGAACAAACTCTAATATAATTTACACTGAATTTTTGTGCTGTGCAAAAACTGAAAGCATATATATATATATATATATATATATATATATATGTGTGAATATCGTGAATAACGCTTAAGGGTCGCAGCTGCCATATGGAAATCAAGTTTTGCACTTGACAGCTAACTCAGCTTCGACCGAATACATTACACATTCTGCAGAGAGGCCAGATATCATTTTCTATTTTGATTCTATTGATTTCGTTTTTGTTTTAGAGAAAAGAGAGCGAGAGAGAGAGAGAGAGACAGAGAGATATAGAGATAGAAAGAGATAGAGAGATATAGAGACCCATTGAGCTGACCGGCAGTTTTTTGTTGTATTTCATTTGGCGCCAGGTGAGTGCTGGTTATTACCAAAAAAAATACAAATGCCAATAAAATATACTAATAAAAACGGTGAACAGTGAAATTTAGCTCGTGTAATCAATTGCAGAGTCAGCACTGCAAAGTTTCAGGCCGAAATTGGGGGCAGGGATCAGGGGCAGCACTTGAACACAGCTGTGATTTGAATTTTTAGCTATTCATCTTTATAATTTGTTTCTTTTTACTGGTTATGTTATGGTATGCAAATATGTAAATGGGGGTTTTGTTTAGTGCGTTCAATGGTTTTATAATTGGATAATGTATTATTTGAATTTTAGCTAAATAGACTATTTTTATTGAACATGAAATAGTGATCCGACAACGATTTAAACTCAGAAACGGAAACGAACTTCAAAAATTTGATACAAATCAATCATTGACATTTTTAGATCATATTCGTCCGAAATACGATTGTGTTTGAAAGTTTCAAAGTGATTCTTCATGAATTTTGATTTTGATTATTGTGAGAAACGTTTCCAACAAAAGTACTACTCGAATCGATGCTTAAGCTTCTGGTGTTTTGCTTGCATTGATTTCGTTGGTCACCGTTATAGTTTTGAAAGATGTATCCAATACACAAATATATAATATAGCCAGATTGCAGTTGTGCCAATTGAGAATCGAATTGAAATCATGTTTTTTTTTTGTAATTTTGCATAAATTTTGAAATTTTCTCTTCGTTGTCCTAAAACTGTTTGATTTTTTTTGAGAACGATGGAAATCCGTACATCAAACGTTCCGAACTCCATATTCAATTGTAATACTTACATACAATCTCCTACATGGCAAGGATTTTTCGCACGATTTTCGATAGTGCTGTATATGTATTCAACAAAAAAATTTGCATTGACTAACACTTGATTCATTCATTTATTGACTACACACGCATTGATTGGTGACTGATTGATTTGTGTGTCTGTTGATTGATTGGTGTTTTTTTCTTTTATTTTTCTTGTGAACAAAGAACAGCCCAAATAGGAAATACACAAATTCAAAAACTCACATTGAGGTAAAAAATTGTGAAAAACTATTAGAAATAAATCATAAATTCGAAAAGTATCTGCAAATCTATATGTATGGGCTTTGTTATAAAAGTCGAAAACTGATGTTAAAATGTGTGTTGCAATAGATAGAAGAATGTGCATAGGATGGACGGAGCATTGCATGGGGTCCATTTAAGATAATTGTGTTTTACAAAAAACAAAAACAACAACAAATAAAAATTTCAGCAAAACTGCAAGCTAAGATTTTCGAAAAGATGACAAGAAATCTAATTGAAATTACAACTTTCAAAATCAATTTGAAATGGAAAATTTAAAGTCGAATGATGTTGATGTATTCAATAGATTAAAAGATACATATTCGGAGTTGGACATATGTATGTCTCAAAGGAATGCTCAGCTGCCACATTTGGCTGTAGACCAATCTAATTGAGTTACTATTCAAACTGCTTTGGGAGGGTATGGAAAGTCACCAGGGAGCGGGGGTTGGTGTTCACGTTAGGATGGAAGTTGGGAACCACCAGGGAGGTGCTCTCTGTGTGTGTGTGTGTGTGAAAGCCATCAATCAATAATTTGCATGATTTTAATATGCATAACTATAGTGGCAAAGGGGCTGAAAATGCCAATGCTGGCTACCATTTGGACAGTGAGTGTTCTTGTGGCTGGGGGAGGGGGTGGGTGGCTCTCACGAGAGGTGTACGGAGTGCAGAGGAGGGTGTTGTGTTCTGTTGTGTGAATTGTGGCTGTGGATTGTGGTGCTATGTGCATGAATAAATCAAATTAAATTTCTTTTGCTTAATGCAACCAACAAAAAAAAAACAAAAAAACTACAGATCTAAAAACTACTCACAACAACAACAATAACAACAACAATGATAACAACAATAACAACAACAACCATGTAAAATGTGTGGCTAAGACGCAACAAACAAATACAAACAAAATAAATAAATAGAAGAGGACGAAGAAGATTGACCACAGCCGATAAAATGTACAACATTTTTTCGTGCCGGACAACTTCAGCTACGCCATGTGGCCGGCGGCGCCTCGTGTGGGCGTTGGGGCAAGGGGAGGTGTGGCGATATATTGGCAGCCAAGCAGATTGTTGGCTGTTGAATTTGTCACTGCGTCCTACACTAAAAAAAAAAAGAAACAAAAAACAAAAAACAAAAGGAAGAAAACTATACATAAAATATACATGCGATTTGCAGCTAACAAGTTTGCCTGAGAATCGAGAAACAACATTTGTCTTTGTTTTTCCTGGAAATAATACAAATAATGAAATAGTTTCTCTGAAATGTAGAAAGGCAACTGAATTTTGCTTATTTTTTTCTTCTGTTAAATTTGGAGACATTTTAAGTGGCCCACAATAACAAAAATGAATTTTCTTACAATTTAAGCAATGCATTTGGTTTGGAATATATATATGAATAAGTTCAAGGGCAGCTATATATATTTTTTTTCGACTGCAATGTGACGGCGGGCAGGGGGTGGGCGATGCAAGGGTGTAGAAGGGCGTTAGAAGCGCAGCTTTCTGTGATTCCTTTGGGTGCAAACACAGGCGGATGTGTTAATGGCGGAAACGGAAGTGTGAGCAAATGTGTGCCGTGCGTGTGGAACGTGTCTTTCTGTTTTCGTGTGTGATTCTATATGTGTGTGTGTGTGTGTGTGTGGCATGGTGTGCGGAAGTGTTGCAACAACAATAGCAACAATAGCAGCAACGGCAGTTGAAACAGGAACCACAACCAGGCAAAAACAATCATTCATGCCGCGAGCATCGATATAGAGAGAGACAGAGAGAGTGAGAGTGAGAGAGTGAGAGAGAGAGTGAGAGAGGGAACGAACGAATCATTCATCGACTCATATGTACATATGTACAGAGATTAATCAAGTGCAGTTGGCAACACTGTTCGAGAGTTGGTATGCAAAATGAACGAGACATGTTTTTTGGAACTCAAGGAACAACACTTGGTTCGACTGAACTAGTTCAATTGAACTCGAATGCACAACTCCACAAATGGCGAGACGAACTCAACCAAAGTTAAAATGCAGTCTAGCAAAAGTTGCGAAGCGCATTTTGAAGCTGGAAGGATTGCAATAAATGTCTGGGAATGTGTGTGGTGTGTGTGTGGTGTGTGTGTGCGGGTAGACTACACATACTATGTCGCATACAGAGGTGCATCACAGAACCACAGCATAAATTGCAGCGGAGGATTCTGTTTGTTGCTGCTGATTGTTGTTGCTGCTGCTGCTGTGCTTGTTGCAGTTGTAGTTGCTCAGCGATGTTGTTGCTGTTGTGGTTGCTGTTGTTGTTGTTGTTGTTGATGTTGTTGTGTGTATTGTGTGTGTGTGTGCTGTCGAAGCCCAAAGTCAGCTGTTGTTGTTGCTGCTCTTTGCAATAGCAACAGTTGTTGTAGTGTTCATGTTGTTGTTGTTGTTGTTGGTATTGCTGTTGTTGTTGTTGTTGTTGTTGGTTGTTGTCTAAAACTCTGGCATGCAACATTTTGAAATATTCATCCTCACCAATGGGTCGCCAGGAGCCCCGCCTATACGGCTTCGGTATTTGACCAGTTTCCGCATGATTCGATAGATTCATCACCAGATCCTCGAGCATCTGCGATCGAGTTCTCTCCTGCATCCGGGCGAACTTTGGTGCCGAATACGAGGCACGCTCTCCATTCACAATCTTCGTCAATAGCCACTCGCTAAATAAAGATGCCAAAGATGGGGTGCCGGGGCAGCCGGAGAGGGGGGTCATAAGAAAAGAGATGTGTAATCAATCTCAATTGCAACTTACCGAAACATGGGACCCTTCTCGAACACGGACTGCTCCCACAGATAGGGCTTGTAGGCGCCGACCTCGTCTCGTGTCACGACAGACACCTCGTAGCGTGTCGGCTTGTGTTTAATGCGAGCCGATACACGCACCTACATGTGTAACGGTATACATAATGCGTGTGTATCAACTTCAATATCAAAGCAATCAAATTACAAGATTTCTTTAACAACTGCGAAGTTTCTACTATTGTTATCGAGTTGAAAGCTTAAGTTCAGAATTTTCAAATTGCATTTATAAACTATCTAAAATTATATCTTCAAAAGATTAACGTTTATTAAATAATATAAATAACAAAAAACAACACATCTGGTTTTAGAGAATTTTAGAAAATTTACTTTAACAATAAGCTGAGTTTGACTAATTTCAAAAATTTCGATTATTTATCTTCTGAGTGCAGACAATTCGACTTGGCTGTTGATACTTATCAAGAATATATATGCATATATATAACAACATTCTCAGATTCTGAGTAAAGTTGAGGTTTAACGATGACTTACCAGTATGAAGGTGTGCAGAAAGTGGCTTTTGATGCAGGCTGGACTGAAGCGAGTGTTGTCGGCTTCAAGGAATACCACGCAGACGATATCGTTGCCAATGTGACGTTTGCGTTGCAATTTCTGGGGATCGTGCTTCTCATATGGCAGCAGCGTGGACACATGGAACATGATCTCAATGTTGCGCCAGTTTGTATAAACGGAGAATAGACCTAAAATAGATTTGGTGCATAAATGTTATTCGATATATGACTAAAAATATATGTAGATCTGGATTTAGGTATATATATATGTATATATGTAGATCCACGTACCGGTTAGGTCGTGCACCGTGTCAAGGCCACCTTTGTATTTATCGAATCCGCGTAGCCGTACGCGATCTCCGAGCAGCGTTAGGAACTCATCGAAGAGCGGTGAATTTTCATTATTGTCCAAAATTTGCTCTTCCGAATATTGATCCTCTTTGACAAATATGACGCCGACTTTAAGTTCGGATTTTATGAAAACCTACAAAGTAAGTGTAATCAAAATAATAATCCCAATTGATATAGTAATATATTGTTTATATACCTGATCTAATTTTAATAATTCCTCTGGCGTATCGGGTAGTTGTCCTAATGTTAATGGTGGATTTAAGTTAACTTCTTTGCCTAAAGATCTAACTACTTCCTCACGATTATATCTGCAGATTGAATTTGATATATATATATATATATATATGTATATATAGATAGTAGGCAGGGGTAATATAGATTTGTACCTATCGGCAAATACGCAGGAGGCCGGTATCAGTCCATGTACCGTGTAGGAACCAGCGCGAACCAGAATTCGGAATTGATCGCGTCCATTGAGCGTCTCCTGTTTGATTGATAGGATAACGGGGCCCAGATCCTCATCACTGGTAAAGTAATTCCAATGTTCGGTACCATAGAAATACTTCTCATAGGTCTCCTGCTCCACGGAGATAAGTTCGAAAGCGCCCTGCTGATCCCATTGCTCCTCGATGGTTGTCTTCTTCCTTGGACTCGGAGTCGCCTCCGAATCCTCATCATCCTCATAGAGATCACTGCATTCGCGCTCCAAATACGCATCGCTGGCGCTTCCAGCGCGAATATCCTCATGCTCTGAATCGCTCTCATCCCAGATGGTGTGCGGTGTTTGAAGTGTTATCTTTTGACGCGAGCACTCAATCCAATATCCGGGTGTGGGCATCAAATTATGAGGATATTCCTCACAGAACTCGTCTGCAATAAAATAAAACAAATAAAAACGTATATAAATTATTCAAATGTCTATTTGATATGCACAAGTGCTCAAAAATTATTTGTGCCTCTCTTAAGCTATGCTTTCAACAAGTGAAGTGCCAAGTGGACCACCTCAAGTTGCATGATTCAATTGAGAACACTTCAACACTGCGATTGAACATTTTGGAGACCAGTTGCTTCTATAGTATTACTAATAAAGCATTTAATATATTGATTGCTTGCTGCCAAGCTAAGACAAAACTGCATTTTTAAGCAAAAGAAAAAGAATATTTTTTTTCTAAAAATTATAAGTCTTGCCCTTAATCAACTATCTAGAAAATATGTTTTTTTTTTTTTTTAACTTTTTAATAATCATTTTCTATTTTTAAGAAATGCTAAGTTTCATTTAACACAAAATAATTTCTTAAATTTTACTGAATCAAATTAATTACATGAAAGATTTTGTATATGTGAAATCTTAAAATAAAAATGTTTAATTAAATATATTGTTTTTTATTCGACAAAACCGCATTTCTTATTTATATATATATACAAATGTACTTTCGAAATGAAAATTCAAGTCGATTTTTCATTTAAGTGCAATTGAATTGTTGCATCGTTTGCCCGGTAAGGCAATGTCCTTGCATTGATAATCCTTATCGAAATACTTAAGCCATTTATCAGGAATTCCATTCAGCATGAGTTCAGCTACAAAATACATTTTTTGCCAATTGCTTTTGTGGTCTTCCTCAATCTTTTGTATTACAATTTATCAACATAAGCTGAGATTAAACTAGAAAATACCCATTACTAATATTATTTTTGAGTTGCAGTTCAACTACGAGTACTAAATTATATATTATATACTGGAAAGTTGCAGTCATTAACTGTGCAAGCCAGCTTGAGGATGGGTTATAGAATGGTCACTGTGGCTAATATTCTATTCTATTCTAATTGCTGTCTGCTGGTTGCCACATTTTCCACTGTCCATTTCACATTTTGGCAAGTTGTGTTTTGAGTGCCACTTAACAAGCACTCAGCTCTCGGACACATGAGAGTTGAATTGAGTTGTGTTGAGTGATAAAAATAAACCCCCAAAATTTGCCACAAATATACATGCAGCAACAGTATTAACAACAATTGTGAACAATTGTGTGTTGTTTGGGTTTTGTGGTATGTTGCATGATAAATTTTCTCATCTAACTAGTGGTGTTAATAAAATAAATAAGTAAAATAATAGCGCAATTCAATTAAAATGCAAATACCACAATGTGAAAAGGGGGCAAACGCATTGATGCCACACTGGGGCAACAGACAGCAGCATCTGTGCCACAAAAACCATAAATAGCGCCAAGTTTGAAACACAGATTGAGCGTGCAAATTTGATGTGGCATGCGGACCGCGAGTTGCTCAATAATGGGTTCGTCCCAACTGGCATGCTGCATGATGAAGACTGAAAGACGTTGATAGACAAGCGAACCCTGACCCCTGACACCTGACCCATGCCACGTCGCTCGTCGCTCGCTGTGTGGCAGGCTGAGCATAATGAGTGTGTGTGTGTGTGTGCGAGGCAGAAAAGTTGGCAATAAAATGCTATGCGGCTGCCAACTGTGATCTAATTAAGGTCCATGTTTGCCGCAACCATGTAGCATGTAGCATATACATACATACATGGTTGTGGCATGTGCAGCAAGTAGCATGTAGCATGTACACTGTGAGCAAAACACTGAGCGACCAGTCGACTGTTCACTGAACTTCACATACAATTCGATTACAAAGTTAACTCTTTATCTAAAATTGGTAATTAAAATAAAAATCGATCTTAATTGAATTCGGATAACACTTGCACTTAATTTGCACTGGTATTTTTCTTGCAGTGTAGCTGTGTTATGTCTATGTCTCTATTGTTGCAGCAATTTACACAGCTGCTGCTGGAGTTGTCTTTTCTATCGACACGAGGCAAAAACCAAATGATTTTTAGTAATTGAGAATAATTGACTTCTTTTCGAATCTAGCCTTGATCAAACAGACAGACATATATATCATATATATATATATATATCGATTATATATGAACAGTACTGTTGTAATGTGTTGGCACTTTGTGGCACGTTGGAATCCGACACGGGCGCATCTCTAATAACGAGTGACGACTATAGTCACATGGAACAATTATGCTCGCAAACACACACACACTGCGGGAGATAACCATTAAGCAACATGTTGGAGCGAGATGTGCTACAGATGCGGATCCGGATGCGAATTACGGAACATGACCTGATTCAAATTTGAATAACTTGCAATGTGCGCCACTAAGTAGGCTATGAATGCTGTTGTCGTTGTTGTTGTTGTTGTTGCGGCTGCTGTTGCCTATTTTGCGGTTGTTCTTCTTGCGTACGTTCCATGCTACATGTGGCAACCAGAAAGTTTTTGACATGCCGAAAGCTGTTTAGAATTAAGTAAGCTAGTCTCAAATAAAGGCACGATATTGTCGAGATTTAACATAATTATACAGCTGGCACTTTTCAGAGTCAATTTTGGTAAAGCTATTCGTTCATTAATCCCACAACTTTCCAGCCCCATCCACCGAATTAATTTTGTAATGTGCAACTCATTCCATTTTTAAGACCAGTAAGGCTAGCATCATAAGTATTTTAGACTAGTTGAATTTGCCTAGTCCTTAATTCACTAAAAATTCATTTTTTTAACGGTAAATCCATGAAACATTTACGAGGATATAGGAAAGCCTGTCCATAAATTATATATGTTCTTGATCAACATCAACAGCCGAGTAAATCAAGCCATATTCAGCTTAGTGTATCTCTATAAGACTAAAGAAGCTGACAACATTTTTGGTTTTCTCATATAAATTGAAGTTATCTTAAATAAAGACAGAAAGGGAAATCGCAAGATAGATAAATAGAGAGAGCAAGAGAGAGAGAGAGAGAGAGAGAGGGGGCATTTGCACAAGTATAGAAATCCTTGAATTTCCACAGTCTTTCACATTTTGCAAGTAATTCGATATTCGATAATTCGATCCATTTGCCGCACTTCCGCACAGAAGTTGGCGGCATGTTTGAAGTGCAGGCTTCCCTCACTGAGCTGAGCACTTTTGTTTTTTGTTAGTTGTCTGAGGGGTTATCGGTTGGCAATAGGAGTATCTATGTGTTAAGGTCGATATAGGGCAATAGCTACTTACAAATCTCTGCCTTGACATTCCGTTTACCATTCACCATTTGCCTGGCTGTCCACCAGCGTTGACATTCTTTGAGCTGTGTATTTTTGTGTCCTCCCCAGAACCAATAAAGCAATTGGCCATTAAACTATGCCCGCTTGCTTCAGTCATTGCCTGCCCATTATACATATATGTATATATATACATGGGCTTAAGGGTCGTCTGTCAATCAAATGTCATTCCACACAAAAACAAATGACAGAAAAGTGCTTGAAAACACGAATTCCAACTGCAAACGTTGCATGTAAAGTTGATACCAACTTTGCCACAGTCACAGCTTATTTGTTTTATATTCTTTGAATTGGGAAAGACAACATTTTTGGTTAAGACTTGTGTACAAAATGGTTCATCACAAAATTAGTAAAATTTGCATATCTTTAATTTTGTCAAATCAATTCGAAGCGAATGACTTTGGTTATTGTTCAAAATTGTAATAAGACATCTTCTGAGAGTCCACTTTTCCACTCATGTATCTGTGTATATGCATGCAATGTAAATTCAGTTATAAGCCGATTTCTGACGAGCGGAGCAAATGGAGTTTTCCTAGTTCCTGTAGTAATCTGATTGGTAATCCATTGTTGCAAATGTTGCAAAACATTTTTACTAGTTTCTGGCTTACGTCATATTTGACTTCTGAATTGGACTCATGCAGGCTGCAGAGGCTGCCGTGATGAAGAGAAAAAGTGGAATCAAATTTTCCTCAACTGGGGAAGAGCCACTCCTTTTTACCTTCTTTTCTCTTTACAAACTACAAGCAAAGGAACCAAGCTTATGGTTGGAACACTTAGTTTCACAGGCGCATAAGCTGAGCCGATTTTTGGCACAAGTGCACTCAGAAAAAATGTTTGCATAATAGAAAATATTTCGAAAAAATAAAAGAAACACAAAAACATTTTTGGCTTGTCAATTTAGTGCAAGATTTTTGAATACGTCTTTTATATATAGAAAAACTATTTTCAAAAACAAGAAAAGCTTTCAAATTTTTAGAACGACTTTCTAAATATCAGGGCTGCTTTTTCTTTTAGTGTAGATCGGTGTGGGAGTAACTTCAAGTTAACTTGTTTGGTTTCTTCTTAATCGCTTATCGTTAGTGATTGTTCCTTTGACTTGTTTCTAGCTTTTGCCTGATGGTAAATTTGAATTTATAGCCTTCAATTCGGTTGAATTTATATATATATTTTCTTTATATATATATAAAAAAACAATTTCGAGAACCTGGTGCGTAAGTGTTGCACAGTAAAAAAAGAGTTCGAGCACAGTGAAAACATTGGGAAAATTGATTTGCATAGAAAATGGAAACCGTTTTTTTCAACAGGTTTAGTGTGACATTTTCCAATTGAACAGTTAATTCTTCATGGTAAAACAAAATGCAAATTCAAATAAAGTGTACCATGAATTCTACCAACTGAGTTGCAAAATAATTTGTGGCAAATTTTGCGCATAAATCGGGTGTGGGGCAGGGAGGCAGTTAGGGGCAGACAGTTGGTGGCAATCGATTGGAATTGTGCATGTGGTAAGTGAGCAAACTCGCTATCAATTGCTAATTAGGTGGCATGCCCCATGCCGCACTTATTCAACACATGCCACATGTACATGATATGCAATTGTGGCAAGTTATGCATGTCATGCTGCAGGTGACAGGCGTGTGGCAGTACACAATGCTTCTATTTTTAGTTCGATTCCTATTCCAATCGAATTCCCGCAACGCTTATACACTCAGAAAAACCAAATCTATACCGAAAGTAAGCTTCTAAATTTCTGGGTAAATTTTATATATAATTTTTGGATTGTCAATTTTAAGTTTTCGATTTTTTTTTTAAATAGAAATTATTTATTTATAGAAAAACTTTCTAGTTTTCAGGTTGAATTTCATTTTAGTTCGATTTGTTTTTATTCAAGCAGATTTTTTTCTGTGTGTATAAATTGCTGTAGCTTTCGACATTCGTACCCATGCAACACATGCCACACTCTCATGATATACAATTGGGGCAACATGTGTGCGTCCCGATCTAGGTGGCAGGCGACAGGCGACTTCTATTTCTATTCAAATAGAAAACCCCGCGGCGCTTATACGTAATCGGTTGGCACTCTCGCAATTGATTGAATATCTGTGTCTGTTTATGTCCTGGCATTTGAGCTGGCATTTTGAGCAGTGTCATAAGCCTGTTTGGAGCATCACCGATTTCCATCTATTTTTGATTCTGGGCAAGCAATTGGCCAGCTAAAATACAAAATTTCCAATTTATAATTGGCGCTTGTTGCGAATAAAAGCTTGGATTTCCAGATTTCCATTTGAAAACTTGATTAACTCGATTCAATTGGATTGATTGATTGAACTTCTTTCTTTCTGTTGGGTCTTGGCACATTTCACTTTTGTTTAAACAAGAAATTTGGATTTTTTATTGATTTTTGCATATTTCATAAATTTCACTCAATGGCTATTGGAAACAGAGTCTTGTGCAAATGTGAGGGAAACACGTGCTGAGAGCTGAGGCTATGAATATTTATGGTTCATAATGTGAGAGAGAGAGAGAGAGAGAGAGAGGGGGTGGCAGGTGGCAGGAGAGAGAGGGTTCTCAGGTACTTTCGCGATATACGTTTTCCGATATGCAATTCGTTCATTTATTCGCTTAAGCGTTCAGTTTCAGAGGGATTTGCAGTTGCACAATGAGAGTGAAGCACAAAACAAAACAGTTGGTCTGCTACATGTGGCATGTGGCAAATGGCCAGTGGATTGTATGTGTATGCAAGTGCGTCCATATCAGCAGTTGTGGGGCATTAACTGTCCTGCGGTGGCAATAATGCTTATGTTGTCGGTTTGATAGTCGGCCACTCAACACATAGCGAATAACAACAACAACACACAGCAACAATAAGTGTCAAGAAACAACAACAACAACAATCCAGCAGTTTCATTTGATGATCTTGTTGCAGGTGCAACACAAAGCCAGCTAACTACAAAGGCGAGACAAGCAAGAATGCTTTGGTCGAGAGAGCTCGACTTAAAGATACCCTAAACTCAACACAAGCAAGATATATCTTTGAAATTGTGGCTTTATTTTTTATAGATATTGTGTAAAAGGAAGTTTTTATTGTTAAAACTTGATCGACTATGTCGAAAATGCTTTTGTACCATTTTATTGTTGCACTTATCAATGGATTTAATGTGAATCTTGTTGGGTGATATCTATCTATCTCTCTCTCTCTCTCTCTCTTTCTATCTCTTTCTTTGTATCTGTCTTAAATCTGCTTTGATATAAATTGAAACTCATTTGTATTTTTGTGGCAGTCAATAGATAGATAACTAGATTTAATAACGCATTTGAATTTGATTTTGTTTTTGATTCGGAATCAGACTAACATAAAAAGTTACCAAAAAAGTTATTCAGCATATTTTTTGTTATTTCAATTTGAATATAGTAAAGAAACTAGAGTGTATATAAATTGTTTTTCTGATTTTAGTTTTTCCATTTTGTATTTGCTTTAATTTGATTTGATTTTTTCGGTCTGGAATTGTGTATCGCAGCGAGGCCATCAAATTTGTTCAATGCTCGAAAATTAAGTGCCACAATCCTTGTCATTGTCATTGTCATTGGAGGGTGGGTGAAAGTAGGACGAGGAGGAGGTGGGGAAATCTGCCCACAAGCCCCCCCCCCCCCCCCCCGCCCAACGGCCTGTGACAAGTCAAGGAGCACATTTGACTTTTGTTATCTTTTCTTTCTATTTGAATTTGTTGCGCATCGTTTCGTATTTCCTTTCTTTTTTCGCTCCTGTTTTCTTTTTATGTTGTTGCTGTTGTTGCAGTTGTTGTTGTTGTTGTGGGGATGGGGGCGTGATTTTTAACGCGTTTTTTGTTGGTTGTTTTTGTTGCCACTTCAGACAAACCATCCGTGCCTCTAGCCCCATCCATCCATCCACCCATCCATCCATACATATATCTGCCATTTGGTTTATTTGTTCTCTTGATGCTCGTTGAGCCTAAATGGAGAACACTTGAGGCATCATTAATGATGTCAATGCCGTCAATAAGGTCAGCAAATAAACATTATAAACATTTTGAATGGAAAGTGCTCACAGTACGGTCAACATTGTGCTTCAACCAAACCAAAAAACGAAAAATTTACTTTTCTGTCTTTTCTATTTCCGGGTTTATTTGCATTTGATGATGGTCGATTGCTAATTGCCTGGCCAAGCAGTGGAATTCAGGTTTAATGGACATTGGCTTCAAGTAGCAATTGCTTCGCTTTGTTACACTCTGAAAAAAAATCTACCTGATTTGTGGAAAATCAACAATCCAAAAAATATTTCGTAGAATTAATTTCTATTATTCTTGAAAATTGTATATTTTTCCAATTAACTTGGTTATAAGCTATGCACATTTGTTGTAGATGTGAAATCATTAAATAATATAATTAAAAAAAAAAGCTAATAAAAGAATTTTTCAATTCCGCATGGAAAACAACAATGAAAATTAGAAATAAGTTTTAGAATAATACAGCCTGAAATTAAAGCCAAACCCTTCAATTTCAGAAAAAGAAAATGCAGGGCGATCTTTTTCTGAGTGAAGTCTTCCCATTCTCACCAGGAGTCGTCGACCACATTTATGGTATTCGTTCAATACATTCAAGTGAGACAGCAAAAGCTGGCAACATCAACAATAACCAGAAAAATCCATTAAAAAAAGTAGAAAATGTTTGGTTTACAGTTAGCCCAGCTACCAATATGTTTCCAAAATAATTAAGTTCCTTTGGCATTGGGATGTTGTTTATTATATCCAAAAAACGAATCCCTGAAATGTTTGCAGTTGGAGAAAGCACACAGAAACCAAACAATACCCAGAAAAAATTCATCAGAAAATTAGAAAATGTTGGGTTTACAGTTAGCACAACTTCCAATATGTTAAAAAAAAGAAATGTTTACAGTTGGATTATGTATTAAAAAAAAACTTAGATTTGATTGGAATAAAATAAAATACAAGGTAAATTCCATCTTGAGAATTTAGAAAGTTCACCAAGAAGCATCTGTAATTGGATTAATAATCATGAGCCAGTTATTAAGTAAAATTATCACGTTATCAAAGGTAAACTTGTTGTTGTTGTTGTTGTATAACAAATTGTATAATACAAATTATGTCTACTATAAAAGTTGTGTGAAAAGACCCTCGATGACAAAGTTGCACAAAAAAACAACAGCAAAAAATCGAGCAAATTGTAGACAGTTATGGGTCCCAATTCAAAAGGGAAATCGCAAATAAAACGTGACGAGAAAACGTTTTTCAATATTCCAACATCAACGTGACAGAGTTTTTCATAAGAACTGCCTCGAGTGGCTGAGAGCGTGACTACACTCAGAATAATATTGTCATAATCTGACAAGAACTTTAAACCGGTTTCCCAAATTCGACAAAGATCTACCATTTGGGGCTCATTTTACTATATTCCGATAAGTCCATTATTAAGTTTATAGTTTGAGTATTAAAGTGCTTCAAATAACACAAAATCAGCTTGAATTGAGAATTATAGTTCATTAACTGAAACCTTAAACTTTTCTACTTAAAATATTTATATTTTGTTTTTTATTTTTAGAATGAACTTCTGAAATAATGATTTGTACTTTTTAGGGAATGTTCGTGAACGAATTCTACAAAAGTGTTTTCGCTGAGTGATTGTTGTGAATGCGTGAGTGAGTGTATTTGTGTGTGTGTGTGTGTGTGTGTTTGACACTGTGTGCACTAGTACACATCACATTTAGATAATCGCATTAGCAACAGTTCCATCAATGCATTTCATCTCATTTCAATTCACTCCACTTGCTCATTTCAATTCAATTCAATTCAATCCACAGCCGTTTTCTTTTTTCCTTTTTCTTTTTTCACTTTTCACTTTTAAATCTTTCCACTTTGCACACTCTGCATCTCTGTTTGAATTCTCTGCGCTAGATTCACTCTCCTCCGTTGGACGTGTGGCCGTCGCACTCACTGTAAGAAGTAACACCAAGCGAGTAAAATACACGCTTTGATGATTACATATTACAGCGGGCGTGACGTCATTCGTGGCATCTTATGCGTGTATGTGTATGTGTGTGTGTCTCTGTGTGTGTGTGTGTAGAGAGAGTATTGTACCCTCTGTCAGTTGCATTTAAGGAGGCGGCTAACTCCTGGTCTATGCAACTGACAGAAGGTAGTCTACTCTCCATTATTAACCTGATGATAAAGCATAAGGAACTTAAAAGTGAAATTTGCGATTGAAATCAGCGCAAAAGAAATAAAACAGAAAGAAGAAAAATAAGTGAAAAATGCGCTGCTTATCTACGCGTAAGCACGAAGCTTCTTTATTATTCATTTAAAAAAAAGAAATCAACAACAAATGGCAAATTCTCTTGCCCGACTTGCACAATACCCTATAATGATTTGTTCCTTTGACTGAGACGAGCACAAAAAATGTGTTGAGAAATATTCATAAATGACTTGTGTCATTTTCTGTCGACAATTGAACTCCAACCAGACGAGCCTAAATCAAGTGGACTCGTTGTTCTGACGATGTCTAAAACATAAATCTTGTAAACTTCTCTCTTTACACATAGTATACAGAGTTACAAGACAGGAGATTAAAGCACATAAATATCATATAATGCGACAGCGGCCAAAAAAGCATCAAAAGAAATGAGAGCAGAGAAACAAATTTAAAAAAGAGAAGCAGAAATGTAAAATTTGAAATGGATTTCAAGCTGGGAGCTGGGAAACAAGGGGTTAAAGCAGCAACTACGCTCTGAAAGTGCGATGCGATAAGGCAGGTCGAAAAAGCTCGTAGGCCTAACGTAGGCGTAGGGGTAGGGATGGGGTAGTTTGTATAATTGGGGTTGTTGGGGGTGGGGTTAGGGGTTAGGGGTTAGGGGTTGGACTGGACTCTTTAACTGTGCCAGGTCCGGCATGCATTTGCATAAATGTCAACTAATTTTGGTGTGGACGCTGTTTGCGTTTAATCAGAATGATGATAATGCTGACTTACCCTTAAAGCTGTGCTCATATTACCCTTAAAGCTGTGTTTGTGCAACCATTTTCAATACCCAATGGAATTCTATGCTAAGCTGATCAAAATATATATCATTGAAAAGTGCAACACACAATTTCATTGTTGGTACTTGCAATCGAATTTGATCAATGATGTCAAAGGTGTCAAAGTTGCCGACAACTTTAAGGAGCAACAACAGAATGCGAACTTACCTAAACAAAAATAAGCTCAAAGTCTTTTCGCAACTTTCTGACACACACACATCACTATTATTCGAAAAATAAAATATAAAGAAAAGCGAATGAAAATGAAAAGTTAAAGGAAACGTGAACGTGAACGTGAAAGTGAACCTGACGCGCCTCGTCCAAAGTCTTAGCTAGAAAACAATAACAATAACAAAAGCGCCTGCACGTTGCCAAAAGTACTTATTAAAAAACAACAAAAAAACTTAAAAGAGAACCTAAGAAAATGCCAATGCCAGCCAAGTCGATGATTGAATGCTCTAACAGTGATAATAAGTAAATATTTCAAATAAAAAGATATGGCAAATTCTCAAATTAATTTAAACAAAATTCAGTTGAAGTTTAACAAATTCTTTTTGGTTACTGGCAACTTGTACTTCTCATATTATAATGGTATTTTTGAGTTAAGAAGAAGTGGGGAGTTCTAAAATGTATCAAAATTAAGTTCAGTATTTTTTCTTTCTTTTATATATAATATATAATATACATCTTAAATATTCATTAAAGTTGTAGGATAGTTGATATGTTTTGCAGATTTATGTTACGTTATGTGAAAATAAATAAGCACAGCTCTATTGGCATTTGTGTTTAGGGTATGAACCGGAAATAGCAACAACGTACAACAACATTTGAAGGCGCTAACGGAAAATTGGAAATTCATGTTGACAAGTGACGCAACGGCGACGACGACGACGATGACGACAACGAGGACGACGACGACGACGACGACGACGACTTTGCTGCCGGCGCTATGTACGTGATGGCAATTTCAATTTTTGAATTATTCGCCATCAGCGACAACAACAACAACAACAACAACAGCAACAGCAACCACAACAACAAGCGGATAAAAATGATTGAAATATATTTTTTCTTTGGAATGCAACTGCGGACGATGTCTGCAGCGGGAACAACGCGTCGTATACGTAATCAGCAATTAAAGTTTATTGCCTTCAAAGTGTGTTGAACATTGTAAATGCAGAATACTTTATATTCTACACTCAGAAAAACAAAATCGACCTCAAAGCAACCACATTTTTCTTATTTGTAGAGAAAATTACTAAATTTAATATGCTATAATTTATATATATATTTATATATATTGGTTATATTTGCATTTAAATATAATAATAAGGTTAAGTTACCCTTGGCACCGAATGTGGCGAATTTGTACAATTCAGTGCGATTTTTTCCAGAGTATACATACACATACAATATGCATTTTATTCCAGTTCACCACTCCCTCTATTCCTGCTAGCGACTGCATATTTTTGGGTCACCTAATAGGTAGGGTTGCCAGCACCCAGCAAGGCCAAAAAAAATGGTCGCCGCTGCTCTCAATGGCTAATCAACTTGCAAATTGGCCACCAAGCTTTGCTCACCGCAATGTGTTGGAAAGAACGCGTCCATATTCACTATATATATATATATATTGTATATATATATATGTATTTATGTGTATATACCCTATGTGTGACGTGAAGTGTATATAAAGTATTTAGCGGACTTATTCGCCATAACAAGGACAGGACTATTTATTAACTGCGGCATACCCATTCCCTCGATTATTTCAAAATGTGAAATGGAATCATTTATGTTTATGTTTATGTTTATGTCATGTTTATTTTATTTTTCTTGATAACTACTGCCGTTTAACGAAAATCAAAAAAAAAAATACAAATTCAAATAGCTGCTGGTTTTTTCTTTTTGTTTTGCACATTTTGAATGTTCTTGTACATAAACACATATGAAGAATAAATAACTTTTTGAATTACGATTGCAGGAAAATGTTGGTACTGCGTGTCTCCTCGTCGCGTTCATTCTCTCTCTCTCTCTCTCTCCCTCAAGGAAAGCACAATAGTGGGTGTTTTGGATGGGTGTGTGAAGATGTGGCACACATTTCACCACATTTCGAGTAGTCAACGCTGATTGGAATGTATGCAAAGCAAAAAGCTGTAAAATGTTTGCTAAAACGGGCATAAATACATTTACATACACATATCTTTCAGAATATATCTGCAACAGACAAAAGCTGAACTGGTTCGCTTTGGAAAACGGTTATTTAGTGGATGTGATTCGTTCAACAATACCTCAAAACATCCATGACACAATTCCATTTTAAAATTGTATAACAAATAGTTACTGAGATACAAAGCTGAATCACTTTTAGCTAGATTGTAAAGGTTCTACTTCAATAACTGCTGATTCACTTAGGAACCAGTTCACAGGAACTTAAGCAAAATATTTGAATATAAGCATTATAAAATGAGTGAATTAGTAATAACATAGCCCTGGCCCAAGTAAGAAAATATATTGTTTGACCTGATTATAAACCATTTTGAGCTGGCTTTAAAGTTGTCCTAAACTAATCCTGAAATGGAACCTAAAATGTGTTTCAGCATTATAACTCAAAGAAAAAAAAAATGAGTTGAAATTCCTTTAGCACGTAGAACTTACAAACTTAGTTTAGCTCTTAATCAAAATAAACTATATATTTTATTTCGTTACACTTGGACGGTCTCTAAGGCAGACTTGATCTGATTTAGAAACTTTATAACACAAGCCATTACCATTACTTTAGTTCATATATCACAGAATTTCAGCAAACATAACTTAAATAGTCATTGAGATATGAAGTCGACAAAAGACGTTGAAAACATTTCACACAAACTTGGCTAAAAGTTTAAGGGCTTATTTAAGATATAAAATATATATATATATATATGTATTTAGACCTACATACATATTATGTGCGTATGGTCTGAACAGTCGTCAATATGTCAGCATCGTAATTTAGAACTTGTCAAGAGTGCAAAAGTTTTTATTCCGGTTCGTTTAAGAAATTGAGAAAATGCGACAACTTTTTGTCACTTTGTAGAAATAATTTGTGGGGATGTGGGGAATTTGTGAAGGATGGGTGTGGTGAATGGGAGGGAGGGGGTGTGGGTGTTTGGAATAATCACTTTGGGGATACATAATGTCAACATACATATTTAATACCTCTGCTGTACCTGCTAGCTGGCGACTTAAGATTTTGCTCAATTTGCCAATGCGCGACAAATCGCATAAGCCTTGCCTTGTCAACTCTCGCAGCCGCAAATAAGTCAGGGGAAGAGTTTTCCAGGGGCTCTTCTGGGAGGGGGGGCGGTCGGAAAAACTTTGTGGCTGGCAGCTGTTGTGGGCGTTCTTGCGGCTTTTGCTTTCTGCTCCATGTAATGAAGTGCTAAATTATGCTAAGTGTGTGCGCCAAAATGTGATTTCGACTCGAAAATGAGCGAACTACACACTCAAAAAAATAATAAAATAAAAAACCGGAAATGAACAAAATCGCCCTAAAATTAAAGTCACCCTGAAAACTAAAAAGTCTAAGTTTATCTTGTCTTAGAAATAATTTTGAAAAATGTGGAATCTTTTTCTAAAAATATTTTCTATAATTATGAAATACGTTTCTAAAAAGTAGAAATGTTAAACCTGATTCTGAGAGAGTGATATTTTCTGAAATGCAGAAACAACTAACGAAATTTACTGATCCGGCTTTTATATTAGAATGTAGTCTGTCGTCTGCCTTAAGGGCCGATAACTCCCTTAATTCTAATTCAAATAATAATAATATCTTCGAAGTTAGAAATGTTTTGTTTAATTTTAGAAAATTGTAGCCCTTAATTAATTAAATAAATTAATAAGAGAAACCCTGACTTTTGAAATATACTTTCTGAATAATACAGTGAGTTACACTTGACTCAATTTTAAAATTCAAGGCTATGTTTTCTTCCTGCGATGGAGGGGGTGCTAGAGAATGCTGCAGTGGGTTGAAGTCAAGGGTAAATCAATATGTTTGTGCTGCAGTGCATCCACAGCAACGCGGCTTAATAATGCATAGGCCCATTAAATGTTTGCCGAGTAAAGCAAATTACTTTCGACTAAATTGACTTTGATGGGCGTCGCTAGTTATAGGTGGGGTGTGCAAAAACCTGAGGGAAGGTTGATGGTGGGGTGGAGGGAGGGTGGAGGGGGGTGTTGTATTGTAAGGCGGAGGTGTCGATTTTAATAGCGTACTCTAAAGTACATTTTGCGTGCGTCACAGCAGTGACAGCAGCAACAACAATTTAATATTTTCCACAGCTAAAAGCCCAGGGTCAACAATAACTGCTATCCAGCACCCCTCCTCCCCCGAATCCATCTTTGGTGCCCACACAATGTCGCCTAAATGTATGCAAAGTGAACTAGAAAGCAGGCTGCAGCCGGAAATTGGTTACTTCCGTCGCTGAGCCGACTGTCGACTCGCCTTCACCTTCCACCTTCCCCCAATCTACCTTCAAACCGCATCACAACATCCCTTTTGGAAAAATGTGCTTCCCTTTCGAATGATGTCTGACACACAACAGAGACAGAGTAGGTCTAGCATGTGTGTGCGAGTACACTGAGAGAAAAGCGTGTATCTTAAGGTTACTTGTGAAGTTCCAGTTCGGAAAATTTCAATTAGAGATGTTTGACTGTGGTCCAAGCACTGCCAAGTAAGGCAGTCTAAAACAATTAAAAACCAATTCATAAAGAACTTTTACATTTTACTACTTGATTGGTATTATTATTATTATTATTACTATTAGTTATTGTGTACACTCAGATAATAAATTGCTAGTTTTCAGGGCGATTTTCTAAAATGTATAATATATTATTAATACTATAAATAGCAATAGCAATAATTAGGCTCTATTGTTTATCTAAATGAAAACGTTTGCTCATTGATATTTCGCTCAGTGTATGAGTAGGCTGGGCCTAGGCTGGCCTAACGGCAAAATGGGATTTTCACTTATGCTTGGCTCTGGCCGGGACTAACTGAATGAAAGCGAAACTTTAATTGAAACGAACATTTGGTTCGGGCGCTTCTCTATTTTTTCTTCTTCTTTGATTTAGTGATTGATTATGTCTTGTTTGTGGCTAGGATATATACACACACACACATACACACACAGACAGATAGACAGACAGACAGGGAGACAAGCGGAGGCACACGGCACATATTTGTTGCCCCTGTTGCTGTTCTTGTTGCCCATCAATGCATATGAAAAATTGACTAACGGACTAACTGAGTGGTATATGGGCATAGGTAGATGTCAGGTGGTGGTGCGAGTGGGGTCTTGGGCGCCATCTTTGACAATGGCCTCCAATGTCTACAATTCATTCAGGCCTCAAATACTTACCACAAAAGAGAAAACGAGACGAGCGCGAAATCGAATCAATAATTTAATGCAGGTGACGCGTCAAGAGACAAAGCACATAACCCCCCACACACACCCACCCACCCACTCACACACCCTCACTCACTGTCATCCCTCCTTTGGAGTCACTAACCATCCTGACGTCCCCCGCCCTCCCGTTTGACTTGGCTTGAATTGGTTGTTTCTTTTGTCATTGTCGCCATCCTTAATAATAATGTGGGGCAATGTGTTTTTGGGGCCTTGTTCCCAGCTTGTTTGGGGAGACCCTTGAAAATGTGTTGTTCTTCAGACGGGGGGAGTGGGGAATGGAATGGCCATAGACGGAGTATAGTTGGGGAAAGACAAAGTCTAATTAAACTTACTCAGCTGGTTAGACATTTTAGCTAATTTGTTAAATATAAGTGCATACAAATGGAGATACACAGTAATTTTCTTGTGTGTTCCACTTCCATTTGGTTCCATCCCTTATTTTCGTATACTTCTTATTTACATGCTGTTTCAATTCCATTTCGTTTCTATTCTTCAAATCGTTAAACTGAATTAGATTCAAAAGGAAAAGTTTTTTCTTCGTATTTTATTCGAATATTTTGTACGATCTATTAAAGGATTTAATTTTATATCTTCTTTATTATGATCTATGCATATCTGGCTCTCACAGCTCCATTTATTGAAGATCTTAAGATCTTGGCATGGTTCGACTACTGGGCTGGTCGCTGCCCCTACTTAAATGTTCACTTAAAAAATGTTATAAAAACTAGAAAGGTTTTTTTTTTATAAATATTTTCTATTATTAAGAAAGAAAATTTCTAAAAAGTTGAAATGCAAATAATTTTTCGAAAAAAAAAATTTTTTCTAAAATGCAGAAAACATTAATGAAATTCACATTCAGAAATTTCGATTATCTTATAATAAATAATTGTTTGCTTAAATATCATAGTTTAATTTTGTAAAAAAAATGTACAATCCAATTGCATTGTAATTGTTGGATTACACATATTTTTCTCACAGTGTACACAAATTTTTTATGAAATATATCTGTATCTTATCTAACGAGTATTTGTGTATATGTGTCACCATTTTATTGATTTCATTTTAATTGCGTGTGCTTTTAATAGTCAAGAGCTGCTTGTGTGTGTGTGTGTGTGTATGTGTGTGCCACTGCAGTGTTTTACGTTCTAGGTGCTACGTGCTGCATTATCGAACTCAACTCACGCAACTTGCCCCGCGGCGTGTCAAAGTTGTTACCTATGTACATACATATGTATATAGAGGTAGAAGAGCGGCCACTGTTTCTGTCATGTCAGCAGCATAATAATTGGAAAAACACACACACTCACATACACGCCCATTTTCAGATAAGAAAGCTAAGAAAAACAATTACAGCAAACTCAAATAGATAGAGCGAGAGAGAGAGAGAGACAGAGTGAGCGAGCGAGAGAGGGAACAGATAGAAAGAATCATAAACATTTTGTATGTTATAAATTGTGCTTTCTTGCTTTTTATGCTCCAGCGAAAAGTACTTTGCAACTTTGTCGTAAAGTGTGTGTATATTATATAGTGTTTTAATCTGGCCGATTTCGAAATAAAAGCGTATTAAAGCCGCTAAGAATGTTCAAGTTGCGACAGCTCGCCTAGCAGATACCCACAATCCAAATCATTGACTATCCATATTCAAAATAACACATAAATATATATATATATATATACATATGTCTATGTATGTGTGTGCTTTGAGAAAGGAGAGCGAGTATGACAGACAGAAATGGAGATGATTCGTATTATATTGCAATTATGCAATTTTGCATGTATATTTTATAATTGAGGCATTGAGGCCTGTGGCTCAACTGCAAATGTGTTCAATTTAATGAACACTTCACCTAAATGTTAGTTTTGAATTTGATATTTAATTAAATTTAATGGAAACGTATCAAAATACAATCCTGGCACATATTCACATATTTCATATTCACATTATTATTTGAATTATTTGAAAAGAGTTTAATGGCTAACTGAATTGAAAATAATTGCAAGCTAATAAATGAATATTAAAGCTTGTCGAAACAATATGAAAAGCATTGTTCAAATAAAAGTTGTAAGTTGAGATAAACAAATGGATAATGAACAAAATTTAATCAGAATTGTAAATTCCGAAATAATTTATTTGCTCAACTTTATGATTTTTGTTGTTTGAATAAGGAATTCTGAGAATCACTTTAAAACATTAAACAATCATACTCATACTTTGTTTGCAGTTTCATTTGACTTAATGAATTTGCCTTTATTAATCTGAACTAGCATCATTATGACTTGAATTTGAAGAAAATGCTGAAAATGTTTGGTAAGTTGGAAAAGCGGGGGAAGTGCAATCAATATGATAAAATGCAATTGAAACTTCGACTTGGCATTGCCCTGAGCTATGCAGACAAAGGCGACCAATTAATTAATTGGCAGTAAAGCCCACAGACCATAAATGAATATGAAAACTCGAACTGGGGGCGAAAATGCTGTGGGCGCAATATTAAAATCATTTTTCATACAAATGGCGCGCTTTGTGTCGCAAATAATGAGACAAAATGCGTGCCAGCATATATTAAAATATTAAAATAGCTGCTGCAATAGCAACAGGAGAATGGTGTGGGGCAGGGGCATAAGGGGCACAGTGGCAGGTAGCAAAAGAAACGTCGCTTACAAATAGAATTCACAGCTGACAAATGGATGGACGCGACAGCCAAATTATTTATATATATATGTATATATATATATATAGATATATATATATACATTCTTTGCTGCGTCTTTGAGATACTCTGCTGAAGATTTGAGGCACGCACCTTGAATCCGGCAAGCTTATACAAATACTAACTGTCTATTCAACCTTTATATATATAATAGTTATGTAACCAATTAATAACCTTTTGGGGACTGAAGTATATCATAACTTTTGTGACTATTTCCTTTAGAATACATATCAATAAGCTTCTTTCTGCATCAATTTTTAAAATATTGCATCATTTTCATAAAGTTTTTAGTTTCAATGTAATATAATTTTTCCACCAAAGTTAATTGAATTTTAGTCACAAAACTAAACAAGTTTTTAATATTATAAAATGACAATTTCAAATATCAATAATATATTGTAAATAAATATTTTGATGGTTGCCAGCAAAGATCGCGGAAAGTGTAATTAAGCTCAAATACATGAAGAGAAAAGTATGCAAGGGTATTTAATAAGCGACATTCCAAAATTTTGCTGATTTCTATCTGATTTTTTCGGGCATATTTAAAAAAAAATAAAATTGTTTTTTTTTTTTTTTTGGCGTGCTGAAATGCTTGTGTCTGCTTTTGAATTTATTATAGCGAAATGACAGCGGGCGTGGCATGGAAACAATTGCTAAATGGCAAAGTGACAGGCTCGAGGATGGATGTGGGAGTGGAAGCAGTGTTGGTGGGGCAGCAGTAGGGAGGTAAGGCAAACGCCAGAAGGTAGCTGCTTGACGCAAAATGTTTGCCAGCGATTATTTAGCTAATAATGCATATTAAAATGTAAATGCTTTCGCATCGACAGAGCAGAGAAAGGGAGTGAGGGGCACAGGTTGGGGGAGGGGATGAGTGAGTAGTGTGTGAAAACAAAATTCATCATAAAATCTTTCAGGGAATCCATTAATAAAATCAGACCAAGATCATAATTTTTGTATTTGAGTTTGCAATCATTTTGCTTCATTTCCCAATTCACTATATTGTATATTAGCTAATTTATTTGCTATTATGCATTTTTTTTCGGTGTAGATTGAGCTGCATTTGCCAGCTATTTGCCTGGCTTAAATCGGCTTGTGTGTCTTGCTGCTCTCTGCTCTTTATAGTGGCACACACTAGATCCTTAGGTTATTGCCGCTCTCTCTGCCTAGCTGGCAAGTCACGCGCCTATTTCGCCATCTTATATATGTATTTATCTTATACATATATGTATAAGTGTTAGCTGGAATGAAGGGGGGGCCGCTGTCTTTCTGAACTTGGACTGTATGCGATTTCCGATTTGGCTTCTCTCTTCTTTTTTTTGGTCGCTTCCCGTATAGAATTTCATAAATTTAATTGTCACGTACACACACTCACACTCACACACACATACTTGCTAGGGTGTGGGCCCATAATACGTGTTTATAACTGTTGGCCCGCGATTGGGCCGTAAACGTGCTATGGCCTTTTACCCCTCTTACCGCCCGCCCCACAACAGAATGTGCGTTTATATAGATCGGCATCAGCGAAATGATTTATTTACTGTATAATTTCATCTATTTTATGTGCTCAACCAATTTTCCTTGTTTGTTGGCCCAAAAATTTGTCTTTACGCCAATGCCTTATGGGGCCAACAACAATAAAAGGCTTCATAGAACACTTTAAAGTCTTTAGACTTAATGCCTCACATATGCAAAAGTGCTGCAATGCTTCGGAAACGAATTTAGCAGTGAAATTGAAAAGCTGCCAGAAATAGAAACCAAGAACCGAAGTCCATCTTCCCGCATTCAGCAAAACCAAATTGCCAAGTTTCCGTCCGGATATCTTGGTAAGCAAAAAGTTGTTCATACATCAACTAATCTTTGACCTGGGCATGGGGTCGACGCTACCGTCTTCTTCTTCTTGCTTTAACACAAAAATAAAAATACCCTTTGTGTATATGGGTGTAATAAAAATGCTACCCAACAAAAAAAAGAAGAAGAAAATACAAATCGCATTTAGAGATGGCTCAACATATTCCACAGCCCAAAACTGAGCCAAAACTTAAACAATTCTCAAAGCTAGACTTTTTTCATCAAGTTCAATAAAGGAATAAAAAAGATAAAATGTGGAAATACGATTTATTGTACAAATTCATGCTTAAGCTTGCGCCATCAAGGGGTGGTCAGATAGAGAGAGAGAGAGAGAGCGAGATACTGAGCTGGCTTGTGTGTGTGAGAGAAAGAGAGAGAGAGGGAGAGAGGGAGAGCTTGGGGGTTGAATAGGTTATTATGCTAGCTGTGCCAAAGTCAAGTGAATGATTCACTTTCATTTCATTTTTGTCGACAATGCAGTTGTACTTGTGCGAGTGTGTGTGTGTGTGTGTGAGTGTGTGTGTGTGTATGTATGTGTGCATTATTCTCACCATGCGTGTCTTCTAAAATATCTCTTGGACGCTAAGCAGCACTTGCACTTGAAACGGACACGCATAAAATAACTTTACACAAGCGCACTTAACGCCCCTTCCCTTTTTTTTTGGCGGAATGTTAGCGATAACGATGGCGAAAATAGAGAGAGAGAGGGGGAGAGAAAGACAGAGATGTGTAAGAAATGACAATGACACGAGTTGAATGTGAACACTTAAGCCAACAGCGAACAAGCGAAGCGAGAAGACGAAAAACTATATAAGATACTTGTCTCAGCTTATCTAGAAAGCAAACTCTAGAAAGAGAAAGGTAGAGAGAGAGAGAGAGAGAGAGGGACTGAGCATACAGAACTGAGCATAACAATGACACAAGCTGAAAGTGTACACTTGAACCAAGCGAAGAGAAAGCAATCTTGTTAAGCATGGCGCGTATTTGAATATAAAGCATTTTAAATAAAGCAGATGCATTTTGAATATTCTTCAATACTTGAATGCGTATTTCCATTTCTATTTCATGTTGAGACAGATTTCCGACAGATCCTTCAATAAAATAAAATAATTAATATATAAGTTATTTTTTTTTTTGAAGCCAACATAAATAAAATTTAAGGCATCTTTTGTTGTATTGTTTTCAGGCATTATTTTTTGGAATTTATAGGCATTATCAGGCTAATAAAAGAATATATTTATTTACAAATACACACAGAGAAATTAATGAGGCTTAAGCAGCTTATCAACTGCATATACAAAATTGTTGTCAAATTAATTGAAATATTTTTTTTATGAGTTTTGTTCGTTTGATCCAAGAATCATTCAAGCGACTGTTGCTTACTCTCTCTTTCTCTCTCTCTCTCTCTCTCTCTATCTCTTTCTCTCTCGGAAAAGGCATATTTCGTATGAGAATACGTAATTAAAATGAATAGAAAAGGAATTGTGCTTGGTGGAAGGGGGGTGCCAGACCAAAAAGTTTCGTTATAAAAAAATCCAGTTAATAAACTTCTGGAAGCCAGTTGGCAGTCGATACGCACACACGCAAATTTACACACACACACACACACGCTCACACACATGAAGGTTATTAAAAAAAAACAGCTGCAAAAATGAGCAAGAGATATTTAGCAAAAGGCAAAAAATATATTGCAATGCATACCCTGTGAGCAGCCAAGCTGTGCACAATGGGTAGCATGTGCTATGCTATAAATATATTTTATATATTCACTCTATATATTCGCGTAGGGTATCTGTGCGTCTGGCGTACACTTTATCTTTGACATAATTAACATTTTCTCTGCTTTAAGCCTTTTAATTAAATGAGCTGCACACATTTTTTTAATATTGAGCGAAATGAACTCAAAATATATGTCAAATATGGCTCTGCTATCTTTATCTCATGCAATATCTGCCTAACTCTCTCTCTCTCTCTCTCTCTCTCTCAATGTCTTTGTCTCCATTTGTGTGTGTGCGAAATATGTTTGAACAACTTTATTGTGGAAAATGCCAAACATTCTCTCCAACTTGTGCGACTTGCAAACGCGTTTCGATGTCTGTTCCATTCTTCAATGTGTGTGTGTGTGTGTGTATGTGTGTGTATATATGTGTGTGTGTGTGTGTGCGTGTAGATTACTAGGCGCGCAAATCTCATTTGAATTATAATGATGGCGCCGGCAGCTTCACATTCGCATTCGCATTCACACACAGACACGCACACACACGCCTTTTATGCTATCATATGCCTGAGTATTGGATTACAATTGTGCTGACAACGAACTGCAAATACTCTTTCCAAGCGATACATAAAAAAAGGAAAACATAAATAACTTGGGCTATATTCTACATAGAAACGGGCAGTTAAGCCGGAAACAATCCGCGAACCGTTTAACGAAATTTAAAGTTTGAAATTTAGAAACAAAATCGAAGCTGAAATTAAAAGTTTTTTTTTATTTACTTTTCAAAAAGTTTCTATCTTGCACAGGTATGAAAAGTAGAACACAACTAAATGCCGAACCATCTTCATTCATCTCCCCCAGTTTCGGTTTGACAGCCTAACATTTAAAAATAATAATAATCATTGACAAAATTTAATTCGTATTTCTATTTGTCAGTTGGACAATTTTTGTATTTTTACATAATTTTAACAGTATTAAAAATAGAAGATTTTTTTTTATTATATTTGAATTATATGTAAATTTGACAACTTTTAAACGTTGGGAATGCTGACATCTTATTCAAACTGGCGTTGCCATAGCAGTTGACAATAAAAGCGTATTTAATGTCAGTAATTGGACATATTTTTGAAACGCCTGTTGCCAAGTGCGATATAAAACACACATTACTTGGGCAGACGTGATTGTACATATAGGGTATAGGGCTATAAGAGAGCATATACTGCATATGCGAAGGGTAAAATAGACGTTTGCCTGGTACACTACGAAAAAAAATCGGCCTACATTTTAGAAATTCGTCGCACATTTGTAAATTTGAAGGATGTGACGCTCTTGATTTTTTCTTTATTATCTTTTCTGTTACTTATATTTAACATTTCACATATTTTACATACAAAATTAATATACACAATTTATGAAACCCAATTTGAAAAACTTTGCATTTGCGAGTAGAATGACTACCTACTGAGCTACTCAGCCTACTCAGAACTAATTTCGATACGATTAGCTGAATTTCAGAAATTAATTTTTTCTTAGAATGCGTGTTTAGAAATGAATTTTTTAATCTCATATTTTTGGGTTTGCCAGCCTTTCTAATTTAAAGGAAAATGTTTTCTTAGTTTTTTTTTCTGAGTGTAGGCTGGTGGGCTTTCTGGGCGGTTGGGGTTTTTGGGGGTGTGGGGGAGATGTTGTGCAAAAGTGCTGCCTTGCTTCATTTTTTTGTTTTGTGTAGGCCATATTTGGCCGTGGGTCTGTGACTCTGGTTCTGCTTTCGCTGCAAGGCACAATTTGGCCTTTTGCAACGTGGGGTGAAATGGGCAAAAAGAAAGAAAAGTGAGTACACATACCTGAGCAAGCCTGCGGCGGCAATGGAAATATTAGCGTCGTTGAGCTCTTGCGTCTCGCGACCGCACAGCCCAGAGATTGAGGCTTGAAGCTCCGCAGCTGTTGCATAAAATCGGAGCATTCCATTAGCGCCACGTCCGCGAAATGCAAATCGCACAGTATTTGGTTCTATGTGGAGCAAAGAAGAAAAAACCAACAGAGAGAGAGAGAGAGAGAGAGGAAGAGAAAGATATGAGACATTTAGTGGGGGAGGAGGAGGGGTGAGTGTGATATGTGTGTGCTTGTTTGTGTGTGTTGCTTTTATAAGAGCTGTGTAAATGATTTATTTTGGCGAGTTAAGCAACTTGCCAACTGCCAACAGCCGACTGCCGACTGCGAACTGCCAGAGTTGGCAACAGGCCAAATGTAGGCCGCACTCAAAAGTATGCAACAGTTTTCTGTTTACTTGCCACAGTTAGCTGCTGTGCCGTGCTCTTGCTGGAATTTGTGGCTTGCGGCCTGTCAGCTGTAGCTGCAACCATCAACGTAATTGACTTTATCAATATTGCATTACATGTGCATTTTCACTTTTCATGTGTAATGAGTTCATTTCATCGAAATGAGCAAATGCATTCCAAATGAGCCATCAACCAAAAGATGTGAGTGTGTGCAGCTGTTGTGTGTGTGTGTGTGCAAGTATGTGTGTGTGTGTGTGTGTGTATGCACATACCTTGAATCTCCTAGCACGCTTTTGATTCGGACCCGTCAAGTTAAGCCCACACGAATTGCATCGTAGACATTCCTCGTGGTAATGGTTATTATCATAAAGTGGAGACGGCTCTGCAAATATAAGAATAAATTAAAAATATATATTTATATTCGTATTTGAAATAACTTCAGTTCCAGGATAGCTTAGGTGTATCAAAAAAAAGATATAGTAACGATCGAGTTCATGAATCAAGACGATACACATGTCTTTATGTTCAAATATTTTTTTTTTAAATCACTAATGAAATATGTACACTCAGAAAAAATAAAAATAAAATAATAAAATTGTCTCATTTTCAGGTTTCAGTTTCTTTTTATATGTGCAGTAAAATTCATAATTTTTTGAGTTTGAAAAACCTTGAAATTGTGCTATATTTAGAAATGATATTTTCTAACAATCAGGATTTGCATTTCTACTCATTAGAAATGCATTTCTTATTAAATGAAAATGTATCTAACAAATAGATAACTCAATTTAATGCATATGCAATTGCTCATATAATTTGCATTCAATTTAAGCACACACACACACACACACACACACACACACAAGAGCAGAGCAATATGCACATTGTGATCGAAGGATGGTGGCAGGCAGCCTGTCAAGCATATCTTGAGTATTGGCGTCACGGGAAGGGAAGGTGTATTTGTGTCGCAGCTACAACATGCTCATTAATTTGCATAATGTCAATTGATAGGGTGGCAATCATGTAGATGCAAGGGTAGCCGGAGTGGTATCATAAGAGGGGGAGGGTTGCTGAGCGGTGGCAGTGGTAGGTGCTGTTTACAAGAGACAACACCAATTGTCGACAGTTGTGGAGCGACTCAATTACAAGCGGAAATGAGTTTCTAATACAAGCAGAGAGAGAGAGAGAGAGAAAGAGGGAGAGAGAGGGAGGGAGAGAGAGGGAGAGAGTTAGAGAGTAGTCAACTGAGAGGGCCAGAAAAAGCGCACAAAATATGCTTGAGTTGATGAATGGGCTGCTTGATTGGTTTTAGCTCATAGGTTACCATAACAGCTATCCATACACTGAGAATAACAAGAGTAGCCAACAATTTAAAATTTAATTTTGAAAAAAAATGAAACATCAAGAAAAATCCGATTGCAATCATTCCTTCAGGGCGGAGTTAAAATCGACTGATTGTTCCTACGACTAATATATGTGACATACTTTGATGAGGACAACTTTATGTCCGAGTGTGAGGAGCATTATAGAAAGCACAACTTTTGAATTTGATGCGGATAATTTGATAAACAAAAATGTTGTCAAAATACACTTTAAAAGGTTTAAAAAAAACATGAAATTTTCAAAGTAAACGTTTGCTTTTCATCGAGAAAAAACATGATATTTTCAAGAAATATATTACTAAAATATACAGTTGCTAAGAAACGTATTTTACAATTTTAGGCACATATTTAGTTTAATTAATTTTTTTTAATGATTTTTTTTTTTTTTTTAAGATTTATAGCCTTTTTCAAGTTGCACTTTCAAAAGTTAACTTTCGCAAATTAGAAGTGCTTACAGAAATATCGCATCGGATTTGTATATATTTCTTTTAGTGTATGTTTGCTGGACTTTTTTTTAGTGTCACAGCAATCAAGTGGATATATTAATAATAAGCTCACAAAGCGCATGTGTGTGTGTGTGTGTGTGTGATGCGTATGTCACGTCAGTCACCCGGAAATCATAATTAAATGAATCAGGCAAGTGGAAACCTATTATGAATATGAGCTACAACTCAACACAACATTCAAACCTACTCAATTTACTACCATTTGAAGAAAACACTTCGCCAAATGCCCAATAACAGTTGGCCGAGTACAGAAATGGCTTACAGCTTTCATTCCGGTCTTTCTGGGTGTCAAATCGAATCGTATTCAGTTTTCTTATGGTTCGAATAATATCGGTTCGCTTAACTGTCACTTGTTTTGAATTTTGGCTCCAGTTGTTTTGTGCTTCTGTGCGTATGCGTAATAATATTGTGATTGAATTGAATTTTTAGTGGTTTCAGTGGTTTCCGTGGTTTCTGTGGCTTTGTATGCGTTACGAAAATCATGGCAAAATTTACAAAAAATTTTATATAGAGTTTCAATTGAAGCTGTGTTTCCAATTCCGCATTGTTCCCATTGTTGCTGCTGGCATTGTTTGCATTTGACTTGCGTTGAATGGGGTTTCGGTTACTGCATCAAATGTTGGAAAAGGGCTGCTTTTATCAATTGTCTACGCAGCATGCAACATTCCAGTTGCATGCTTGGTTGTTTGCCACAATTTGCAAAAATTACACTGTTAATAAAGCTACACACATAGTAGCAAAAACAAATTACTTGAGTTATCCTCCAGACTTTTTATTTATTCATGAAGCAAAATTTGCTAATTGAAAACCAACCAAAAATTTGCAGACCTCCCCATCCCCGCCCATAGCCGCCCATCCCCGCCCACCCGCTCTGCTGTAATCCCAACTTTTTGACTGGGCTATTTGGTTTTATGACAGTTACCGCAAGAAAATGAAAACTTTTGCAGCTGCAATTTGCAGTTGTTTGTGTAAGAAATAGCCGGAGAGAGATTGTGAGAGAGAGAGAGAAATTGAGAGAAAGAGAGCGTGGGAGAAAGTAATTTAAATATAAATTCATGACTTTGATAAATTACCAACTAATGACCGAGAAGAATGGTAAAACTTCGCTGGTTTTTAGTGAATAAGCGAATGCCAACTTTTTGAGCTTCAAATTGAGAGTGCGCAGGGCGGGACTTGAACCCATAATCCTCTTTCCCCTTTCGCGTACCACCTCCCTCCCGCCCACCCCTTTCAAAGTTATTCACTGGAATTTCCTTTGTTGAGTGTAGAGCGTTTTCATTATTTTCTTTTTATTGTTTTTGCCCAGGCACAAAACAAAAGCGGCTTAATGGCTCGTGACTGGCCGCCAGCTTCACTTAGTTTAATAGGTGATGGAGCAAAGGGAGATGCGGTGAGGTGGGTTGGTTCTGAATCAATTGGGTTGACAATAAAAACAAAAGTGCAATGAATTGCATTTTTGGGAACACTGCACTAATCTCCGCCAAGTAACCTCTAACAGTCAATTGTTGGACTGATAAATTTGCAAGCGAGTACACTCACAAACAGAACAAGTGCACATCTTTTATTCTGAGTGTACTCACATACAATTCTCTTTGAAAAAAGGTGCAGATTCTGAATGCAAGATTATCGTTCGAAAAACAAGGCTTTATTCAACACAAGCTGGGTATCAAGACTGCACTGTTAAACAATTTTAAATTTTAAAGTTACCAAAAAAGTTAAAGCACATTTCTTCTTTTAAGAATATTGTTTTTATTTTTTTACTTGCGGCTTGTTTCGAAGTTATTTCTATTTAAGTTTTAGGTCTTATTTTTGTTGTCAAGTGTAACTACAACAGAGTGCTGCGAGTGCTGCTGCAGGTGGTCTGAAGGGGGGTGTGTGGATGGTAATATGTGATTGACCAGCTGGATGCATTAATTTAAGTGAGCGTAAAAAGCATGCATGCATGCATTTTAAGAATGTAATTCAGTTTTAAAACCATATTACACACGCTGACAAATTGAATAAGCTATCAGTAAAAAACGTGATTGCACAGAAAGCCACCATCTCGTATGAGCAACATTTTAGTCTTCCGACTTATCCCAATCAGAGTCAATCGAGTATTACGAGTAATATCACATATATTTTGCACAATATATATTGGTTATCGCCAATGGATTTGTATCTATATACACATTCGAATTATCGAATAAATGAATTAGTTGTCTAATTGGTCAATTTATGCTAATTAAGAACGTAAATACGGCTGTTATTTCTGCCCGTAACAAACTTTATTATCCACTTTTTACCCGGGGCAGTAAAAAAGACATTTTTAGTTTTTAAATTTTAAATTTGAGCTCGAATGCTTTTGCATTTCCGGAAAGGTATTTTAGCAGCGACTGTGCAAAAAAGGTAGAACAGGGGCGTGGGTTATTGCTGTTAGGTGAAGGGGGGTGGTTGCAGTGTCAAGCGTTGTCCTGACAATCTTTGCCCCTTCTCTCGCATCCTTCTATTCAACTTCTCCCCTCCAATCGTTCGCTCGTCCTCGCTCAATCAATGTCAGCTATGCGAATCCCCTCAACCCCCACTTTTCCAACACTCAGCACCATATAAAAAAATACATTGTGCCTCATTGAGTTTGCCTTTGATGCTGTTCGCCTTATTTCTGCAGTCAGAAAAACAATTCAGGGAATTTCATAAAATCGCCTTGAAAACTAGAAAGTTTATCTTGATTTTAGAAATTTTTCCCAAGTACCAGAAACATTTTTCTTTACATTGGAAAAGTTTGTCGTAAGTCGACAATCTCAAAAAATATGGTCTAATTTGTTTACATTTTTATTAGACATTTTCCATTATAAAAAAATGAATCTCTAAAAAGAAAAACTCGGTTCGAATCTCCATAAAATCGTAAGTTTTTTTTTTTTTAAATTAAGAGTTAAGAGTTGCGAAATGTTGGATTATGTGAAATTTAAAAACCCTGATATTTAATAATCATAAGCGAAAATTAATTATAACTTAATCATAAATACATTTTATGGGATTTCTTTAAACAGTTATGAAGAAAAATTCTGAAATAAATGAAAAGCTCTGCATTTTAAAACTGTTCATTCTGAATAAGAAGGTGAGTAACTCTATCCGTCGAAATTATGGCGACTATCTAAAATTCAGTTCGATTTTTTTTCCTGAGTGTATCTGTCCTCTTCCCCTTTGTTTATGGTCTTGCTCGTTCTCGTCTCTATCTCCTCCTCCGACTCTGGCCATCCCTTCTCAGTTCCGCCGTTTGCCAATCCTTAGACATGTCCTCGCTTTGTCGCCCGTCGTCGTCGTTGTCGTCGTTGTAGTTCTTGTTGCCGTTGTTGTAGTTAAATCAATCGGAATTTTATTGAGTAAACTGTTTTCTAATTATTTTCATCTGCTATGTCATTGTACTATCAACCTACTCCGCTCTCCTGCTCTCCTGCTCTCCCGCTCCCCCCTCCACATCACACCAATCACACGCTACTTTCATGCGCGTTATCTCGACTGGTTTCTGCCTGTCTCTCTCTCTTTTGGGTGCTCCAATTAGCAAGGCATCAACATGTTGCGGTCCTTGCTTGCCACTTGCCACTTGTTATCTTGATTTTTTTTCTTTTCTTTTTTTGTGGTTCGTTCTGCTTTTCTATTCTTCGGTTTTCTTTCTTTTACTAATTTACTGCGGCAGAGATTTTGCTGCCACGCAGCTTGCGGTATTAAAGGGCGCTTGTTTATCATGTAAAGAGGAAGTGGGGGATTGCTCTCGTACTGCGTGTCAAGATTCGGAATCGGGTTTGGATTTTGGGTTGGGTGCGTGGTTTGGGGCTTGGGGCTTGGACAAGTCACGATACATCTCATGAATCAAAGCGGGATCAGCAACTGAGCTTTACTTAAATATATGTATATGCATATCTATATATATATATATATATATATATATATATATACATACATATATATAAATGGTAGGAGACTAGGACATACCCTGTACTCAGTGCTAATATACATTCGTAATTTCACCTCCTTTCATATCAAGGTCTATAATTATTATTTATAAATATATTTTCAAATGAGTTTATTTTTGCTATCGGAAATCGATTTATATTGATAATAGGCAAACGTATAGTGTAATCGATAAAATGAAATAAACTTAATCGATGTAAGAAAATCGAGTACTTTTATTGCAAACTTCCAGCTCTTATTGTCAATGAGATCAGTTTGGTCATACATATAGAGATGAACATTTCCGCCTCTAGTCGGCTGTTGATCCTGATCAAGAATATATATGCAGTATGGGATCGAAGATGATTTCTTCTGCCTGTTATATATTTTTTACTCAACTTCTCTATAAGGTTACTGCAGCTCTTATGGTCTCTGTATCGGCAACGGTCGCAACTTTTAGATGGATAAGCAAATTTGTTTACCAACGGCATAATTTATACCGGCCAAAAAATACGGTTTTGCCTTAATTAATTAAATAATTCATTTTGCATAAGTGCACACAAGGCTATTAGACATAATCGGGCCTAGTTGCGAATGAAACTTGACTTTTAATTAGAGCAACTGAATAAGGGCAACAAACACGTGTCTGGTTTAAGACCTGTAGTTATTCATTCGACATAAAGAAAATTTATTTGTTTGGTTGTGTCTGTGTATGTGTGTGTGTGTGTGTTTGTAGTAAAAATACTGATATGAATGTATGGCGCACAAGTTGGAACTTAATTAAATTCTTAACGTTTGGCAAACAAGAAAAATAAAGCAAGCAAATAAAAGGCAAAAGAAATGCTGCTAACGACTAACAATAGGCTAGCCAAAATGAAAGCAATAACTTCAAACTTCAACACCAATAGGGCTAGCACACACGCACACACACACACACACACACACACACACACACACACACATGTCATTTAAGTTTTATACGCATTTGCTGTCTAATGGGTCAGGTGATTTTCTATTGTCGCCGCCTGCTCTCTGCTCAACTGCGTCTTTGCTGCTGGACTCTGCATGTTTAATCCAAATTACTAAAGTATACACACACACACACACCTAGACACACACACACACACACACACACACATACACACATAATGACAGCGTTGTTCTTCCCTCCATCCAGGTTTTTGGACGTTGCTTTGTTTGAGCTGCTTTTCTGTTTGCATTCACTCCCAAGAGTGTTTGGCTACACTAAGAAAACAACAAATATGCCACAGCATTAAATAAATAAATAAATAAATAATTCTTATTCTAATATTCAATATTCTCACATAATGATAAAACTAGTTTAGCAAGTTAAAATCTATAATGCCAAAAAATTGATTTTATAAAAATATTTATATTATTTTTGAGCCAAGAATTTCCGAAAATTGCTTCAAACTTTCTTTCTCTAAAATGAAAGCTCGAAAAAGGAAAGGCTTTTCTTATTCAGGCTATTTGCATATTTGTTCAAAAATTATATATTTTAAGCAAATAAGATCGTTTAAATTTATGTATTTTTCTTTTCAACTTTTAAATTTAGCTTGAATTGCATTTTATCTACTGACAAATTTGGCATGCTACTTTTTGTCACATTTTTCTCTTCCTTTTTTTTCTGAGTGTGCCTGTGTGTTTCGGTGTATGTGGGTGTGGGTGTGGCTGGTCTCTTGGCGTACAGGTTGTCTGTGCGTGTGTCTGTGTGTGTGTGTGTGTGTGTGTGTATGTGTGTCTGTGAGTTGATGTGTGCGTTTTTCGTGTTTTAATGAATCTGTACGGGCAGACCGGCCATTCTATTTGTAAATGCTGTTAATTGAGCTAAGGCTAAACGCTATGTCTTAGCGCTTTCGCCTTAACTCCCCAGGCGCCCTTACCCCTTTCCCTCCTTGACACCATACCCCCTTACTTGGCACGCCCCCACGGCCCCGAACCCGACCCACCCTGTTGCCAGTACGCAGCTAAAGCGGCCTGATAGGCGACTTCAATTAGTGAGCGCGTTTGGCAGATGGCCTAATGAGGTATATGTGCTATGCAACATAAAAGATCTAAGAGAGAGAGAGAGAGAGTCATAATATTTTTACGATTGTTACAATTGAATATTAGATTTGCTTATATATGAATCCAAGTGGTTTCGAGTGCATTTTCATAGTCAATTTGACTAATTGAGTCTATCACAATTGACGATACTCAAAATAGTAGTATTATAGTTAAGTCTATAATCAATACAACATTCTATTCAAAATGACTATCAATATTTTTGAAGATCTTTATATAACGATATCATAATAGAATCGCAACTGGAATTGAACGGTTTAACAATCCGTAAATTGCCGATTTGAAGCTATGCTGCTTAGAGGGTATCCAATGTTGTATACAACTTGTTACGGGGCAATTGGGGTCAGACAGCACACACCCCGCACACTCTTACACACACACACACACATTGATATAAATAATAACAATGGAGAACGTTTGGGAAATACACGCAGCCCAATTGCCACGAAACTAAAATACTGTCGCAATAAAAATAAAAAATAATAATAACGTTATTATTAGTATTATTTTTATTATTATTATTATTATTATTATTATTATGACTATGTCGGCAGCGTTCGCCTCGTTCAGCTTATGTTTTTGTTTTCTTTTTTTTTGTTGGTTTTTTTTTTTTGTGTGAGCATTTCTTATTTTTGTGAGTTTTACTTTGCGACACTTTGCCACCCGTGCTTCGCTGCCAAATATTTCAAGAAATGACAGCTGTTAATGGCATTATACATCCTGTTCTGAACGGCCTGCGAGTGGAGAAGGGGCAGCCACAAATTCAGGTGAGTCGCCGCTTGACTGACTCGCTGCTAAGTGCTGCTGCTGCTGCTGATAGCTTGTCCTCGTAAAAAACAGACAGAACTTCAAGTACTATTCGAAAAAAAAGACACAAAGCTACGCTTAGAAAAATAGGTGTGTAGAAAAGCAACAAACAATTTAAAATTAAATGGAAATACCCTGAAACCGATGCAAATTGTTAAATAGTGCTAAAATAAAAATCGACTTCAAAATTTGAATGTTCAAGAACGTTAGAAATAATCTTCAACAAACACGGAAGTTATTAGCCAAATCGTAATTTCGTATAAAACAGGCTACTATCAAATGTGTCCCAGAAGCGAGCAGCATGATAAGCGAAACGGCTGTAAATGTATTCAGCAGCCTCCTGAGATCTACACATACATATTTATGTATCTATGTAGACCGGTGATTTCAGGTTGGAGCTTGGGAACAACAACTTTTTTTCTTTTTCTTTTGTGAACCCTCTGTAACATTTTCTCTGAGTGTAGTACATAGAAATATGATGGGGCAAGTTTTTTTAGGTTGGGGTTGGGGTTGGGATTGGCAACAGTTACTCGTTAGCTTGCAGAGGCACTCGTACCTTTTAGATTGATAGCATCGATGGTACTGTTTTTGTTTTTGTTGTTTTTTTTTTTTTTGGTTGTGGCGCCGTTGTTGTTTATGGCCACGGCCTTGAGTATTCTTGCCCCCGGAATTGCTGCCATAACAATTTGCGTTTTATGATGGCCACGAGAAACTGTTGCAGATTTTCGAGCATTATGTCAGCAAAAGCAAAAGCAACGTCAACGGCAACAGCAGCTGTTAATGTTGTGGCAGTTGCCCTTAACGAGTTGCGTTTATGAGTGCCACTCTCAACTGAGTACACAGTATTCTAGTCGGAGTGCCTGTTCCGTTCAATCAATTGGTCAACATTCAATCAATTGACTCGCTAATTGCCAATTAGTTGACGTAAAGTTTTAACTTGACTTTCGGTTCACAGACTGTGAATTATTTCATTAAAACTAAAAGAAATCTAATGCGACTCTCAATAGAGAACACAGAACTCTAGTCGAAGTACCCGTTCCGTTCAATCAGCTGGTTAACATTCAATCAATTGATTCGTTAATTGGCAGTTAGTTAATGTGAAGTTTTCAGTTGAGCTTAGTTCTCAGATTAGAAATTATTTAATTAAACCTAAGAGAAAGCGACTTGAGAGCCTCTTTAGAGTCAACTGAAAATCTTTAGATAAATAGTCCATCAGTAAGTCATGCAACTAATAAATATACTCTGAAGCAAACCTCAATGTGCTTATTAAATTTAATTCTTGCAAGAACCCACCTAATGTATATTTAAATAATGTGTTTAACTTTCGCATCAACTAATCAGTAAGTCAACGAGAATCGTTAGCACATCAATCAACTTAACGCAGTCAATCACTCATTAGAAATCAATGAAGTGCAAATCAACTGTACAAGAAAACAACAAAAAAAAAAAAGATTTTATTTATCACTCACAGTCAGTAGCTCAATAGCAAGTATGCTAATCCTTTCAACGCAAATTCAGCTAGAGACATGTAGCAATCATTTAAGAATTCCAGCGCCAATCAATCAGTTAGCTCAACGAAACTCATTAACAAATCAATCAAGCCCTGCAGCGCACATCTTTAATTGAATTTACTAGCGCTTACACAGGAAAACAAAATAAATATAAAAAAAATACACACATTCTCGAGGAGGCTTCATAAATCAATCAAGACAATCCATCAATTAAAACGGAGCGAGACGAGACGAGGCGAGGCGAAGGATGCCAATGGCCACGTTATTATTGCATTCATAAACCCATAAATGGCTAATGAAACGTGTACATCGAGCCAAGCCGAGTTGAGGCTGAGGCTGAGGCTGATTCGAGACAAGTCAACAGCTTGACCTTGACTGCGAGACGGGCCAGTGCGAAAGTTAGTTACTCACTTTAACACCACTTACACTGAAAATAAATATGTTACACTCAAGAATTTGGTACGACTAGTTATGCTTTAGAAAGTGAGTTTCGATTCATGACTATTTGCTACTAACCTTAGAAAATGGCCCTGAAAACTTGACAGTTTTTTCTGTTCTTAGAAATAATTTCTACATATAAGAAAACATTTTTCGGAAAATTTGAAAAGCTTGACCCAAATCGACAATAATAAAATACGGTATTTTTTTTAATTGTTTAGAAATACATTTCTCAAAAAGTAGAATTGGAAACCCTGATTCTTAATAAAAATCCTTTCTAAAATTCAGAAACGAATAATGAAATGTTCTGGCTCGACTTTTATATTTGAGTTTAGTTGTTGCATAATTCTTAAAATACAAATGTTTATTAATCAAATAAGGACGAGAAAAGCTAATACAAGAATTCTTCAATTACGTATAGAAAACAACCATTGTAGAAAAATCCAACCTGAAATTAAGAAATTAAATCCTTGGTGTCTAAAATTCAGTTAGATTTTTTGTTTGAGTGTATATTTACACTAGTAGTTTGCATACGTGTGGCTAATTAGCTGTGGGGCCCCAATGGACCGTACTGTTGCTCATTTGTTGCCACTTACTCTTTCGGGGCCATCTAAAACTGGCAGCGCCAGCGGCGCTCATAAATTAACTCGAACGCGTGTCGCACTTGCCACCATAATATCGCATCGCATCGCAACGCGACCCCAAAAAGAAAGCTGGCCTTTCTTTTGCCACCCATCACCCAGCCAGCTTATGCGAGCAGAAAACCCAACTCATTTCAGGGGTTTTTTTTTTTTTTTTTTAGGAGGGAAGGTCTGGCTTGGTCAGCGCTTTGTATTCAAACTGCAATTAAGTATAAGAATTAAAAGGGGCGTGACCAGCTGGCCGGTTTCGGTAGTTATTTTTGGAGCGCCTCCGGCCAGCAAAATACAAGATAAGAGAGTGCCACAAATAGCCAACAGCGAGTTGCACAGATTGGCACAAAAATTTATGCGGTACTTATGCGGTGTTGGAATTTATAAACATATACATGGAGATCGAGATGTGGCATAGGAAACTGTCTTAGATCATTTGTGTATGAGTGATAACTTTAATGCTATCTCCATTTGGCCCAAGAAAGTCCCTATTTCTTGTTTGACTTGCAACGTGTCAAAGCGTAACTGGAAATGAACTGATTGAAATGCAACATTCTCTAGGAACCAGTAGCAGGAACTGATATTACCAGAACATTGAAGTTTTGCAAATTTATGGCGGTTTTCACATGTTTTTGAATACTGCAAATAATTTGTAAGGACTTCCTAAGCTCTTCACTTCACGTACGTTTCTGAGTGACACCTTGCTCATCATCATATATTTGTCGATATGTCAGGCAAGAGAAAAGGTGAACACACATCTGCACATACATACATATATCAATTGGAAATATACATATGTGTGTGTATCTTTGCACAAAGCGGCATCATGCTGAGAGTGGAATTCATGAAAGCATGTCTCATATTTCAATTTGGTGTCTTCAGAATCAAACGAGAAACGAGAAATTCTGTGCTTTAGTAATGCATGAATGCCGGAATTTGTGGCATGATTGAAATGGATATCACGGCGAGCAAAAACGAGCTATTCTACTTGCAACTGCAACTGATTTTGTGTAACAAATGTGTGCAACAATTTGCAAGCTAAATGCAGCAACGTGATTTGTGCCTGATGACATTCTATACTCAATTATTTTCCATCCACGCTTATAAATGATATAAATGATATACAATAGTCGACATAGATGTATATATATAATATAGATGTATATTTATGTGATGTTTGAGTGAAACTGCAGGGTATTTTGAAGTCGACAGCATTGCGAATTTTCTCTTTTGGTGGTCCCCAATTAATGTTGCTTGTGGCTCGTAAAATGCAATAAAGTTATTGGCACATAAACAAGAGAAAAAAGGCGTTTGCTCGTTTTATTTTTCCATGCCATGCAGAAAACCTGAAGGCCCAAAAAACAAGTCCAATTGGAAGTCATCGCTTGGTATGACTGAACCAGAACCAGAACAGAAACTACTGTGAAAAGTGTTTCCAGCAGCCTTGATTGCATATTAAATAATCAATAATATCAGGTATTAACTAAGCCCATAGACCACAATAACAAATATTTTTCAATATAAATATTGCCTTGAATTAATTACAATTACAACCGTGTGTTGCCGTCGAAATAATGCTTGGCAAATAATCTGGCACAAATATGCGATTCTACTAACGAATAAATTGGCGCGAAATTGCTACTAATTTTTAACAGAATTATTGAGCAAATGAAGCTTAAATTATTACATAAATTTAGCTTAAAGCATAATGAATCAATGTGCCAGAAGCATGAATACCCAGCATCGAAGATTTACAATTTCAAATACGAAAAAGTGAATCGGAAGACAATAAAAGGAAAGCCTTCAAAAAAAGACTGCTCGAGTCGAGTCCAAATAAATGGTGCTCGCTGCCTGAATGCATTCCAAAAAAATAAAGATAACTGAATTGGCAATTGAGGAAAGTGAAGTGCGGAATGGGAAAAGTGTCTTGCGATTGCGAATTGCCAGCAAGAAGATTGTGTGTTGACATTTTGCAGTGAAAACTTGTTGCACCATTTTCCGCTAAAATGTGTTAGACTGTGGCAAATTGTGTTGCGGATGGTGCGAGTGGGGGTGTTGGGTGTGTTGGCTGTTAGCTGCTCGCTGTTGCAATGTAAAGAAAGCAACACGCCAAACTTGACTCACATTTCATTCACAAGCAAGCAAACTGAGCACGATTGTAAATGAGGGAATGGGGCAGGGTGCAGTGTGCAGACAGATAGCAAATGCAGATGGCGCTGGCATTCGAGTCAGCACTCATTCATTTATTTGCTGTCAGCATACACACATATATATATACACACACACACACACAAACACAGACGTACATAAACACACCCGGGTACTTTCATTCATTAAAAGTCACTGTGACAAACTGAGGCGAACTTTGGCCAACTCTTTTGGCATTCGTATTGGTGTGTGTATGTATGTATGTGCGTGTGTGTGTGTGTATGTGTGTGTGTGTTTGTGTTAACTTCAATAGCACTCTCTCACACACACACACAATTGTCGTGTTGTATGTAAACAGAGTAAAAGGGTGCGCCGAATGTGTGTCAGAAATGTTGCCTACTTTTTGGGGCAGAAAAGCAACAGCTGAAAGCTTGCATTTGGTCTAGATTTATTTATTTATCTATGTATTTCCGTATTATATCTGTGCATAATTGGCAAGCACCAACAGACTAACTTATTCTGTGTATATAAATGTCTGATAGTCAATATTGATATTGCAAGAAAACATATCGAAGAGGATTATATAGAAAAAAAGTGATTGCTTAACAGCAGCAACAAACATCAATTTGTATTAGTTGTTTGTATATTTGAATTTGCCGCGCTGCTTGACACAATTTAAATAATAACATAATGTTATTTTATTCAATTGTAATTACATTTGTAGACTATGTTAACTGCACTTTAACTTTGCTGCCGGCGTTAACAGCGCTCTCTCTCTCTCTCTTTCTCTGCTGATCTGCCAGCTGCTGTAGGCAATCATTCATTCGTGTCGTGTCACGTTCGCTCTTTCGATCGTGTCGTGTACAAAAAGTCTCCTTTTAATAAAAAACTGCAGCCTTCAAGTACATATTACGAATAAACATTATAACGTTGTGGCAATAACTTTATGAATTGAATTAGATCGTGAAAAGTTTGTCAGCTGAGCTTGTGTTTGGATAAGATAACATAGTTGTGTGTGTGTGTGTGTTTGTGTGCGTGTGTTTCTATACAGACCGCTGCGACTGCGATAGCTGCTGCTGCTGGCGCTGCTGCTACTCGATGGCTGTTGGGGCGTTCGGTGCCGTCGACGTGCGCCGCCACCGCTGCCGCCGCGCAGCGCCGCGACATCGGCGTGCGGCGGATCAACGGATTCGGCCACTGCGCTGCCGTTCTCTGTTGCTCTGTTGCTGCCGCTGCTGCTGCTGCTGCTGCTTGTTTGCTGTTTTCGCTTGTTTGTGGTTCGTTTTCTTGCTTTGTTGTTTGCACACACACACAACACACACAACAACAAAAAAAAAAAAACAAAAAAAAGAGGAGCTAACTGTAAGATGCTCTCTTTGGTATGGTTTGCTTTGCACAGGAAAAAAATAGATGTGTGTGTGTGTGAGTAAATAGTCGAGAAGACAGTGTCGATGAATTTACACGCAGGGAGCAGGAGAAAGACGAGCAGTTTGTTGTTGTTGTTGATGATGGCGCAGATGGGACAGGGGTGAAGTGGGTTGGGTTGGGTGCAAATGGTTAGAGCGCTGTGGGCGCAATTTCCATTTGTATTTACTGTTTACGATGCCGAACCAAAAAAAAAAGAAAAAAAGGCCGCGTTTTATACTCGACTCCGACTTCGATTTCGACACCGACTGCGACGCCGATTTTGACTTTGACTCCGATTTCGAATGCGTTTCAGAGTGCAACACGGACACGGAGCAACTCGCGTCTCGCCTCTGTCTCTCTCCCTCACTATCGTCTGTGATGCGTGTGTGTGTCTCTGTGTGTGTGTGTGTGTGTTGCTTGGTGTGTGACGTGTTGTGTTGTGTTGTGTGGTGTGTGTAGTGTGTGTGTTGCTGTTGGGGCGATGTGTGAAATGAGAATTGGCGTCGGGGCTCTGCTTGCTGCTGTTGTGGCACGTCGAAGGATTCAACACCAACTGATGCGAGTGGCGAGCACTCGCTTCCCATTACACTTTATCTCCCTCTGAACGGTGGCATCCGTTTCATTCGCACGCATTGACAACTTGGCCATACGCCGACGAACAATCAGCTGAGCAACAGCTGCTTGGAGCTTTAGTTTAGCTTTCTTGCGAACAAACAAAACTTGGATTGCGCAAAGCGCAAGCTTTCGAGGATATTGCCACAAGTTGACAGCCCCATCTGCGAATGTTGCTAACGAACTTTCCACAATTGTTAAAATAAAACAACTACAATAATTGTTTTTATCAATAGAATGAGAAATGACTATTTTAAACATATACTGTTTATATTGGATGGATGATTCAACAGTCAATCAAAATTTGAGTGAAAAGCTCTCTATTTCAAAATGATAAGCTTCCAATGAAACTTGAGTCTAACGAATCTGAACTCGGTAGAAGATATAAAACTAATCTATTCACATTTTCAGATCACAAAAGATTGTTTGACTTGCATCAATTTCTTTCAAAGATTGATATTAATTAAGAGAAGCGAGGAAATCTTCTATATTTTATGTGCAAGTTACAATGTTTAAGTAAAATGAAGACTTGTCAAGCAAAAGGTTCTGAAATTGTTAATAGACTAGAAAGTCCATTGGGATTCGTTAAATATTTCTTCAACGAATGTTGGACCCATTTGCATTTAAATCGCTAGAAAATATTTCTGATTTTTGAAATTTAAATATTAAATTGTGGTTTGAACATTATTTAATTTATGATCTGCTTTTTGTATTTGTCGTCGACAGTAAATAAATAAATAAATCTTGTCCAATTCTTATTTTTATTATGTGACTCACCTGTCTGAGTGCTGGAGTCAAAGAATGTGCTAGTTGTTTCCACGGTCATGGTGCCAATGGTGCCATCAATAATCTGGGCTGATGAGTCGCGTCGGCCACGATACCTGCGGAATAATATATAATATATATTAATATCTGTTTATTAAGTCAACAATGCAAACTGGTTTCCATCCTTGTACTATGCTAATTAGTATTTATTAATCGGCTTAGGGCCAATTTGAATACATTTTCAGTTTGAAGAGTCTAAACTCAAGTTCACTGTTAGAAAATCGCTTTAAAATGGAAACACCTTGTTTTTGGAAATAGATCTCTGAATATAAGAAAACATTTAAACATTATAAATGATTGTCCTACAAATATGGTGATTTTTGCTATTTCTTAAAAATATTTTCTATTTTTCTAAAATGCATTTCTAAAAAATAGAAATGCAAATCATAATTTTAGTAAAAAGGGCTATTTTTTTCCCGATTGTTGGAGGGACTAAGAGTGGTATGCGAATAGATATCCTTACCGGCAGACATCGTCGCTTTGGGAGCTCTGGCGTCGAAAGTTGCGACAGCGTATCATTTCCTCAGTGGTCGACTGTCGTCGAAAGCCGCGTGCGATGAGAATCTCCTCGGTGGTTGACTGTCGCCGGATGGCTGGTCGCTGATTCTGCTCCACATTCGGCGGTTGAGGGCGGGAGCAGGGACTCGGGTCCCGCGACGAGGAGCAGCTGTTTGAGTCCGGGGAGCGTGGCGAACGTGCCGCCGAGCTGCTTTGGCGCCGCAACGTGTGTCGCCTGGGACTGCCGTCGCGCTCATGAGATCGATCCGGAGATAGATGGGTCCGGGAATCGCGTCGCCCGCCCCGCGAAGCGCTGTCTGGCGAGAGGGAGTCTCGTCGCGAGGTGCGACGCTCGCAATCCTCGGGCGGATCTGGACTGAGCGCTGGCTGGGAGCCACGTCGGCTGCCGCCGGGCAGACAGCTCTCATCGAAGGCGGTCGCCTGACGCTGCAATCGCTGCAGCCGGGGCACACGTTCCGGACTGATACCTGCCTTGGAGTCGCGCCGTTGGCCTCGGCCGCATTGCGTGGTAGAGTCACGGCGACCCTTCGGAGCTGTCGGACTGGTCGCCGGCGGCGTTACTGAACTGGTGATAATTGTCGGCGGCGGCAGGGCCTGGCAGGCAGTGTCCACCTGCTGATGTGAGTGATAGTTGCTTGTTGAGATTTGTGGTACGCTTATTGAGTCTGAGTTGGAGCCGGCGGAGCTGGTCGAGGGACGCTGCTCCTGCCGGAAAATGGGAAATTCCGGTGCGGCCAGTGAGTCACGTTTCTTGGTTATTTGGTATTTGGCTGGTGGAGGCGGAGTTGTTACACGCCCAGCAACACTACTGTCGCGACGGCTGCCCGACGGATAACTTTCGCCGGAGCCGCGTCGCGAAGCCTGTGCATTGCTCAAGGATAACACAATCGAGAGAGAGAGAGGGAGAGAGAGAAAAAGAGAGAGAGAGAGGACATGCATAGGCTGGGTTAGGTTGGGCTGCATTCAAAGTGTATTAAATCTGACAATCGTATAAATATACACTTTTTATTCATAAACTACTTTACTATTTCTTCATTCCATAAATAGAATCCTTTTCTGGAATTCTTAGACCCTAGCTTGATCTTGATACAAAAATTTCCGATTGCAAAAAAGGCAACATTTTTCCGGATTTCAGTTCGGCAATAAAACTCGAATATTATATTTATATATTAACTTTTTAATTTGTTCTTAATATATTCAATATTTGTTGTTTACCCAGCGAAGCTTTAATTTTTGGTTGTGATGCGTTTTATGATGCTTTTAGTATTTGGTAATAAATCATTCCAAAAAAAAATAAATCAAAGAAAATATAATCGTCTTTATGGATAACACTCATTGTGGACGACTTTTGGCTCATTTATATGTAAACATTACTATTTCTATATTTGTATTATAATATTCTCATTCATTTTAATCGAAAGTACTTTGTGTTTAGCCAATTAACTCTTTATACTTATTTCATTAAAATATTATTATGTACTCTAAATTTTGTTTTGCTTTGAATTATACTAAAAAAATAATAGGATTTTAGTAAAATTTCATGAAAATGCATTATTGCGAAGCTTATCTAGAAAATTCGGTGCAGGCTGCGCAAGTTATGGGAACTTTTAGGGTGAGTGGATGGTGTGTGTGTGAGTGGTGTGCATTAGTAGTTCTGTGTGTGTGTGTGTGTGTGTGTGTATATATATATCGAAGGTTGTGTGGATGGAGTTGTTGTCAAACTTACGCTCTTCGTGCACTCGATGACGACGGGCACGGAGGCAGTGGTGCTGCTGCCACCGCCAGTGGACGACTGCTGTGGTTCTTCAGCAGTGGAGCTCTCCCTCCGGTGCCAGTGCCTCGCAGATTCGGTTGAGGCGCTTGTCCCGGTGGTGATGGTGACGACGTTGCTGCTGCCCGTTCCCGTTGTCTGGGACTCGCGACGGGAGCGTATGCCCCGTGCGCCCGAGTCTGCGCTCGACTCCCGACGCTTCCGCGGCGTTACATACGTAACGGTACAGCTGGCACCAGCCCCGGTGCTCGCATCCGCTGTGGTCGATGTGCGCCATGGTAGACTGCGCGCCAAATCTGCCAGTGTCTCCCGACGATTCAATTGCGATCTGTTGCGAGCCGCCTGCTGTTGCTGCTGTTGTTGTTGCTGCTGTTGTTGTTGCTGTTGCTGCTGCTGACGGTTCGCCCCGCCGCTCCACTCCCTCAGTATATCGGTTAGTTGGGCCAATGAACTGCGGCGACGTCTCTGCAGGCCAGGCGGCGGCGATTGGCTCGGCGGTGTGGTGATCTGTGCCGCCGAATCTCGACGTCCTCCCAAACGTTGACGGATCGTGGACTCCTCCAGCTACAAATCAATATGAATTTGGGCAAAAAAAAAATATATATATATATAAATATTTATATATATCTATCTCCGCAAAATTCGATTATAGGCACTCATTTTTCTGTGCTTCTTCTTCTGACACACGGCCTGCACCTAGGAGTGGTAAAATAAAAGATCACCGGACCTGATAAAGTTGTTGAATCGATGTCAGGTTGAATCTTTGTTATTTCCATGTAGTTTCTACATATTACATTAATTATATTATTTTTATTAGCACTGTCTTTAATCGTATTTCGCACCTTAACCTCACTTTAAATAAATACAAATTAATAAAAAATGTTATGTTCATGTTACAAATTTAATTCCTTTTTTATTTGGCGTGAATTGTTGTTTTACAGCTAAATTTTGTATAACAAAAAATAATTTTTTATTATATTTTTTTTAAATTTTATAAGAAAGAAAAATCAAGTACCTTTAATCGAATTTTGGGGAGTGTATATTATATTACGAAGAAATAATAGCACCACTACGAAATCTTTTCATTTTTGATTTTTAATATATTGTTTATATTAATTAGTTATTACTGCTCCTGGAATTCTTTTAAATATATAAATATATTTACTATTTTACACTTTATATTTATATATATATTTATATTTTACTATTTACTATAATTGTAAGTGCATATTTGGAAAATTGCGCACTTATTTTATCTGTTCATTTTCATCCGTAAACTTCAAAAAGACACTTCTTTTGAGAGTGATGATATTATTTAAATGAATAGTTTATGAATGATTTTTTTTTTTGTATTTGCAAGTTTTTTTTTTTTAAATTTATTTTAATTTTGATTTTACCTGTTCCCGGACCAAGTCGTCCCAGCCGTTGCCTCCCTGCCACACCAGACCCACCTGATGCGACATTATCGGCAGGTTGCACACGAAACAAACGGCAGTCATCGTCCTGCAAGCAAAAGGCAACCAAATATAACAGTACCACTCTAATTGCAAGCATTAACAACGAAGCCATGCTGAAGCAGTTCTTTTTTTAATTAAAATTTGTTGTTTTTTAATTGAATATTTTTAGTGTGCAATAGTTATGCGTTTTAGTTTTAATGTTTTGTTTGACGGTGAACGTTCGTCAAACTCGTTCAACGTCCGGATGCGAAATGCAACAGCTCGTCGCATTGTGTACATTCTTATTCTGATACATGGCGGTGGAGCTTTGTCTGTTGCCCAGCAACAAGCCCTGGAAAGGCGCCTGCATCTGTCTCTGCTGGCAGATGGAAGCTGTTTTGAACTTCAGTTAATTGGTGCCGCGCGGAAATCGCCGACTCGATAACTGCTCAATAAATCATTGATATGACCTTGAATCAATAGTAGAAACTCCACTTTTCAATCAATCCCGATACAAGTGAGCATAAGTTTGAGTTTAGCTGTGATTTTATATATAATTATCATATAAGTTTCACACATATAATTAGCTCAAAAATTGAATTTTATTAATTAATTTTTACATCAAAATATCATTTGTGTTGCCATCGGAAAATTGCTGTCTATATATATATTCTATATTCATTTAATATGTTCATTTATGAAATGCTCTCAATTTTAATATGATGCGTATTTTTTTAATTGACTGCGACCCGCAGTTTCATACCACTGTGGAGTGGACCTAATAAACCTAGGGTAAAGAGCTTTGTGGAGAAAGCTTTCAGTGTGGTTCTTGCATATGGTTTTTCCGTGGAAGGATTTGCCAAAGAACTTTTCTGCTTGAAAATCGATGTGGAAGTTCTAATTGGCTTTGAAAATACCTTCGTAGGTGTTGTGAAAACCCTTATTGTGAAAATCCCAATTATGAAAAGCCCTAGTATTATTATTGTTGGGATATACATGCATTTGGCTATGGCCTAAGACCAATGGCAATAAATTTCATCAATTTAATGATTATAAAATTTGTTCGCTCGATTTGCCGGAGATTCAAGTAGATTCAAGTATTTAATACTGACTAACATTTTTGTACACAACACTTGAACTTTATTTTTTTTCTGTTATCTGTTTTCTTATTTTTTTTTTCTTGTGATAAAAGCATACGGAAAGCCGTGTGTAAAAGTATGAAGTGCAAAAATTTTTAGCTTACATATTTGTATTTTTTTATTATTTAGTTTTTATGAAAAGCATGCTGCAAGTTTACGTATGGGATAATAAAAAGCACATGCAAAGTGTATTGGAATAAAGCTGTTTTTCATGCTTGGCTTGCAGCTTTGAGAAAGCTTTGGGTTCTTGCAAATTTCTGTGTGCGTGTGGTGAATGTGAGAAATGTTTTGATGACAAGTCCAGAGAGAGGAGAGGTGAGTTTATGGAAAGCATATGAATAAAAGCTTAAATTCAAGCGTCGCTTTTCAAAGGAGCTCTTTACTATTTTGCTGTTTATAGTGTATTTTATTTGATTTATTTATAGGAGACTTTGACTTGATTTGCTAACTTTTTGCGTATGACGACGCTGGTGCTGGGCTGATCCATGGACCTGTAATGCCGAAGTTTTGACATGGCGCATGGCGTTCTGCGCCTGCAGCACTGCAGAATATCCTTTAATATCCAATCGTTGTTGTTGTTGTTGTTGTTGCTGTTCTTGTTGCAGTTGCTGTTCTTGTGGTTGTTGTTGTTGTCGTTGTTGTTGTTGTCCTTCCTCTGCGCTGGTGTTTGCCTGTCTGTGCACTATGTGAACTATTCACATTTTAATTAACAACGTTCCAAAATGCTTTTGCATTGCATTCATTTCAAAAATGTTCACTTTTAACTTGATGGGCGTTTCACCTCACTTGAGTTTTGTTTGTTTGTTTTTCTGTATAAAATTGCAACTCAATTGAAATGTTGTATACTCATTCCCCGTACTCCTCTTCCATACGAACACAAAACAACAAGTTATTTGAATTCAGGAACTTGCATGGTATTTTAAACTAACAATTAGGTACCGTTTTAAATCAGACGATCAGACAATCTTAATGCATAGCTATATACCCTTTTAATTTGTTTGACGTCAAGTTTTTCGTTGAGATTCGAGGGAAGAGTATTTATACCTCGGCTAGCCGAAGTGAATAATAATGCCTTAGCAAATTGCATTTAAAATAAATTAACCTGTTTTGTTTTTTTTTTTTGGTATTGTTGTTTAACTTCTTTGTTTTTTTTTGTTAAGTGGGGCGGGGGAATTTGGGAATTTTGCTACACACAGAGACACAGAGATACACTGAAATAAATTGAAGAAAAGAATATTTTGTTGGTTTTAAAACACATTGAGGGGATATTTAATTTAATTTATTTTTCTTTTTTAATATCGAATTATATATAAAATATTTGGGTTGGGGCCAAAACTACGTAAAAATCAATTAAAACTAAGTTTATAAAAAAAGATAACAACTATTATATTGTTAAATATGCTTATATATTTATTTGAGTTAACAGCACAAATAAATAAATTAATACAAATCCATTTATAACGAATTTAATAAGCTACAAATAAGGCATGCGAAATATGATATTGCTTATTATTATAAAGTCTATATTTTAGTTTTGCAGAGCGTGTTGTAATTGATGTACATAAATATATATCTTTTTTTCTCGATCAACTAAATTTTCCAATTTTTATAGGGAAGGGGGCGAGGGCTTGAGTTTTCTAAAATAACTTACCTTTTTGGTAGCTTTCAATTTTCATATCTGATTGAATACAAAACTAATCCAAAATGCTTTTTGAATTATTCACTGATTACAATCAGCTGAAAAAGCGACGCTTACCAGCTTATTTATTGTCTGTCAACTGAGCGAATAACAAGTACTCAAAAAATGTGAATGAATTCCAATATCCAACTATGAAAAATAACTTTTACGATGAGCTGTCTAAGCTAACTAAAAATACTGAAGGAGTCCACCAGTGCACAAAACCCAATCAAAATGAACCATAAACTTTATTGGGATGTGCAAGTTTGTGGCTGCAAGCTTAATAACTGGCAGACAGCCTCACACACACACACACAGACATAGAAAGGGTGTGTGTATGTGTGTGTGTGTGAGAGAGCGAGCGGAAGTTGTCAAGTTGTTGCGTGCGACTTTCGAGAAAAGTTGGCAGCTGCATCGAGTCCTTTTTATTTCTTGCCAAGTGTGCTCAAGTTGTTCGTCAAGCACACACACACACACACACAGGTAAGCACATTTATGGTCGCTGGTTACTCAATAAAATAGTTTATATAGAAAATGAAACAAGAATGCTTGCGTTCAGCTATTGACGGACTTAAACATACCCTCTACTCAGGCATACACTGGGAACAAATAGATTTTGGTAGTAGTCAATTTATCCTTTTTCAAATATATACATTTATATATTGAGCTAAAAAGTTAAAGCATATTTAGCAATTATTTACTTCTATAATCTCAATCTGCTTGCATATTTGTTTAGATTTCGCTTCTATAATCAGTATAAAATTTGCCATGGCTAGAGCAAATTATTGTTTTCTCATTTATTAATTATATATAGATACAAGTCCTTGTTTCATATGCTGACTTTATGGCTGTTACATTCATCTGCAAAACATGTATGCTACCCATTCACAATTGTGAAGGGTATGCAACATGATGCTGCTGGTTGTATTGGCCAAACTTTACCCCAATCGGTCCGCAAGTTGTTAACTTAAGTTGGGCAATCCAATTGCCACCTGGTTGCAACGTGTTTCCCTTAATCAATTTGAAGTGCAACGCCAGCTGCAACTGCAATTGCCAGGGTAAATCCCCATGCACACACACACACACACACACACAAAGGCACAACAGTTGGTTACGCTTTTGACCCGCTTTTGAAATTTGCATTTGCAGTCTAAGTCGTGTAGCGAAGTTGAAGTGTGATTCAGCCATGTTTCCCACCCTGCATCCATATATATAATATATATATATGCATACATTTATTATATTGCGTGTTCAGGATTACTTGGGCCATGATTAAGCTGTGCATACGTTATAACAGAGAGAGACAGAGACAGAGAGAGAAAGAGACAGAGAGACAGAAAGACAAAGAGTCTTTAAAATATGAGAAGCATCTTAAGTAATTTAACTTAAAATAGCTAAACATTTCAAAAGATGTCAACAGTCACTTTTGCATAGATAAACTGAAATACTTAAAATGCCATTATATACGAAAAGTATGCTATGTTATTTAAATCCTTACAAAGTGACAACCTCGACAACTGGTGGCCAGATAATTATCGATAAATAGGACTGGAACTGTTCACTCTCGAATTTTCTCGAGTGCAGCGCGTAATTTCCATAAGAAATGTATATCCAAGAAAATAAAACGAATGCCTGCCTAAAGGTGAAAATGAAACGAGTTTTCGTTGGCTCTTTAAAAATGGAAAGCGACAAGAACATCGAAATTGAAAGTATCACGCGCGAATTACTTAATCTGAGCGTAAGAAATAATTTTGTGTAACACAAAACAAAAAAAAAAAAAACAACCCAAAAAACAAATTCCTCTAACGGGGGTGCAAAAAAAAATGAGAAAGAAAATAGAAAAAAATGCCTGCACGTAGAGTCCTTGTCCTGCCTTTGATCTAAATTACCAAACATTCTCAGGTATTTGCCAAGCCAGAAAGCCCAACAACAAAACACACAAAAAACAACACAAAAACAACGAATGAAACGAAGATGAATAAGCAGCAACAGCAACGAGGCTTAAATGAAAATGTCAAATGTAACACGAGTCCTAGAGGGAGACAGAGAGAGAGGGAGAGAGAGAGAGAGAGAGAGAGAGAGCTAAAGCAGTTAATCAATGAACTGGCCAACAAGGATGCCATCCCCCCCAACCACAACCCCACAGCAATTACATCAAAAGAAAATTGTTGCAGAGTCATTTTTAATGGGGCGCTCAAAAATTAACTAAACTGCTGTTGGCATCTACTGCAAAACCCCCCGAATCCCCGCCCACTTGTGTGGACAAGTGACAGTTGACAGAAGAAGAGCAAAGTATTTTAGGTGGCCTAGTTTATTAGGACTTGCATTCTGCTACTGAAAGAGATCAGAAATGTGAGGCATTTAGCTGAATTGTTGCATTTGACTTGGTTGCAAGCGAAAAGATTTCTCTAAATTCAAATTGCAAAGTAAAAGTTAAAGTTGCGCATAGCTTTAGAATAAGACAAAGATACTTGTGGAACATCGATGCGACTTATTCGGATTTTTTGAATAAGATGAGCAAAAGTAGAGTTGATAAATTGTTACTTTGCAGTACAAATGTGGATAGACAGCTCAACAAAGATATTTTTGGGATAAAATGTGCAGCAGCTTAAAGAGTTTTGTATGCTTTTGGATAATTATCGATTTATATTTTTGAATTTGATGTGAATCTAAAGCAGAACTTTGGAACTTTTTCTTTTTATTGGAGTGGTTTCAAATGTCGTTAATTTTGCACTTGCTTTAATATGTAATCCCTTAACATGTACCCATTTTTCTGCACGCCGTTTAGCCCAAGAGCATATTTGAATAAATAAATAATTAATGCGGAGAGACGCCACCTTTTTTTTTTATGAGCACAGTGTCTGGAGTTTCAATGAGTGCGAAGTGAAACCACCAATGGTCAGCGAGGGAAGCGTGTTGTTTGGGAAAGAGACAGAGACAGCGACAGCGACAGAGAGAGTGAGAGAGAGAGAGAGAGGGAGAGAGAGTGGGAGAGAAGAAGGGTTTATAACACTGGCATCCGGAACTATATGGATTTGTGCCGATGATGCTCCTTGCTGCTGACTGGATATGAAAGACAGCCTGACGGACAAACAGGTGCAGCCCAAGAGTTCCATTTCCTCTCAAATACACTCACAAAAAATGATATATATGTATATATATTGAAGCCAGCAAGATTGCACACTTAAAAGTGAGTTTTTACATACGTAGTTTATTTTTTTTTTTTTCAGTGCATCTCACTGCTGGCAGCTGCTGACAGCAAAATATAATTTCCGCTGACAATGCGACACAGAACCACGGGGAGACCGAAAGAAAGCGAAAGTGGACAAAGGCGAATGGGAACGTCAACTGGAACTGAAACAGGAACAAGAACAGGAACAGAAACGGCACAATGGGTCACTAATGGGCGCTCCACGGGTGGGATAGGGATGCTGGCAGCCCCATTGAACATGCAGTTAATGAGCTGCTCGACAAAGCTTTAAGCTTTGCTAAATTGCACTTTTCAAGGACCTCAGCCTGAAATAATAATCTTAAGTTTGTAGCACTAAAAACAACCAAATTACAATAAACAAAATGTGAATATTTGAATTTTGTTTTTTAATTGAACGGTCTCGAAATAATAATATTTGTAAAACTTTGTATGCAAAAGAGTCTTCTGTAAAGTAGCTTAAAAAAATAAACAGAGATACGTTTATCGAAAGACTCTAATCTGCCCCGAAGTTGTTGCCTACTTAAGCCCCCAGCAATATGTATACCCTGTGCATTTCCCGGTGCGAAGAAGTGTACATTGGTTTTGGCTGGGACTCATTTGAATTTCCTATTATCTTGATTTAATTCTGTCGTGAACTAAGCTTGGAAACTGTGACTTGTGGTTAGGAGTATAGATACTTTTGGGCGCCCTTGGAATACCTGAATGCGGCCCTGGATGCGACTGCATCTGCGAATATAAACTTAGAAAAAATCCGACAAACTTTTAGAAATGCGCCAAAGAAAGACCATATTTTTTGAAGTGTCGTTTTAGGGCAAGTATTCTAATTATTTAGAAATCATTTACAAACAAATTTAGAGTGATTTTCATTTGGTTTGATTTTCTAAATTTAACAGCGCTATTTTTCTGAGTGTACAGCATACTTGGCAACTGACGTCAAGCACAGACTCGACAGCCATTATGCAAATCAAGCGAAAAGGCGATGCCAAAACATTTAAGCCGTTTTAGCTTAGCCCCCGATTCACATTACGCCCAACTCCATCCCCACCCCATCCCCTGCCCCTTCCACTCTTCCTCCCCGTCGAACTGCTAACAAAGTCTTTGCCGGGCAGCTAACTTGCCCCTTTGGCACTTTTTGTTGCTGGAAGGGGGTTCAAATCTAATTTCCTTTTGGCATACGCCACCTTGGCAACAACAATAGCCTTAAGTTCGTATGTGTGCCTGTGTGTGTGTGTGTGTGTGTATTTGTTTATCTGCATGCATAATTCGAGTGCACACAGAGCTAAAGCTGGCGGAGTGGAAGTGGAAGTTGTTGCTCAGGTGATCTTAAAGCAACAAGATTCGCGGCACAAATCGCGTATAAAAGATGTGAGAAGAAGCAAACAAGTGAGAATTTTGCGGCACGTTTAATTTGTATCCATCTTCAGTAAGTTAAGTTAAGTTGGCTATAAATAATATATATTTAATTTAGATAGAATCAATTGCAATCGGTTAAACAACTAAAACTAAAATGATCGTTTAAGCAGCAGACAAATTAATTACAATCATTTGACCAACTCAATTGGTTGGGTCAAAAGGGATCACGCTGTCAGCTGCACAGGACGTTAACACACTGAGAATGATAACCCCCCTCAAACCACCCTCCACCCGTCCCCCTATCGAGGGGTGCATTCTGCCATAGTCTCTGGCATTGGCAGTCAGTTTTGCAGTGCTGGCAACTCTTAAACCAAACAAAGGACCACATCGTTTGCTCGCTTACTTGCCAACAGGTCTAAAATGAAATTAATTATAGTTACGCACACAGCTGCCATGACTCAGGGGCGTGCAACAAACCTAAAGTGTGCCAAATGGTGGCGAGGGTAAAGTGCTGCTTGTGGTGGAGGGGGGAGAGGGGCATAAGGCTTTGCCAGAATCTTTATCTTTCTCTCTGCCTCTGCCCATCTCGGTTTCGGTTGTTGAGCTTCTATATTGTATTTATTTCCCAGCAAAGCTTAAGAGCGGTTTCTAGACTAGAATTTACTATGGTGTGCTTAACAGACACAGGGAGAGTTAGGGAGCGAGAGAGAGAGATAGCGAGATAATATTATTAAATAATTCTTAGGTCTACTTGGGTATTTTCTGAGTTTCACCAATTTAACTTTATTGCATTCTTCACTTGTTTTCATTTTCATCTTTAATTTTAATTTAATTATTACATTTTTCATTTGGAATTCGTTTTTAGTTTTCGAATAATGGTAGACGCTATTCAGGCCAGTTTAAATTGATATATAAGCTGTGTTTATTGATCAAATCTTAATCTTACATAAATAAGAACATCTTTTTAAGCAGTTAACTTCTGCAATTAAAAATCACTCAAATTATAGTTAATTTGAGAGCAAGCATATTTAAAAACAGAAATAAATAACTCACTTCAAGTAGTTTATGGTATAAGAAACTGCTGGAAATCGGAATCTGAGTGTTTTGTCTTTCGAACAAGGAACTAAAATTCAGGTGTCAGCTGATTAACCCCGATCTGCAAGTGTATTTAATCTTCAGCCTCAGCTCATTGGCTAACTAAGTGTCTGGCAGGCTGGCAGGCTGGCAGGCTGGTAGTCTGGTAGTCTGATAAGTATTTGTAATCACGCCTCGGCATCCGATGTTTGTCGTGTCTGTTGTTGTCCTTTGTGGCCCTGAACTTTTAATTAATGCATGCGAGTGCCTGAGTCACAGAGTCAATAAGCCCAGCCAACAATTCTAGCCAACAATTCAGCCGTTGCCCGCTAAATATTAAACCATGGGTTTCATGTTGTACTCTTTGCTGCTGCTCTCTTCATATAATTTGCTTTGGCGTGTTGCGCCTTATATGCCTCCCCCCCCCCCCCTCCAAAGTCACCCCAATATTTGTAAGCCCCTCCCAGCAATCTTCGCCCCAAGCACTCCACTGCGCGTTTGCTTGTTTACTTTTTATATCAAAAACTTTTACGAGCTACAAAATACGCTGATGCTGAGCGCCTAAAAAACAAACAAATGTTGCGCCGAGAGTTGTTGTTGTTGTTGTTGTTGCTGTTTTTTTTGTTGTTTTCATTCACTGCGAAGGCGGAGGCACAAAAAATAAATAAAAATAAAATTGATAGCATGCTTTTTGGGGTCTTCCTTCGTGAATCAGCCGCAGCCAGCGTTGGTGGTTGGATGATTGGGTGGTTGGGTGGGTTCGGAGCTGGGAGGGTCGTGCTCTAACAAAGATCCAACTTCCAAGTTGCCAAGCATCCGAGGCCTCAAAATGGCGACTTTAATGACAATTATAGGCATTGTAATTATCGCCGTTTAACTAAATTAAAGCACTTTAAGTGCGTGTGTGTGTATGTGTGTGTATGTGTGTGTGCGTGTGTGTATATGGGAGAGCGGGTGAGTGGATTGGATTTTTAATCCTTTGCCGTAAATCAGAGGCAAGCAGGCCACAAAAGCACTTCAGGACTAGTTCATTATTTAAAGTGTGTAAAAGCAAAAGTTTGATTTCGTTGTGGATTTTCAGTTTGCGTACATTTTCTCGTGGATACCCTGTAAAGTTGTGTCAATGTGTGCCACAGACAACCCCTTTCCAATCTCATAAGCTATTGATTTAGGGGCAAGCATTTATTTATTTATTTAACTCGAATCTGCTTTAAGAGGAAATTACAAATATTAAATTTGAACGAAAATTTACGCACCTTTCTTCTCCACCTCTCTCTCCCTTTTTTCTGCCTCTATTCTTATCTCTGTCTTATATTGTCTCAATCCTGTATGTATATCTGTATCTGTATCTATATCTATATCTATATCTATATCTATATCTATATCTATATCTATATCTATATCTCTATCTATATCCATATCTATATATCTATCTATATCTATATCTATATCTATATAATGGAAATGTAAGGCGTATGCTTTCAGTTGTGTTAGTATATAGTAGTATATATATAAAAAGGGCATCAAATGGGCATCTGTTCTAAAATTGATGTGCTTGAAAAGCGATTGTAATGACTGATGCCCAGCTATTAACTGTAAAAGGTGAACGCCAAAACCAGTAAAAATGTGAGGAAAGGGGGTGGGTAGTGGGAATGTAATACAGAGGAAAGGACCATAAATTCCCGGCTGTTGCCAGTAGAGACCAGAAGTCCCTTAAGGCAGACAAAAAAAGAAAAAAAAAAGAAGAAAATCAAAGTGGGCAATGCAAAACATTTCAATAATGAATGCAAAATACAAAAATAAGAATAAAAAGAAAATCAGAGCGAAGGCATAAGATTGTGGGTGTGTCTGTGTGTGTGTGTGTGTGTGTGTGTGTGTGCATGTGTGTTTGTGTGTGCAGTGAGCCATTTTATGTTAACAACTTTCTTGGCCCAAAGCGTTTTTCATCAAGAAACAAGAAGCAAATACGAGACTTTATCATCATTTTGTTTATCATTAACAACTCGTCAGGAGCACCAGCATCATCATCATCATCATCATGATGTTAAGGATAATGCTCATGATGATTACTTTCAAGTGTGTGCCATATGTCACACACACATACGCACACACACACACACATACACGTACGCACAACAAATAGAGCGCACCAACCGTGTCTGCCCCCAAAATCATGATAATAATAATACAAAAATAAAATATAAAGTAAGGTAACAAAATATACCAAAAAAAAAAATAAGAAAAAAAAATCAGAAAAGAAAAAAACCTGAAAATAAGCAAAATAAATAACAAATCAGTTTTTTATTCCAGACGCCAGATGGCGCTTTGCACGCTGCCTGAGCACAAAACTTTATGAACCATAAAAGCAGGTGGCAAATCGACACAAAGGCACGCGACGTCCTTTCATGCTTTTGCCTTAGGTCCTTCGCCTCTCCATTCTCCTCATCCTATCCTTCCCGGAGGACACAAAAAAGAAGAAAAAAAGTGGTGGATCTACGTTCGCATATCATTCATCTCTGCTTAAAATGCCATTAGATTGCATATGTTTAAGTTATTTTTATGCCCAGCGAATGGGTTGTTCTTCTGTATGTTGAATGTTGAATGTAAACCCTTGTCTGAGATTTGTTTTTGGTCTGAGAACAAGAACAAGAAGGTGGTAACGAGGGCAACCAAAAGGACCCGAAACATATTTGTACAATTTGCTCAACTTTCAAGGAAATGTTGCACAAATTGTGATATGCTACACAATTATTATTATTGTCCCATAGTTATATAAAAAGTTTTGACAATTTGATAGCTTGGCTTAAAATCTTAAGTGATCAAAAAAAAAATTAATGATTCTCTTTAGATTCTTAGCAGTTCAAAGGGTATTTAGACTTCGGCTCAGTTGATTTAATATTCAGTTTTTTTTTTTGGTTGGGTTGTGAAGTTGTGGGAAAAAACTTTGCTTTGCGTTTTTCATTGCCTAAAAAGATGATGAAAGCCGAGAGTCGAGAGTTGAGAGCTGAGAGTTCTCAGTTTAAGTGGCGTGGAGAGAAGGTGCTGGGGGTTGTTGCCGGGGCTAAATATGGTAAACCGGAGAGAGACAGAGACAGACAGAGAGGGAGAGGGTTAGTGAAAAGGGCATAGGGCATAGGGCATAGGGCAAAGGGAGCAGAGAGATGCACAAACTGAGATTTTTGTAGGCCAGTTTTGCGGCTTCGGTTCTCAGTTCATCATTATGCGTTCCAGGTCTTAACTTGTTGTTGTTCCTGTTCTGCTGATGGCCAAGTTCAAGGGTTGCCCGCAAGCAACCACAAATAAAGTTGAAATTTTGCGAGATGTAGCGATGTGGCACAAATGGCTTTTCCTAACTTCCACGTCACACACAGAGAAAAATACTATTTCAAATGCCAAAATTACGTACAAATCGCTATTAAACTATTAATTAAAATAGCCATTAATTAATTCCTTATGGGAAAATGTATTTTACCTTATTGAAAATGGAATTTTGATCTTGGAAAGAATGGCTGTTACTCAATATTTTCATTGGTTTTTGACAATTATGTTTCCATAATTAGCACTCAGTCAATCTCCACTGGCGAAATTAAAGTAAAAAACAAGAGAATAAATGAAAATACATGAAAATAAATTAGTATTCAATGAATCCAGGATTAAAGCTTAATAAATCAAACAATTGTCTTGCGAGCCACATGGAAAACTGGCCAACTTAGTTGCTCACCATATGCCCTGGGTTTAATATTAAAGTGTGTGAGGTTAGGTGAGGGTGTGGTTTACTTTGATATGCTGATAAGGCTAAGCTCGGCTAACAGTTTGAGTAACAATTCCACTTTGATGTTCCATCTCATAGCTTCGTTTTTTGTTTATTTTCCTGCTCACCTGTCAAACATACTTTGTGTGCTACGCTTCTTCTGTATGTTTATGCATATGCTCTGCAAATTTATTTTTGTTTTTGTGTTTTCCTGACGGGAGCACGCATATCAAAAAAGGACTGACAGTTGGAGAGGGGCGTGTCAACGCCCATTTGATTGCTGTCCGGCTTAATTTATGCCGGTCGACGCATTCGGAGAATGGACGCTGACAGGAAATCCAGTCCGGAAATTCGTTTGAGAAAATTGTCGAGAAGTGTCAGGAAAAAAACCAAAGCTCTCCCCTACCAAGCGACGCATCGCACAAAAAACAAATACAAACATTCTAGTCTAGGCAGTTCGACTAGAAGATATCCTGTACACAAAGCAGTCGTCTAAAATTTCGCCTGTGTTTCTTTAACGATTAACACTCGTATTTAGTGTTAGTTTGATTAAGATGTCTTGGAAAGCAAGAAACTTAGTTGGTGTCACATTTACACAATGATGAGAGAGAGAGAGAGAGAGAGAGAGAGAGAGAGAGAGTAAATCTGATATGTTGCCCCAACAATTAGCAAATTGACCAAAGCTGCTGCGTGGGAAGAAAGCAACTTGAATACCCACGACAAAATGCGAGGCAACTCAAAAGGATTGCTCAACTATTAGGAAACAGTGTGCGTGTGTTGGTCCGGTAAAGGGGGTGGTAGGTGGAGGGTGGGGTGAATGAAGGTATAGGGAATTGGGGGAGATGGCGAGCAATGGTTCCCAAGCGGAAACCGGATATGCTCGATAATCGAAACACTTGAAAAAATGAAACGAAGTTGTTAAACCTGTAGCAATAAGTTTGAAAGGGACAAACACACCCACACACACACACATATATATATACACATGTATGTTTTATGAACAGCGATAAATGTTATTAACTTGGGCAAAACTTTCGTAATTGAACGAACGAGCGACTATCCAGATGCAAACTGGGACAAAAGCCAACTGAGAATTGGCCCCAAACAACATTTATGGCATTCATATGGCACTCGGCTCTATTCGCATATTGTATTCACATTCGGCATTTAAATGGCCCAACAGCAGCTCATTTAATCCAAACTTGAGCTAAGAGCGACCGCAGGCGTGAACAGACTGTGTGTGTGCCTGTGTGTGTGTGTGTGTGTGTGTGCCTGTGTGTGTGTGATTGAGGGAATACCCCTTTTATATTAAGTTAATCGATTTAGCTAAAGCGATCCTTTGAGTTAAATGGCCTTTGAAATCCACTTGTAGGCTGAACTTGAAACTGATTTAATGCTCTTTTGGTGTACATATTTTTTTGTTGTTGCCTTTTTTTTTTAATGTAATGTGAATGTTATAAATTAAGGTTTATTCATAAATTGATTTCAGTTTTTGGGAAATGGATAGATTCTGAATCAGTTTATTTTATTTGGTATTTAGTTATACTAGTGGATTCTTAAATTAACTTGTAATTTGGGAAATGTAAAGAATTATAATAAATTATTTATTATTAATTATTAACACATCATCGCTTAGATGCTTCCCTGGACTGAATAATTATATTCACTAGTCATGTAGATTATATCAAATTTATAACTTATCAAAAAATATGACAGATGCTGACATGAATGACTAAAGTCAGTCACATCAGAACTATTTAAGCTGTTATCGGAGCGAAGTTCAACTTAATTCCACAAATTTTTCCACTTTTCGTACACTCCACATGCTTTGTGGAAAGCAAATTTAGCTTAAAATTTATGAAGCGAGTATCATTTGGATTATTCCGAATGCACTTAGTTAAGCTGCTCTAGGCAATTAAAATAGTTCTTAGTTGCTCAACAAAAACTTAGAAAACAGATTTTCCTGGAATTAACAGGAGCGAGAGATAGAGAAACAGAGAGAGAGAGAGGGACTGAGAGAGAAAGAGAGAGAGAGAAACATACACATACATTTTAATTATCATAATGATAATTGCCTTTGCGCAGAGTTCTCGGGCCTGCTTGAGTCCTTAAGTCCTTACACTGATTAGCATTTGATTTAGTTTGCTTTTTTCGTGGGTAGCGAGAAGGGGGGTGTTGGTTGAGGGTGAAGGGAAACTAATTTGTGTGGCACATTGTGGGGCACACTGTCTGTTTAATATTTGATCGCTTAACGACTGAACGAGGGTAGCGGGACTTGTCATTTGCCTTTGATGTATATCCCGTGCCTAATTGGATTGAATCCTTATTAAGTATACGCAATGTTGTAGCCAGATTTTCTGATTATTCTTAATATTAATTACGTACTCGTGTACTCTATATTGCATTGCAAGTAGACACCTACGAGTCCATAACTCAGACATAGATATTTATATACATATATTCTTAATCAGCACTCGCCCATCTATATGTGCTTCAAAGCTATCCCAATGGAACTCGGAATATGGTTATATATGATTCTCAACTCCCCATAGAAATATTCGGTCTAATTTCTTAATATACCGTGACTGAATCCACATTAAGTATACGCAACGTGTACAAAGATTTTCAGATTATTCTTAATATTTACTTCGTGCTTGTAGACTCTATATTGCACTTCAAATAGACATTTACAATTCCATAAAATATTTAACTATATTCCTAATCGGCATTAAATCTACTTAATCTACTTCCATGGTAATAATCTGCCCGATTTTTGGATAAATAATGCAACTCTGCGAGGGTATATTATATTCGGCATATCCTGTTGCCTTTTCATCTTCATATTTTGTCAGTTTAACATTTAGTTAGTGTATGCAAATGATCCTTAAATAAGTTACGGCATTGACGCTGTCTGCAAATAATTAAAATATGCTGGCATAGTCAAGAAACATTAGCAATGAGAGACGAGGCAGCATAAAACACGCAAAACTAATTGATAAATATGCAAATTTAATAGACTGAAAGCGAGCATTTGCATAAATATGCAAAATAGCTAAAATAAATAAATACACTTTGCAATGCCCAAGCTCCCACCCCATCCTCTCCCCACTATTCATATTTTTTTACACGCATAAGTAAAAAAGTAGTTCCTCGACTTGAAATATGCACTGTCGCCACCCTTTTGAGCTGCGACTGTTTTACGTTGTTTTCAAAATAAATTTCACAAGCAAAAGCCACAAGCTTAACCTGCTGATTATGGTCTTTGGGGCCAGCGAGAATTAGTTGAGGTTCTGTTTATCTATTCCCTCTCCCACTCTTCCCCCACACCCCCTCAATCACTCACATTCTTGCTTTCTGAAGCCACAAGTCCTTGATTTAGTAACCACAACTTTTACCCCATTTTGGCACCCACATAATCTTCTTGCAATTGCTCACAACAAAGAATTATTGTTTGGGAAAAATGTTCAGTCATTTTGTTCACTATTATTCTTTCTGCAAAGCTCTGCTGAAAACGTCCATACAATTCTTAAAGTGTGTAAACAAATTCTGCTAAAATCAAGGAAATGCTATTTGTGGCTTTGTTTAGCAACCACAAAATGTTCAGTAAAGAAACGCAGATTTACTTTTGCTGTGTGCTAAGATTACCAACTACTTAACTATTAAATTATTTAAGATATAGAGTAGAACATCCACTGAAGTTATTGTTGGGTGTTTCTCTTTTTCAATTAGGAATCTGACATCTTGATTGATTTATATTCCCTCTATGTTGAGCCAGAGTTTCTATTAATATGTAATGTATTATGTAATATTGAGCTTGTTTATCTGGATTAGTAGCCAAATTAACCAACGCGAACTAACCTTCTTTGAGCACCTAGCAGGCCAATTTGAATCAATTCGATAATATTTATAGTACACACCCCTCTTAAGCAGCAGTCATGTATACATAGATAGTCTTCTCATGTTACAAAATATATTTGATTCTGTGCTGTTGCGATGTGAATTGTAAATTAAATGAGGGGTAATCGACTGTGGATGCATTTGGCCCAACAAATCAACTCAAGAAACACACATAAATAACTTTGAAGAGATTGCGCATACGACCCCCAAACCCAAAAACCATATAACAAACAATTTGATTCACTTGAGTTCAGCTGCACTCAAAAAAAAAATAATTTAATTAAATAAAAGGCTTCAATTTCTGTGTGTAGACTTATATAAGAAAGTTCAATTTTGGAATTTTCAAATAAATTGAAGAAATTGATTTTTATAAAATTTAAAAACTACTTTTGAATGAATGACTTTTCAAAGTGCAGAAGCCGAAAGAAAAAAATATATACAAAACTATAATAAGAATAACAAATAAAAATCATTTTATAAAAAAAGTAAGTAACATTTTATTATTTTTAAAATTTAGATAAAGTTTCGATGAATCTCTTTTTAAACAGCAGAAGCTAGAAACAGAAGAATAGACCAAAATAAGAATAAATAATGAATATTTTTTTCTGAGTGTGAGCCTCTCTCTCGTTTACTTCCTCCCTCTCTCTGTCTATTTTTCTCTATCTCCCTCTCTCTCTCTCTCTTTGTCTCTGTCTCTCTCGATCTTGGTCACAGTTCGAATGTTTACCTCTGTTCAATATGCGTGTTTATTAACGTGCACATTATTTGCATACACGAGTGACTTTTGTATATTAAAGACATAGAGCCCTGCCAGTTATCCGATATCTTCTTGGCTAACACAAATGTTGCGGCGTACTTTGCATATTTTAACGGGCGGCGAAGGAGGAGGAGGAGGAGGAGGCTGTGGCAGTAGGCAGACGAGGCAAGTTTCGACGAATTTGGTGTTTAGTCAGTTGTGAAAAAACGCTACAAGCCGCATTCAGTGGAATCTTCTGCCACATTTCGCTAATAAACTCATCAGCGGGCAAACAGAGGAGTTTGGGAATCGAGTGGGTGTTGGGATTTGGACAACATGGAAAGCAAATGTAATATCGCTTGTCTCAGAGAGTATAGAACTTTTGGGTCAGTCATCCGTCCAGCTTTGTCTGCGTATCAAAGTCAAAATAATAAATGAAATACGAATGCGAGTGAAATGTAGAGGAAATGCTCTCACAACTGATGTTTCCGATGCCCTGTAAACTTTGTTGAAGACTGTTTGGGGGATATTGAACATTTTATGCAAGTCATGCGATTGTACTTAGCACATGTATATATACAGAAGATGAATGACTCTAATAAATCTCGATATAGGGTATCTTTGACTACTTTCAAGTCATGTTCGTTCCTTTACATATGTTTCAATAAGCACTTCACATCAAATTTCATGTTATCGTATTAGATCAAGTTAAAGTGTTGTGTTCAGAATGTACTTGATTTCAATTTGGATTTGGAATTGGATTTGGGTGCAGGAGCAAAGAAAAACACTTCAATTTTCATTCACGGCTCACCAAGCAAACGAGTTCAATTAGTGCTTTTGCAAATTCGATTTCGACAGATACCCTGTCCAAGTCTTAGACCAGATTATCGATTGATTAACTTTTGTTAAGCTACTAGAAATGATTAAGCTTTAAGTCTGTGGCTTTTAGAAATATACTTTGTGAATAATATGGTGAGTTACTCTAACCAAAAGAATCGCGAATTCCAATTTGGAATTTTAGATGATTGACTTTAGTATAGTTTACTTTAATTTTGTTTGCCTGCTGGCGCTTTAAGAACATTTACTCATTGAAATATGTTGGCAACTGTCGTATAAGGCTCTATTAATCTTAGACATGCACAGCACTGTCTTATGACATCTGTCTTCAAGTATTTTACAGCCTTATGTTTTTTAGACCTGATTTTACGTTTGTTTTCACTTTTAACTGTTGCCAGGCTCGCTCTCTCTGTGTGTGTGTGTGTGTGTGTGTGTGTGTGTGTGGGTGTGTGTGTGTGTGTGTTCTTACGTGCACTGGCATTTTACAATGCGTGTAATTTGAGCGCTCGTAAAATGGGCAACAAAAAAAGAATTAAAGAAGAGACGCAGCAGCAGCAGCAGCAACAGCAGCAGCAGCAGCAACAGCAACAGCTTTTAACTGCCCCACAGTGCTGAATGTCCTGTTTGCCATTTGGTCCATCGTCCTTCAGTTTTCCATAAACTTCTCTTGCATTGTTTCATTGTATTCCTTTTTCCACACCGCTGCTGGCAACATTTTCCCTTTTAACTGCCAGCTTCAATTTGTGTGCCATGAAAATTGCATTCAAAAAAAAAAAAAAAACAAAAAACTGAAAGTTGCTCCATTTTTTATGCGAGCGCGAACTGCAATTGTTAAATCCTCCTTCTGTCTCCATTCTCCTCTATCTATCTTTCTTTCCTTCTGTCTGTGTGAAGCCGCAAGTCGTTAAGTAACGGGGACTCACTATAAGCAAGTACGAATGCTGCAGCCGAGTGAACCCGACTACGATGTACCCTGACCCCAGCTGTAAAATATATTCGAATTTTGTTGGCAAATTTCTCCTTAAAAAGTTGTACACCCAAATGTGAGCAGGTCTGCAAGTGCTCACTCTCTTCTCTCTTTCTCTCTCTCTGTCTCTCTCTCTCTCTTTCTCTCTCTCTCTTTTCACGATCTTAATGAAATTTGGCCAGTTGATCAATTATATGCATACGCATATTATGTATTTATTAGAAGCTTCTGCCTTTAAAATTGTGTCATTTATTGTTATCGGAAATCGAAATATATCGATATTAGAGGCAGTAAATAAAGTAAGCTTGATCTGCGCCGGCTATACGAGAACTTATATTCTCTAGTTTCTGTAGTCTCTGAGATCCGCATATTCATACACCCAGACGGACATGGCTATATCCACTTGGCTGTTGATTTTAAACAAGAATATATATAATTTATGGGTTCAGTGATTCCTTCCTTCTGGGTGCTGCATACATTTGCACAAAACTGTTATACCCTTTTTACGCATTTTTAATGGATTCATGGTATAAAAAGTTACGTTTCTTTCACCTCTTAATTTTCAAGAAAACTGTGCTGAAAACTGCATAACTTTAACCGGAACGTTTCCGCTTTAAATACCTGAACATGAACTGGCATCGAAATTGGAGTTCAATTTGGCATCATAGTTCGCAGGAACTAAGAATTTAAGCCGTTTTGCAAGCGGATTTATTGATGAAGATTTTGGTTGCTGATTGCTGTTTTTTTCTCTCCTTTTTTTCAGTGTAGTCGCACACAATCCTCTTAATGCATTCATACGCATTCCCGTTGCTATCTAAAGCTTACCATTTCTCTCTCTCTCTCTCTCTTTGTCTGTCTGTCTGTCTGTCTATCTCCGCAAACATTTGCTATCTGCTTTCGGGAGCATACATAAGATAGGCAGACAGACTGACAGACGAGTGGAAATAGGACCACAGACTTGTGGCACGCACTGTAGCGTCCGCTTGAATGGAATCTGAAGCCCTTTAACGGGGACTTGAATGCCATTTCAGATCGAAACATCTCCAAGTTCCCGAACGACGTTCAATTGTGTAATCATCTATATTTCAATTAAAGCACTTGTCACTCTCTCTGTCTCTGTCTCTCTCGCTCTCTCTCTCACTCAAGTGCGACCATTTATTTGTTGCAATTATGTACCTAAAATCTACCAAATGCCCCTAAATGTCTAAATGGAATTAGAGTGTTGTACTGCGTAAGATATTGAGTCTACAATATTTTGTATCAATTTTTTAGATTTGTCTTTCTGGTAAATTCAACAAATTTTTGGGCTGTGCTCAAAATTGTGTCTTGAGTTAATCATTCAAAGATTTCTAAGAACAATTTAACTGCCGCAAAAATTATGCTTTTGTTGTTGTTATCGCTTTCTAGGAATCTAAGCAATCTGGGCAAGTTGAGTTTCCTACTTTTAAATTATTAAGCAGCTTTCACAAAATGTTTGTGTTCTGCTTTGCAGACGTCAGCAATCCTTGAAAGAAAATCTCTGTGTATTTGTCTCCGTCTCTAGCTCTATCTGTATATCTCTCTACATATATATATATGTCCTGTGGACCACAGCTAAATTAAATTGTTGCTCTGTTCAAGTTCGAGAGAATCTCGTAAAGGAAAAAAACTTTGCCTTTCACTTTCACTTTCACTACTGCTATCTTTCATTTCTGGCTGTCCTTTCACAGTTCCATTTATCTAGCTGCTTTATGAGTGTGAACTATAAAAAAAAATGGTAAAGCGTTATGGCCACAAAATGTGAGCCATAAAAATAACCGGGGCCATCAAGTAGCTCTCGCTTATTAATTGCTGCCATGTCGGATCACATTAAACTGTGTGTGTGTGTTGAGTGTGGTTATTAAAGTCGATGCTGCAACAGCAGCAACAGCATCAAGTTCCCTGTCAGACCCGTTATTAAAAACTGCCAAGATATAAGAACAACAATGCGAAACAGGCAGCGCCTGAGCCTGGCAGAAAGGCATTAACCTGTCGTTGGAGCACATCTCCCCATTCTCATTTCCAGCCACAGCCCCCAGCTCCACCTTGTGCTCCAGCTCCAGCTCCAGCTCCTGTTCCAGCTCCTGCTCTGCTCAATACAGCTGCAACAATACCAAACAACAACAATAACAAAGATGTAAAAAAGCGCTGCGCATAGCTGTTTGTTGAGCAATCAGTGGGCAGTCTCATCTGTATACCACGAATTTTGTATACTCTACCAAAAGTTTAATGTTTTTCATACCGCGAACCTATCAACAAAGGAGTCAATCTTGCCATGTTCGCTTTTCTATTCTGTTTCACTTCGTAAATTAATAGCTCTTTTATCATTAATTATTTTTCTTATTGCATTTTTAACATCCTCAAATATCGTTTAGAATCGATTCACGATAACGAAAAATACACAATTTGATATACATATTCAAACACGTTAAAAATGTTAAATTCATATTTACCATTTAAACAGTAGGAATGCGCAATCATTCACTGACATCGATAATTATCGATAGATTTTCAGCTAGAAGCTTAGCTTAGTTGACGCCCGCATCGAAGCTAATCTCATAGTTAAAAGACTGAGAATTTTAAGGACAAATACAGCTGGTAGGGTATTGGAGAACCGACGAAAACAACAGTAAAAACCGAAACGTCAAATAATAATAACTGGAAATTTTAAGGATATGCCCCGGCAGGATTTTCATATCGCTTAAGCATTTCCTTCCGTTTCGACTGATTCGTTTCACGCGCCATTTCCTGTTCACTTGTTGCTGTTGTTTTTCTGCGACGCCGTTTGTTGTTATTGCATTAGCATTCATCTTATTATTATTATTATTTTTATTTTTATTATTGTTACGCCTGAGCTTCATTTGTACCAGCTCTGCTATACACTTGAGATTTATTTGAATGAATTGCAAGGACTGGCCCAACCTGATTGTCTGATGCTGCGTGCAGCTCGCATCCTGCAAAAGTTACCTTTATTAGCTTTCAAAAGGTTTTATCGGTATCGAAAGGCTTCATTAGCATGTTGCAACATGCCTCTTGTTGTGGTTGCTGCTGCTGCTGCTGCTGCTATGAAGCCACAGGAGAAATTGATTATGAATTTCATTATTATAGAATTTATTCGATGCCAAGAGCAAAGAGCGAGGTTCCTCTAAATTGATTATTATTATGATGAGAGAGCCCACGAATCCCAAAAACTGATATACCTTAAACACTGAAAGACAATTATTTCAATGGGTTCAGCGTACAGTTCCATTAAAAATATAAATTATATCCTTTTCAAAAGTTTGTAACACTTGGAAATGATTGTAAGCAATTTTAAAGTATTCCCTTCAATATTTAAGCTTTAAATATTAATAATGTAGTTTGTTCAATTTAAATAAAACTGTATTTTCTCATTAGTGATTTGTGCATAATTAAATATAATCGTTTCACTCTAAAACATTAGCCTTCAATTTATTCATTTAATATTGGAATTTTATTGCAAGTCTTTTATACGCCGATGTCGTTATTTTGTGTCAGTAAACGCTTTAATTTTGTATAATTGTAATTGTAATTGTAATTGTAATTTGAATGACCGGCTAATTATTTGGGGAATTTGTCAATTTATGAGGACAACAAAATGAAATGGACAAAAGTCCACTAAAGAAGAAGTCGAAGACGAAGAAGAATTTACGGGCATTTAATTATCTTGATACCCTTGCAGAGAGTATTATAATTTTGTTGTGAAATTTGTAACGCATTGCAGGAGACACCTTCTGGATAGGTATCTATATTCTTGATTAGCAATTGAATTATTGAAACTAATTTGTTGCCAACTGGTTTGTTTGTGAAATTTATTAATTATGATGTCGACAATTAAACTCCGCCTGCGAGGGTATTTCAAAGAATCGGTGTGCCCAAGTTAGCCGGTCTTCCTGGTATTATTTTACAAGCGCTTGAATGTTTGATTTGTTATTTTGTTATTTGTTCGACGGCATGGAATGTAATACAGTCACCCTAAACGCCTGGAGATTGTGGGCTAGGCGACCCTAAGAGGAGATGGATATGGGGAAATGGACAGTGATGGGGACGCTGACGGGGATGAAGATGGAGACGGAGATTGTCGCTTAGCTTTAAATGATGGCCTGAGCATCTCAATTTATTTCAATTAATGCTCGTTTAATGAGCGGACTTTTCAATGAACAATTTATTCGAGTTTCCGAGGGACAAGTGCAACTTCAACTTCAACTTCAACTCGAACGCAAACCGTTAGCCAGGATACACAAATTTATATTCGTTTGCTTAAGTGGAGGTATTTGTTAGAGTATCCTTACTGTGACCCCATGGCCTTAATTTTGGGTCCCACTTGAGAAATTTCAATTTTAATTTTAATTTCAATTTAACCCTTTTTTTTTACAGTTTAATACGATTTTCGTGAGCCCGAGCGCCATTGACATTAATATTGGTCTTTTGCCTTTTCTTTATTGCCACACATTTCCAGGCTATTAGCTTCGGCCACTTGTTGCCTTGGTTCCTGGAGCTCTATGCCCGAAGTTCGCTGGTCACTTTTGTGAATATCTAATATTATTAATAAGCTCACAATGACCGGGCTTAAGTCATCAATATTCATTTAGTCTGTCTTTGCTTACGTGTCCCCACATCTATATGAACTATGTATTTAAAGGAAAATCTGTGCAGATATATACAATGAAAAGTTCAAGATTTTCCTGTGAAAACAGAAACCTTTGCTTATAGATTTATTATGTTGAACACACTTCAAATTTTATTAGGCACTTTTGCGGATTCTTTAATGCTCCTTTTCAAGGCCCTTAACTTGCCCATAAACTATATGCCCATGTGAAGCCACTGTGGCCTGTTCTCTCTCCTGCTCTCTGTCTATCTCTGGCTCCTTGCCACGCCTTGTTTGCCGAAAGGCGGGGGAAGGAGGGGATCCGTTTTTTTGTGGTCTAACATTTTAGAGGCTACTTGATAATTGAACATTTTGCCGCAATGGCGTTTGGCATATTTAACGCCGCATTTGCCGCCTGTTGCCTGTAGAAACCTAGACAGCGCAAGATGTAGGGACGTGAAGGGGGCGAAGGGGGGGGGGAGGAAGGAGGCGGCACTCAACGCCAACAGCAACGAGCTAATAAAGTTAGGCTGTCAGGCACGACAGGACGAAGCGACAGCGCCAACAGCTCCGCAAAGCAATGCGGTTAATGTGGGTCTGGTAACAAGCAACAACAACAACAACAATAACAACAACAGCAACAACAACAAGAGCAACAAGAACAAGAACAACAGCAACCACAAGACGAGCTGGAAGAACAACAGCTGTAACAACAGAAACCAACCAGAAACGGAGGCAGAAGCAGAAGCAGCAATGGCAGCAGACACAGGAAGAGTAGCCATTGTCAAGGATTCACAGTCCCCAACATAGCGAAAGAGATAGATCATGAAAAGGAGATAGAGCGAGAGAGAGAGAGAGAGAAGGACAGATGAAAATAGAGTTTATATATATTCGGCCTCGAACTAGAAAAAAGATGCATTTCCAAACAAGTCTAACTAACAACTGAATAAATGCTTGACGAAAGAGACAGAGATAGATCATGAGAGAGAGAGAGAGAGAAAGAGAGAGAGAAAAACCTTATTTCTTTACTGAAAACGATTCAGTTTTGATTTCAAATGTTTTTCGACTTTAAGATCTTCAAATATTATTCACTTAACTTAACAATTCAGCAAATAATTGGAAACGAGTACAATTCGGAGAAAAGGCAAAGTGTGTGTGGGTGTATAAGTGTGTGTGTGTGTGTGTCTGTGTGTGTGTGCTAGGCGAACAGATGGCTGGATGAGAGAGGAAAGGAAAGCTGATAAGGTGGCACATAGGCAATCAATAAGGGAATGGTTCGTAGCTGCGTAAAGCTCATAAATAAATAAATAAGCAAGGTGCATGCGAGCGTGGCAAATGGCAAACGGTAGCGTAAGCAGCAGCAGGAGCAGGAGCAGGCACAGCTACAGGATACACAAGGACACGACTGAGCGGCCAGTTCGAAATAAGTTAACGATGCAATTAGTGCTCCAGTTTAGCCAGCGAGTGTGTGTGTGTGTGTGTTTATGTGTGTTTGTGTGTGTTGTGCCTTTTGCCTTGTGCCTTGTTACAATGTGGACAAAGCACAATTCCCAGTCAGTAATTCAGTGGCAGGCCTCCAGCTGTTCAGCTGTCCCCAGTTACCATCAGCGAGGTTCCAGAGAGTTGAAACTGCCTGACAGTGAAATATCCTGTTTATTTTTTTTATATATACGAAACAGAATCAATTCAATCAAGCAGGCTAAAATTAAAAATTTTCACTTAGTTTTTCCCAAATCCCATTTATTTTTTTGCTAAGGACAATCCATTTTTTATGTTTCTTCTTCAATAAACTTTAGTATATAGATTTATATATGTGAATTTAATTACATCTTATTTGTAAGTGAATAATTTTTCTTTTAATTATTCTCCGAAATCGTCTAGAGATATATGAAATAGATTTCGATGTCAAGCTTATTTTCTTAAAAAAATCATAATACTTTTCTTATGCGTACGTAGCAAATCAATGATTCATTTCGGGCATCGGGCATTAATGTCAGTGATTAAGTCACATATTAAATTGATTAAAGAACTCCCCAATGCCTTGATTACAGGGTATAATAAGCAGCAAGTAAACTATCATCAGGTGAAATAACATAAAAAAGCTGTATGAACACAAGCGGAAATTCAATGCTGACCTCCACCCACTTCCCCTAAACACACACACATCCCACAAGCTTCCCCCAAACTGCTCAGAATTTGATATGGTTGTGTGGAGTGGGGGGATGGGGATTGTATGTATTTAGGTATAAGCACAATATAGTCCAATCAAATAAGTGCTGCTCAATATTAAGAATAAGAATATTTCCAGCTGTAAGAAAAGGCAACTATATAGATATTTATAACTGATATATATGCATATCTATATTCTTTTCATAGGTAGGAGTTTAATTTGTATAGGTATTTAATTGGTTTGGCATCTTCGGGATGCCGTTGCCGGCTTGTTTCTATTCAAATGAGAAGCGGTGTAGCCGCTTGGCAAAATTGTCACAAAATGCAGATGCCAGCTTAGCTAAAAAGATACTCGCTGACCAGTAATGGCAGACACCTAGCTAAGTGAAAGGTGATGTTGTGGGACGGTGGGTGGTATACGCAATGTGCACAAACAAACAAATTAGCCATATATATTTAGGCAATGTTTGTTGTTTTTGTTGTTATCGTTGATTTTCTTGCTGCTGACGTCAAAGTAATAAGTAAAAATGTAAACTAAATCCGCATTTAATGCGGCTTGAGTGCCATAAACTTTTTCCATAAATCAGATGGATCTACTCTCTCGCTCGCACCCCAAATACGAATATATATATATATATATATATATACATATATGTATATTTATATCTTTCTGTCCGGTAATTTGTTTTGCCTAAGCCACAGTTCAACTTTCTCTCTTTCCCTCTCTCTCTCTCTCTGTCTCTTTCTCTATCTCTCTGTGTATCTGCCTGTTCCAAACTGTGGCTAACAACTCTGTCAGCTAACCCCCTCCTAACCCTATTCCGACTTAAACGATATTTAAGCTAGGCAATGAAGAAAACCCCATTTGGTAATTAATTATGTATCAAAATGGATATATCTTTTAATTTTGAGTCATATTTTGTGCTTCGCTTCATCTTTACGCAAATCTTGGAGATTTTTGTATTTGTATTAATTATATATATATATGTATATATATATGTTCATATATATATATATAAAATTTTTTTTTGTGGTTGAGTGAAGGGGATTTCTAATTACAGGCTTGGCTTTTGTGGGCTTTCGCCCGAAGTTTTTGGGAAACGCAGCTTAATTATGTGGCATGCAGCTTTTGGCATACAGCTTTCAATGCCTATAAAATCGTCTCTCTTTCTTTCTTGCTCTCCCTCTCTCTCCCTCTCTCTCCCCCTCTAGTACTTACTCACCCTCTCTATTTGTGTCACTTGCTATGCGTCTCTTTCCCGCCCCCCCATTCACGCAAAATTGTAAAAAATAAATTTCAACAAATTGAAATTTGATAGAAATATTTTAGCTGGTTGCTTTGGCGAGGGGGTATGTGTGTGTCTGTGTGTATGTGTGTGTGTGGGGTGGGGGGGGGGGTGTTCTGCTTGTGGAGGGTTTACTGTGCTGTTTTTGGCTGTTCATCTTCTTCTCCTGCTGCTGTTGCTGCTGCTGCTGCCCGCCGGGTTCGTCTCTTTTGGGGCTGTTTTGGGTGTTTTGGGTGCAGGCCTCTAAGCTGAAGCGCAAACAACATTTTAAATTATACACAAAAATGCCAGGGTGCCCAGGTAAGCGCATAAGATGATGGGATAAGGGACTGATGGATGGGGAGGTAGCTGGTGTGTGTGTGTACATACATATATATATATATATATATATAGAAACACCCACACACATATACATAGGTATATATACTTAGATGTCTACAGCTGAAATTGAATTAGCAGAACTAAGAACTAAGTCTTGAAATTAAATTAAATTGCGCTAAACTCAGATTTGGCCTTTAAATATTACAAGCCCGTAAACAAAGACCCTTGTGGAATGGAGTTAAATTACTGAATTATCTAAAAAGACCAATTGTTTCTACAAAAGCTACACAATAGTTATGATAATACTTTGTCGAATGATAGCAATTATAATAATTTGCATACAAGACTTCATGTTTCAATTGCTCTTTTCGATGGCAGCTTTATGATATACTAGTCCGTTGCCAATGACTTTTCTGAGAACACGTTTAAGAAGTGAGGAATTAATTCGGGTATAAAATGGCAGGCAATCAATATTAAATGTCGTTTAATAAATATAAATATACTTAAGCTTATCTGTATAATTGTGTGGCTTCTATTGGTAATGCACTAAGTACAGAAGCTCATCTTGCAGCAATTTGCAGCTGATACTAAATACCTTCTGGGACCATTTTCCACAAAATGGTTTTCGGGAGCTTGAACTTCTGGGCAGTTTGTGACAAAAGTTGTTTGTCAGTTTTTCGGTTTTTTTTTTTCGATTGGGCTGAAAAACTTTTATAAGCCAGAGCCATGAAATTCATCATTTTGAATGCGGCACTTAAACATGGAAATAGTCCGTTTATTTTGTGGTTGAGGTTTACTTTCATTTTTACTTTTCCCATTTTGTGGTGTGTGTTTTCCTTTCCTTTTCCCTTTTCCCTTTTAGTTTTTTTTTTATTATTTGTTGTTTTTTATTGTTTTTTTTTTTGTGGTTTTTGCTGCCTGTCCTCGCTCGTAACTAAATACACTTCAATCTGCCGGGCAAAAACTGTTGCCAGCACAAAAACGAGAAAAACGAACAAAGCAAACAAAAAGTTTTTGGGACTAAGACTTTTGCTTCGTGTTCGTAGCATATCCGTTCATATGTAAGTTTTGTGGCATCTATCTAAATGAGGCCAATGTGTGAGTGTGTGTGTGTGTGTGTGTGTGTGTGTGTGTGCACTATATGTGGCCGAGTGTGTCCGCCCTTGTTGGCTGTCTGTGGTCGCCTTGCAAGGCTACGGGCTCCTGTTTATCACACAGACACACACACACACACACACACACACAGACACAAAAGAAATGGAAGAAGAAAAACTGAAGAGGGAAAAAAAGGAACCAGAAGTGTGAAGTGAAAGCTGGTGGAAAAAGTTTTTCAATTTGTTTATGCAGGCAGCCCGAGCTAAGTGAATTATTGCATTAAAATTATGAGTTTTCTACATGAAGAGGAAGCTCAACTTTTAGCTCGCTTTTCCATTTCCTTTTTCATCTCGCTGCTCGCTTCTCATCGCTTTTCTTTTGTGGACGGCAGACAGCATACGATTTGTTAGTCCTTTGAATAACATTTGCTGTATGCATATGTGTGTACATGTATGTTAATTTATTTTTACTTGAGTTTTAAACTCCGTTTTCCTCACTCAGTCGAGAGTTTTGAAATTTATTTCGTTTGTTTGCAAGTGCATGTTTTGAATGGTTAAAACTTGAAAGATTTGCTTGTAACTCATCAGTAAGAGTGGATTTCTACTTATCTCATTTTACTTTTACAATTTATGCAGTCTTTTTTAATAACGCAGAAGACTTAAAAAATATATATATACATATATAGATATAAGTAAAACACGAAGTTCAATTACCACTAAAGTATTAATTAACGCAAATAACATAAAAATAAACAATACAAAATCTTACAATTTAAATCACATGTAGAGAATGTTGTACTCGTATATGTTCTACTAGCAGGGATTTACAATTTGTACCTTATCGATACCACAAAACAGAACAACAAAAGTTGAATCGTTTCCTTGGGCTTTCTGCCATGACTACCTGGTGTATTTTGTGGCACGATTTGGGTCTGCATCCCCTTAAGATCACATTGGCACAGCAACTGACTCGATTATCACCAGGAGCAACGATTAAAACTGCTGGTTTCTTTTGGGATGTTCTCTGGAAGCCAACAGCCATTCGGTCCTTTCAGCTCAGGCTCAATGAAAATTGGAAGGACAGAAAAACACAGTGCAAACTGAGCCGCGGGAGTAATTTAAATGATATATTGCCAAAGCCTTAATTATTATTTTTTATTTATTTTTTGATTTTCGGGTAAATACTTTTTGCTGCGATTTAATTTAATGAAGTTTAGAAGTGTACAGTATTATGAAATGTGAGAATATATTGCGGTGATAAAATCAATTGGTATAATTTATTATTGATTGAATTGAGTGTTGTATATAAATTAAATAAATTGTATATTGAAAACAGCAATAATAAGCTGGCAACGATGATATTTCACAAATTATTAGCTCAACTTAATAATTGAATTGTGTGAAATCGCATAGCTTTCATCGAACGGAAAGCATTAAATTAATATTGATGGTAATGCAAATAAATAATTAATTTATTATTTGTACACACAACAACAACATTAATAGCGCCAATAAAAGGCGGGCGCACAAAAATTATAGCACATATTTTTTATTTATTTCTCTTTTGCTTGCTCTGCAAAAATTATGAAATGGCTTCAATGATATTTCATTTATTTTATATGAGTGTACGGCTCTAGTTGATGCTGTGTAGGTGCGTGGGTGTGTGTGTGTGTGTATCTGTGTGTGTGCATGTGTGGGTGTATGTGTGAGCTGCTGCTGTGTCATCGTTTGAGCCATCGTCATCGGGTCTGCGTTTCTGACAATGATGGAGGAAGATTGATGCCCCAAAAAACCAAAATTTTGTTTTTTTGCTGTTGTTTTTTTTCTTGCCACACACACACACACACACACACGAATATGTTGAAGTGAGCATGTGGCTGTGTGTGCTGTGGGCTTGGGCAAAGTAATTTGGCATGTTGGTGTTGCTGTTACACACAGTCGAAAAGTTTTGGTCTTTTTGATGGATTCGTCGTTAGGCGAACAGTTGTGCAACAGTTAGTTGCTCTCAGTCAACAGTGGCCTTAATTAAAAGCCAGTCGTTGCAGCTGCGACACTCAACAACACAAAACAATTGAAAGGCAAAAATAGAACAGCAAAATCACCAGTTGCATTTCATTCCAACCATTTTGTGGCACTGCCAATGCAAATGGCAACACTGATGAAAAACAAGAAACACATCGAAGTTTACGAGGCCATCAAAATTGAATTGAATATTTCGCCTACGAAAGGACAGAGGGACAGACAGATGGATGCTACTGATTCTGCATCAAGAATATATATGTATATAAAATATAAATTTAAGGAGTCGGAGACGTATCCTTGAATGCATTACAAGCCTCTCGATCTAAATATAATACACTGAATGGAGGTATTATGAGCGCACAAGAAAACAACTGATAAACAAATTCTGAACGCCAGGGGGCGCTGCTGTACATGGGCTTAACAATGCAACAAATTGAATTTGCGGCAGTTCGCCTCGCACTCAACTCGTAATTTTGGCCAGCGGCCATCAAAATGCAGATGCACGTACATGCACTCAGAAAAAAAGTTGAGCACTTCACGTACACACGGTATCTAAGTCCAAAATGCTCGAACAGTTTTCAGAAATCTAATTTTAAGAAATAAGCCAAGTTTGCTTGTTCATAGTTGCCAAACAGTTGAGCTTTCAAAACAATACATTATCTTTTGGGTAAAGCTATCTGGATCATATTTATTTTGAATCTCAGTCATTTTTTTCTGAGTGTACTTGCTGTACGTGAAGTCGAAACAGTGTTTTCCAACACAATAGCTGTAACAAGGAAATGCAATTAGAGCATCAGATGAAAACAACAACAGCAAAAGCAACCACAACAATAACAAGAACGACCACAAGAACAACTCGATCTGAAAAGGTTTCGCTATAGTTTCATATTATTAATCAGCTCCTCGTTAAAATCAATAATTAAAGGGCAGCAGCCAGCAGCCAGTAGCCAGCAGCTATCAGGCAACGCAACACAACAACCCCAACACACACACACACACACACATGCACACACACATGGGCACCCACTCAGAGAACACAAGAGTGCTCTTAACGAGGCTGTAAACAGTTTCAAATTGTAGCTCTCTCTCTCTCACTCTCTCTCTCTCTCTCTCGCTAGAGAAAGTATTTGAAAATTTATGTGGATGTCAACGTTTAAGGTTTGGCATTAAAGATAAATTGGAAATTTGTCCATTTGTAAATAACATTTGTTTACAGTTTTTACGAGCAGAGATAAAGTTTCAAAAAAATTTGCTTAAGCTTGATTATTTCAAAAGTGTCGAATTGCTGAAGTGTACTGAATCGGTTAACTCTAAATCACTCGCTTAAAGTACCATAAATAAGACTTGAACATTGAATTCAACAAACTTAAATTAATCAATATTGAAAGCAGGTATTATTTACTAGAATATACCAAATATGACAGAGTCTATCAGTTATAGTTGCAGAGTTCCCCAATTTTGGACAACTTGAAGAAACTCTAGAGTATATGAAGCCCATGAAATTATCACATGCAGAATATAATATTTATGAGTATATTACGATTCTAGAATAGAATTTAGATATATATATTTTTAATCAGTTTTTAATCGGTAAATAGTATTATAGAATAGCTTAAATTGAATTATAGATAATCTATGAGCAATTTATTTTATTTCAATTCACTTTTAACAAGTAAAAATACTCTAGTCGAGAGAGCTCGACTTAACGTAACCTGTACTTCTAATCCGATCATTCTTACAGGTATGGGTATATTATATTATATATTGTAACATTTACTGAAAATCGGATCGATAATCGCAATATGACGGTGCTTATCGATAAAATGAAATAAACTTGATAATCTCATATGGGAACCAATATTCCAAGTTTAAAGATCTCTGAGATTAGTTAGTTCATACCGATTGATATATATATATATATATATAACTTTTTATCCATTCTTAATGGGCTTAAGGCACAATAGCATTAAATTAAAAACACAGCAAAGCATAAAATATATAAATTGTAATAATAGTCGATTTACGATTCAGGTGTTTTCCAGTATGCTTGGTTTGTTTGAAGCTCCAACTACAGCTACATTTGTGCAGATTATATAATTTTACAATTTACATTTATTTACAGGGTATAGTCACAGTCTAAATAATGCTTTACGTGTCTGGATGTATGACTTACTGCGTGGAAAAGCTGCACCACAAATGGCAAGAAATGTTTTGGCCTACCATCTGACACCCGCACACACACACACACACACACACACCCATACACACACACACACACATACACATTTAATCCCCATTTCCATCTCGCCGTCTCACACTCTCTTTGTCTCTCTCTCCCTCTGTCGCCGTTGGGGTCTATTCCACTGTTGGCAGGTTTGTTTTTGTGCTGCGTTTCAGGTGCAGGCCAGTTATTAATGGTTTTGGCCAGCTAAGAAGCTACGCGTTTATTAAAGCTGCACCACATTTGGCCAACACACACACACACACCAACACACACACACACACATTTGCTCCTGTGCTTGACTGCATTCAATTTTGGTTGCTTGCAGCTAAAATTGCAAACGATTTTAATGCCAACACAGCGGGTGATGTGTGTGTGTGTGTGTGTGTGTGTGTGTGTGTGTGTGTAAATGCATAAAGCTCCCAAACAGCAACCTATTGTGGTCAAGCAACGCAATGCGCAATATGATATAATATAAGGGAATGGGAATTGTTGTTTCCTGACTGTGCTGCAGACACAGATTACAGATGATGGATGATGGATGACAAATAACAGATAATAGATAACAGATAACAGACAAGCGCCTTTAATTTTTTTATTTTATCTCAAGTTAAAGTTCTTGTTGTGGCGAGCTGGGTGTATCTATTAAAGACAAGTTAAATACCCCCCATCACATGCTTTGATGTCACATCAAATAGAATTGGATTCTGTTTGTGTGTCTGTGTTGCCATTGCTACTGCCAATGAACAACTATACAGAATAATAATAATATTCTGTAGCTGTTGCTGTTGATGTTGATGTTGATGTTGCTGTTGCTGTTGCTGTTGCTATTGCTATTGCTCTGTCAATAGAAGACAGGCAGACAATGCCAACAAGCACAAGTTTAGTGCACAGCTCACAGAATGTTTTCATCTCTGATGCTGGAACTGTGTAATTTCTACCCCAATATTGTCTGCCTATTTGTCCGACTGTCTTTCTGTATTACTGTCTTGCTGTCTTTCTGTCTTGCTGTCTTTCTGTCGCCTTCAACGAACCCATGTTATGGTTAACGTAATATTCACTTTGAACATAATAATTTAGCTGTCTCTCTATGCTTTTGTGTGTGTGTGTGTGTGGGGGGGTATTTGTCTGTGTATCTGTGTGTGTGTGTGTGTGTGCGGTTGATTTGTTTTGCGCTTTCCCCTCAATTTCCTTTCAGTTTTTCAAACACCAATAACAACAACTACTACTACAACATGCAACATACAACAACAACAAGCATCCTTTAAGATTTTCAGCTTTTTAGTTGTTGAGAAGTCGACCAAGTCTTTTGGCATTTATCGTTTATTGTTTAGCTTTTGAAAGCTAAATTGAAATCGAAATACAAATCGAAATCCAGATGACTTTCAGTTGCCTAACGGCTCCTACCCCCTGGGTCTAAGACCCCAAAGGGCGCCTGTCAATTTGGCTTTGGGTTTTTTGTTTTTTGTGTTTTTTGTTTTCCATGCATGCCAAAAATCAAAATAAAATGCCATGCAAATATGTGAAGAAATGATTGCAAATCGCATTACGTTTGACTTGAATTTGAATGGCACAACAAATGTTAACGAAAATCTATCATTACTCTACCCGTCTCCCTCTCTCTCTCTCTTTCTCTCTATCTATATCTATCTCGCTCTCTTTTGGTCAGACCTCAGAGAACTCAGAGAGCTTAGTTGAGAGTTTTTGGCCAATTTGGTATGCAGAATCTTGAATACCAGACAATAATCATAAATATATTTCAAATTTGAGCTTGTGGCATGCAATATATAGAGTAATATACACAGATGAGTATAATGATACCAAATGCTGTACATTGATAGAGGCTGTATAGGCCTAGTACATTGTAGCCTTATTTCTAAAAACTGGTGTTTTATTTGCATAATTTTGGGGTATATATTTCTAAAATGTAGAAAAAGAATATGCCTAATTTTTATGATGTTTTTTTTTAATATTCGCTGTGTTTTTGCCTATATTATTAATTAACATGAATGTTCTACGATTTTTATATATTTTATAAAATTATATCATATAATTTGAAAAAAAAAGTACGATTTTAAGTCTAAATTCTAGAGTACTAGAGTATTTGGCCGTGGATTGGTTTGTTTACTCTTTGATTTGTTTGTGTGTGTGGGTGTAATTTGAGTGGCTTTTCAACATTTGTTGGCTAACTTATTTATGCCGCTTGTCGAGTTGCCACAGCAAAAATAGAACAAATACAATTTGAACTTTGACTGCGTGTTGCCAGTTTGTCAGTTTGTCGGCTTCACAGTTTCCTCTTACGGTCAGGCTGATTACTCACACTCACACACACAAGCACCTACACACACACACACACACACACACATATATATATATATATATACAGAGTTTCAACTGTGCGTACATTAAATAAGACCTTCAACGTCAGAAAGTCGCCATATCGGGGAGTCCTTCACCTGATAAGCAACTAAGCGAGGCGCACCAGCTATTTATAGATTGTTATTGAAGAGCTTGTTAATTCCCCGAAGCGACAACTGATATTAACGCTCTTTTTAATCTAATGCAAAACTCTGGGGAGCAAAAGTTTTTCAAAGTTTGGAATTAATGAAAAATCACGGTGGAAACAGTTTTCATTTTTTTTGTTTCTTTTGGGTCGTCAAGGTTTTAATATTAAATTGTAAATTTATATGTGACGAAATAATGTAATATAATACAAAATGTATTATTGAAGTTGCTAAAATGGCATTAATACTATCAAAATCAATCTAAACATTTGATTTGCACTGTATTTGAATTTCATTTGAAGTTTAACATATTTGCTTACATCGGTGAAATTACTATTAAGTTAAGCTGCCAACAATATTTATTTGTAGTTTGACAAATTGAAATAATTGATATTACGTATAAGAAGTTGTGGAACAAACATCATTATCTCAGTTTTATTTCTCTTTGAAATCGAAATTAAATTTTGATTGCTTTTGTGACTGCTCCGGTAAGGAGTGTGAAATATTTTCAAGTTTCTAACTGTAAGCGGTTCCATAATTCTAACTTACAGGAGTGCTACACTCAGAAAAAAAGTCGCTCTGGCAACTAGAAAGAATGTTCCCTTTTTTAGAAATAGTTTCTCAATATACAAAAAAAAAAAAAATGAACTGCTTTGAAAGAGAACGTTGTAAGTCGACTCTGATGCTGGTTATGAATTTCAATAGGTTAATTTCGGTTCTTCTTTGACACACCTACAAATTAAATATTTTACATATTTTTTATTTATATAAATTAGACTATTAAGTTGGAAAACAAACAACACTTAAGGCCCCATGCCATAAGCGAACATAGTAGGCACAGCTGTTTAAGAAGGCCAATCAATGTTAAGTTCTTAACATGGCAAAAACTTGACAAAGGAAATCGATGGCATCTGGGGACCTCAAAAAACGCTCAAGTGTTTGCAGTTGGGACTTTGCGGCGGGGAGGCTCTACAAGTAAGATCTGGGTGAGCGGGGAGAGCAGCTGACTTAATCAACTGGGGAACCAAAAAAAAAAATAAATAAGGAAAAAAAGGAAAAGTAAACGAATTTTCGTTAAGTCGCAGTTAATAAATTTTCTAAAAGTGGCCACAAAGACGCTCTCAATGCCTGGGGGCCAACAGCAAAAACAGCAACAGCAACAACCACAACAACAACAACAACAGCAACTAAATCTGTAAACTCATGTCATAATTGAATTTTCATTTTGGTGCTCAGCTTTGGCGATGTCAGTGTGGCAGGGGTAGTCGGTATTGGGTAGGGGCAGTCAAGCTCGAGCGGCAAATTTCATAATTAAGATAAATGCAAATCAAGTGAAAAGAAAAAATAGAAGAAAAATGAGGGTAAACTAATTTTGGACATCAACAAAGCCCACCTAGATCTGATATCCCTGAGGCAGTTACAGTTCCAATTCCATCTTAAGCCTTGGCTGTGAGCTAAAGCTCTGTTATTTCTGGAAGGAGTCGAGATTGGAAGCTGGGCAACCTGCTATTTATTGAAAACCTATTAAAAAGCAATTGAAAATGAGCAACACACAGAGAGAGAGAGAGCGAGAGAGAGAGAGAGAGAGAGAGAGAGAACTATTGGTATCCTTTATTACAAGCTCACCCAAAAATATACAGATATAATATATAAGTTTATCTGGCGTTCTTTGAGTGCAAGTCAGCTCTTTGAATAAATATAACAGTAATTTTGTTAGAGTTTTTGGGAAAAACTATCTTAAAGATCTGCAAATGATTTGACTAAATTTTCGAGTGGCAAGTGAAACATCAAACAAAGTGCTCCGATTTAAATGTTATTAATTTGGCTTAGAGAAAATCGAAAATCGAAATTATACAGTTACAATGAGTTTTGAGACAATCGCCAATAGCCAAAGCGAGTCGAGAGAGGAGGGATCTGATGGGGATTTCGATGAGCTGGTCGCGGTTGAGATCGAGGATCCAACAGTTATGCGCATCGGTGTCATCGCCGATACAGTAAGATAACGCAGCAATGATAGCGATAGATTGGTGCAAATTATTGAATTATTGAATTATTGACTATTTTGAAAATAGGAGGTAACCCTGGGCCTATTTCTGGCTGGCATTGGCTATCATCGTGAGAATTTTCGCAACTATCTAATGGTTGAACAAAGTACGTAAGTCTTTAGAATTTATTATATCGTTTGATGTGCCTCATATTCATCTCAAAGGCACCACGCTGGGGGAACTCGAGACATTTTTCCTTATTATGTACAAGGGGGGCAATATTGGCATTATACTGCTCGACTATCCGACGTCAAAGCGTTTGGCTCATGTGTTGGATAAGTGCAAGAATATTCTGCCGATTATCATCATATTGCCCACAAAGACAACCATTATACCCTATATGGAGGAGAAGGATCGTCAACGTCGACAGCGTATGCGAGAAGCTTACACGTAAAAAATATTCATTAAAAATAAACTCTAGTATCTGAATAATATAATTGGAAAAGTAAAGAAATAACAACTTGCCTCCTCAAATGGCACATATCAGTCAATCTGAAATAGGCCTGCCAAGCAACATTTGCTCCTAGATGAGGAAACAGTTCCCAACTCAGACTCTGTGCCTCAGAAAGTTACACATTCTTATAAAGCCCAATTAGTTAGATTTTTTTTTGTTTTCTGTTTTTTTTTTTTCTTGGAAGGACAAACAATCTGTTACTTTGAATTTTATTATGAAACATCGTATGCAAACTTAAGACAATGTCTATATTAAGGCTAAAAAAAAAGAACGGCAGTTAGCCAAAGTAGAAATGCTTGGGGCCAATTATAAATGAACTTGCAAGTCACTCTAAGGACAAAAGCTGGCGACGCAACGCTAATTTACACCTGATTAGGAGAAAGACCGCAGGATAACTAATTGAATCATAGCTATTAGATGCTTGAGTAGACACAGTTTGCTGCTCGAAGTGTTCCATGGCTCACCTCTCCTAGCCTTCCGAGGTTTGTTCTGTTCTCAGCGTAATTTATGCGCATTTCAGATGATGGCCTCGATTTCTCATGCGTGGCTGGCACCCCGAAAAACGCCAGATGGACAACGTCTGCCAGTGACTGGTATATACACTCAGAAAAATAATTGGTCTCTATATATTCTGCAAAATTACCCTGAAGACTAAAATTAAAAAAGAAACAACTTTCTGAAGATAGGCCAAGATATGACAAATTTTTCTTCGGAGTGTATATATATCAGACTTATTCCATGGATGAGGATGAAGCATAAGTCAGTGCTTGTGGCAAAGGTGTGCCAGCACGTACTCAAACTTGCTAAATTTGTTAGGCGAGCGACGCAGCGTTGACATTTTCATTCCCAATCACGTTCTCACTCAGAATGTGTGCGTTAAGCGAGTGTGTCAATTGATGTGTGTGCGTGTGTGTGTTAGAGTATGAGCGAATTGTTTTTTTCTTTTCTTTTTTTCATACATCATATACAATAATAGGAAGAAAATTGTGTGAAAAGTGTTGTTCCGCCGAAGATCAATAAGGATGCATTCAACAATGAAGAAAATATAAAAAATACAAGTGAACATTTTAAATGCGCAACACGCTGCTTTTTTTTTTGGGGCAGAGTATATTATTGGGGGTATGATTGGCGAAATGTGCGCAATTAATTTTGTAAGACGCGTAAAAGTGAATTAGCGCTAATTCCCTGGAGAGTAAGAGAGTGTCTTAGGCGCAACCACACACGAATGTTGGTTGGTTGCTTGTTTTAATGCCTATTGACACGCCCACGGCCAAGGCTGTCAGTGCGTCAGTTTGTCCGTCCGTCAGTCAGTCAGTCAGTCAGTAAGTTAGTCTGTTAGACAGCCCCTCAGTTAGAGCTTGAGCTGTTGTCTGGCTTTGATTTTGCCCGACTCAGAAATCAAAGCATACTTTTAGGCGCCCATCATCAACCCCTAGAATAAGAAGCAGCAGCATCAGCAGATGAGACCGATGAGACAGAAGTGGAAGAAGAAGAGGAGCAAAGTCAACAGGTCGCATGCGTAAATTTAATTACACTTATGGATAAGTTTATGAGATCTCTATGCCTCCGGCATTAAGTAGCATGAACTGTATTTTTGGTTGTCGGCTCTGTTTCAATTTCATTAAATGTTCAGCGTGCTGCTTTCGATACAAGTTGTGAAACTTTGACATTTGACGCAGGTCTGAGAAACTGACGAAACAACATTAAACAAGCAAAAGTCTTTTCAGCTACACCCAAAGGGCGAATGGGGCACGAGTCGGTACACTTTAAAGTCACCTATCATCCAATTTAATTCATTTGAGATTAAATGCTTAAGCAGAGTACAATTTATTGATACAGCATTAAAGCTTACACTGGCAAAAAAATTACATGTCTATAGACAACTACAGCTACTCAAAAGCTGACCCACGTTGCACAAAAAAAGAGAGATATATTCTATTGAAGACCGGAGTTACTTATGAGGCCGGAGAATTCTACTTGAAACATCACAAGAATATTATGAAATATGATATTTATATATTAAGTATCTTTATACACTCCTAGTTCAGCATTATCTTTACTATGTCTGCGGAGCCTGCAGGGTATTTTCCAGTTGAGTACATGTATAAATATATATATATATATATATATATGAGGCGATATATGTATTTTTTACTCCAGAGTTTCTCCCGTTTAGCTCGTTCGACTAAAACTTTCCGCGTTGGTTTGTTGGGTGGTGGTGTGGGTGGGGCAGGTGTAAGATTGGGATAGGGATGGCTTATCATTATTGAGCCTGGGCTCAATTTCCATGGCTTTAAAGTGAAATGCTGACAGCACACACGCACATGGGGCATGAATGGGGCATAAGTGGCTGACATTGTTTTTACATTAAAATATCAATGATTTCGCTGCGTGGTGTGTGTTTGCCGGGTTCCTCCCCCTCGACTCACCTCACCGCCCAACCACTGCTGCCCGTGTCTCACATGAGGCTTCTTATGCATAGAAATTATTTATGCAAACAACTTTTGCGCAACAGCAAAATAATAAACAAAAGCAACAGCGCAGCAAGGCAAGAAGGAAAGGAACTTTGCAACACAAACACACACACACAAAGCTAACAAGAGGCGTTAACTGTGCCACGCCCACCCTCCCCTGGCACCCAACCCATTCAAGAGGTGTAATTCAACACAGCCAACAATTTGCACGCAACACTCAATTGTTCATTGTTCCACACGAAGCATTGTAGCTGTTATTGTTATTGTTGTTGCAGTTGTTGTTGCTGCTGCTGCTGTTCATAAGCAACGAGTGCCACATAAAATCAGAGTTTGCAACATTAAATATGTTTCAAATGAAAGCAAAGCGACTTTTCTGTTGCATGATACATTTCAAGAGATATTAGCAGACAGAGAATATCAGATTGATTTTAATTCTTTTACAAAAAGCGATTCTTAAGCAGGTTCTGATATTAAAAAAGTAAAAGAAAGGTAAAAAAGTTCATCTTTGCTTCTTTTAATTCTTATTTTCTTTTTTACTCATTTATTTTATACTCTTTTGATCATCATTTGAATATAGTAATATTTAATACAATTATATTTTCCATATTGAGTTCTGAATCCGTTTATAAAAGCAACTTACAAAAAAGGATTCCGATTCTTGTGATTCACTCAAAGGATTAAAAATAAATTGATGTATTTTTATCAAGAATTTTTATTTTTTTTATGCCTTCCTTTTAGTAGTTCAATTACGGTTCGAAGGCCAGGGTCACACTCAACGTAGTATTACCTTGGAGACTAAATCAGTCTGTGTGTGTGTGTGTGTGTGTATGGGCATGTGTGTGTGTGTGTGTGCCAATGGCAAAAAAACATTGCGCAATAAAAAATCAAAAGGAATATGCTGCTAATATTTTTTGATTTGTTGCCATTTTATTCATTTTTATTTCCATGGCTTTTTTGTGCTTTTGCTGCTGCACACACACACACACACAGGAGGCTTAATCTGCCAATAACGAGGGACACACACACACACACACACACAGCCAACATAGTGAACTGAGAGACAACAACAAAATAGAAGTGACTGCGATAAAGAGAAAGAAAGATATACAGAGAGAGAGAAAGAGAGAGAGAGAGGGGATTGCGGGGAGGGGAGGGGGTGGCTTTCCACAATTGGCTCAGTAGCCGAGCAATGCTGCCTGCGTGCCTGGCTACATTGACATACCCCTCTCCTTCCCCTTTGCAACACCGGCTCCCCTCCTCTTTGCCGTAGCTGGCTTATACGCTTCGTTGGGTCCAGCATTCAGTTGGATGACATACATACATACCTACATATATACATACATATATATATATACATACACACATACATATACACACATATATATGTATAGAGATACATATGTGCCGTTTTACCTGTCAATTTTGGCATTAAAATTTGCCTTTCATACTCTGACAAGCCACAGGTGATTCTCCCTATCTCTCTCTCTTTCTTTCTTTCTTTCTTTCTTTCTTTCTCTCTTCCTCTCTCTCTCTTTCTCGCTCTTGACGTCGACCTCGCTGCACGGCCTTTCAACAGCAAAATAAAGTGAAAAAAGACAACAGCAACAACATCAACTAGTCGAGAGTAATTCATTGCAAAAATGATAAACATGCAGATACCCTGTACGCAGCTTCTGCACCTGAATGTGCGGTTAAAATTCCTCATTTATCATTTGACATTTCAGAACAACAAATTATTCAATTCATTTCTATTCCAATATATAATTCTGACACACAACTGGAGCAAGCTTATTATAACCGTTTTGTAGCACATTTCAAAAAGGGTATGGGATCTGTGTTATGGGACCCCGGTTTTGTTTTTTTTTTTGTGTTTGTTGTTTTTTTCTGGTTCGGATTCTGATTCTGTTTTGGAGCTTTGGATCTGTTTCCACGGCCTGCAGGCAGCTCAGCGATATTGGCGTGCAATGCTGTTGGTTTGAGGGGGAGGGGGAGGGGGAGGGGGAGGGGGAGGGGGAGGGGGAGGGGGAGGGGAGACGAGAGCAGGGCTGAGTGATTTTTCTTTAAGTTTATATGATTTAATATCGACGAACGACGAAGCAAAAACAATCGAATCGAACCAAGAACCACTCAGAAACAATTCTTTAGCCTTTTGATGGGACTCTTAAGGCTCGCTCTCTCTCCCTCTCTCTTTCGCGCTTTCTGTCGCTATCTCGCTCTGTCTCGCTGTGTTTGCATTTACATTTTGGTCTGTTTAATTAGACTGAGCTGCTTGCTGGCATGGCCCGAAGCCAGCTGAAATGTCAAAAGGGAAAGGACTTTCTCTCAGTAACGAGCAGCAGATGTTTTTTAAATAAATAAATAAATAAGTCAAAACAAATAAATCGCATTAGTATCAGTCGGCTGCAAAAAGGCAGTCAATGCCAAAAAGAAGAAAGAAGTTATTTGAATGTTCAAAACCATCCAGCTTTAATGGAGAAGCCCGATGTTAGTTTCACATTCGAACATGAAAAGGCAATGAAATTTAAACTTAATATTCTTTAGATTGCAACAAATAACTTTGACTAGCTCAACTGGCACATTAAAGGAATAAAGGAAATCAGAAACCAACCTTAAATGTTGTCAACTCCCAGTGGCAAGTCCGTAACCAGGTCAAACACAATGACTTGCCACTCAATGATGCCAACTCTTTTTGGAGGTGATGTGCAGCAGAAGAAAATTTTAGAAATTCAGTCTACATAATACAAGCCTAGGACGTCTTCATCACTTGGCTGTAACCAATTACAAATTGAAAATCATAAGCTCGAAGAAATGTCGTTACAATTCATAGCATATTCATCATAAGAAATACAAACTGAACTGCTGCCTACAGGGTATCTTGAAGTCAACTACTTGAACTTTTGTTTATTTTCTTTTCGCGTTTTGCCAGCTCAGGATATTTGCATAACGGTCAAATAACAAACGCAAAAAGCAAAGAAAAACAAAAGCGGCAGACAAAAATTTGACAGTGTCGAATGAAAATGCGAGAAAATTGCACACTTTTCCCCCAGGTATGTAAATAAATATGTATACACTGTTGGACTCATATGCAAATACGCGGTAGTTCTGCGTCTCCCTAAAAAACTAAAAAACATATTTATTCCGTAATTGAAGTAAATTGCATATGAAAACAATTTGCGTAAAACATTTGACGCAGCTTTTCACGACATATGTTTCTCTGTTGATTTTGAAGTGTTTAAAGTTAAGCGCCAAAGTATCTTGTGAAACACGCGTTGAGACAACAAATATTTCACGAAAAATACGACATGAAATCAAACTTTTTTTTTTTTTGAATTCCAAGGGCACTCAACACAATGTTCTCAGGGGCTCTGACAACCAGGCCTGCGCGTTGATCAAATTGTTTTTTAACCATTTCCGTACGGAAATTTTGTATAGATTGACAGAAAATGCACGTCTTGTTTGACGCTGCTGCTGTTTTTCCTGCCCCAAACTCGCCTCTGGGTCAGCATAACCGACCCTCGCAAATACCACATCGTCTGTTATGAATTTGTGGCATTATATATACATAACCTTCACATCCGTCCGTTTTTTCCTGAATGGCAGCTGTCGTCTCTTCTTTTATTGTTGTCCACTTTCTGCCACAGACAGCTGTATGGACAGCAATTCTCTCAGCCTCCCCCTCCAATCATTGATGGTCTGTTTTGTATCCAGCTATCCATTTTATGTATTGGTTTTTACACTATGCAACTAAATAGGGCTCTTTACTTGTATTATGGTGTACAAGCTTAAAGTGAAATAAATGTAAATATATATAATACTTTGAAGAATTTTTCGAATTAAATTTGGAAATTCTTCAATTCTTCAACAAACAAAAGTTAAGATTAAAATATTCGAATTATTTTTTACATATTTCACCCTACGCAGATTGAGTTAATTTCTTGTATCGATAGCTTCCTCCGACCAAAATCGATTACCGATACACTCAAATAACGTTAAGCAAATAGTAGTTATGTCGATTACTGGCTTAAATGAAAATATCTACACTACAAAATAATTTTTAAATTCGTGCATTAATTTCAATACAAGCAAATCACTTTTATTTATTTTAAAAAGAGTGTGATTAAAAATGAAAAAACGCAATTTGCATTTTATTCGAGGCTAGAAAATATGAAAACGTTTAAAATTTGATAAAAAAAAAAAGACAAAAAGAACACTTTAAAGTCGGTCTATAAAACTACTTGAGCGTCATCTTGAAATGCAAGTACGGCTAGATATAATTGAATATTCAAATTGAAAATAACATTTTGGAGCGTTGGCCCTTTTCGAAATGTGTCAAATGCACTTCACTTTACAGCAAACAATTCCATCGAGTAAAGTTTGAATGAGTGCTTTTTATGTTAGTTGAATGCTCAGTTCACAACACAAGCTCGATCCAATGGCAATTGTTATGAGGATGAACATAACTGAAAGGTAACCCATTTCCAATAATTATTATGTTTTCTCAGAGACAACAATTTGCAAGGGGAGACTCTCGTTATTGCTCTAACTTAATATTTAACCAATTGCACATCATAGATGGGATTCTTTTAATTTACAATGTATTCAATACCATTTCTCAGACTCAATATCGATTGTGTATTGCGATTAATTTCTGCTCTTGGCCTTTCATTATTGCTGTCTGGCTTTTGTGAACACACATATCGCATTGTGACAACCATGATTGAAATCAAACTAGGCCAAGAGCTAGCTCCCAGTCCATCATTCATTTCGGCTTGCCATTGTCTACCACTCCCCCTCGCTTCTCGCTTCTCGCTCCTCATTTCCCATTTTCTCATGCTTTTTCTCCGTCCGAGTCTCTGTTTTTGTACCACTCATGCTTCCTACTTATTTTTGCCAATCTCTTTAATACAGTTGTCTATACATATTTCAATTATGGAAGAATGGCAAAAAAAGAAGGAATAAATCTGGGCTTGAGCATATATTTTGGGCCAACTCATTGTATAACTATATACATAACCATAAATGCATGTGTACATATATTTATGTATGTATGTAGTTATGTAAACACACACATACGAAATAGTATTTCGTGTTTGTATCTAAGCCAACTGCGGAATGCGAAAAGGGATATTATTTATTTATTTTATTTAACATCGTAACAAAGTTACAAAATCTGCAAACACACAAATTATTTTGAAATGGATTAATGAAGATATATTTGAGTCAATAAGGCATACATATATATATATATATATATATACATATACATTTTTTACATTAATTACATTTTAAAGCAAGCTGCTGTTTTTGATGCTGTCAAGTACTGTTTTGGTTTCCGTTTCTGCTCTTGTTGTTCATGTGTATCACTTTGTGGTAAGTTGGATTTTGTAATTATTTCAACTGCCAGCAGCAGCTACTAAATTCATAGCAGTAACAGAGTATAAATGGATACACTAGACTACCGAGTACGTAGACAACTCCAATATGTGCAAATTGAGATTTAGAACAAGTATTTTTCGAATTTATTAATTTCGAAGAAAGTTTTTCTTTTTTTTAAGCAACTTAACAAATAATGTAAAAGTATCAAGCTCAGTTCTAACTATATTATAGGGTATTATGGTATGTTGTGTCCGTTTGTGTTGGACATGATTGATTTCGGGAATGCAGATTTATATAATTAACATCTGGAGTTGTGCTTGGAGATGCTAATAAGCTCAACTATTTAACTGGCCAAGGTGAGTAGAAAGTGTGAGATATATGCTATATTGCTCAGCAACATGAGACAGAGAGAAAGAGAGCGAGAGAGAGAGAGAGACAAAAGCTAAATGTCGGACATCAGGTGGGTGTATCTGAACGTCACAGTTTAGTTATGAGCTGTTATTAAAGGCCTACACACATTGCGGGGCCTTGTGGCCACATGGCTGTGTGTGTGTGTGTGTGTGTGTCTGCCTGTGTGTGGCTGCTGCAACA